>JAKCWG010000763.1:0-200000 GCA_021464415.1 Lonicera japonica | reverse complement strand
AACTGAAAAGTTAGCTCAAATATATCATAACTTGTGCATTTGTTTAAGATTGGGAGGTCTATGTTAGAGATTAAAATCAATCCGGTTTAGACATATTTGATAAATACAAATTGAATCCTTAAGGTGATTAGTGGAGTTGGTTATGGCATAAACTTAAGAGATCCTCCTTGGCAACACTCTAACTAAGAAAATATTGAGTCTCGAAATCACATAAAGTATAGAAAGCACTCAATATATCATTAAACCATTCAAGGATTGGAATCTTAAATTTATGGTATTTATATGAATATTCAAAGACTAAACATGCTTGGTAATGTAAAGTATCTCAATCATAGAAGAAATGGACATATGCTAATAAGAAATACACAAGTGTATCATCTCCTCATTAATGCTTGAGATCTACGTATACAAGGTATACAAAGTCAAATCACCTTATGAGGATTATCTTACTAGTTTATGAATGGTTGGTTGAATGGAGAAGATGAAGGATTCAACAAGTATTTAACAATACTAACAATGGAATGAGAAACAAACTTACATAATTAATGCAATGCAAACTTCATCTTTTACCCTTAGCAATAAAACTACTCCATGATAGTTGTATGAACAAAAACCATTAAAGTGATTTTCATTTCTCTCAAGAATTTCTCTAACTAGAATTCTTACAAGTGATAGATGATACCAAAAATGCAAGGAAAAGCAACTTAAATATATATTCTAGATCTAAAATTACATATCCCCAAATGAGGACAAAGAAAATATTTAAATAAAAGGCAAAACAATGCCAAAAATAGATATTCTTACCCACTTTCTAAGGGACCCAAGGGTAAACACCTGAGCTTGTAACAAAAATAGGAAGTCTAGCACTTTTGGGGGATTTCCAAGCATCAAAAAGGTGACAAAGCAGCTTTTGGGAGCTGTACTGAGCAATCTGGAATGTCTCTGATCGATCAGAGGCTCCTCTGATCGATCAGAGGGGAGATTTTGCTCAGTAAGGTGGGCTCTGATCGATCAGAGCACCCTCTGATCGATCAGAGGGCAGGTTCGGGCAACTTTCTTTTTCTCTTTTGGCTCCTATCTTCTTTGAACACTTCTCAAAGCTTCCCAACTTGCTTCCATAGCCTGAAGGTACAATCAAGATACTAGAAAATGCTACTTTGAGCCATGTTAAAGCAATTCTTGATATTTTGAGTGTGTATGCAAAAGTGAGTTGATTTAATTAATCTAGGTTAAGATAAACGCGATAATCATAATTAAAAGAGCGTTAGCAACTACAAAATTATGCGTTTATCAACACCCCCCAACTAAACTCTTGTTAGTCCCTTAGCAAGCAAAATAAAAATAGTTATGTATAATAACCGAAAATGCATTAAGCCTTTGAACTCCTAAGTTTCCCTAGAAGACGAGTTGTGTCTCATGAGGGTTTACAGTGATGATACCCACAAACATTCGAAGTTTGAACTCTAAGTAGTAGAATTGAAGCATTTCCATGAATTGATTTAAGTGTTTGGCATTACTATTACAATTTCTAGAATGTTGGCATTTGAATGACGATCTCCATTGCTTATAATGTCCTTTAGAAACTAGCTCCACATTCCCATTTGAGTACACTATGCATATGGATCTTTGACACAATCATTCTTAATCACAAATAATTCTATTCATTAATAGTGGAAGAAAGAAATCTTTCAAAAACAAAAGCTCAAGAACTTTGTCAATTTTAAGCACTTTTCTTTATCTTTTACTTGGATTTTTTTTTGCTAAATTAGCTCAAGGTGGTTTGCATCTCTATGGAGGGTAGCGGTCTCACTTTGTGATTTTGCATTCATAGTTTTTTTTTTGAACAAAGGAAGCTATTCACCCTTTTTCTATATGGTAACCTTTGCCTATCTTTAATATTAGATAAAATGACTTATAAATTTAGTCAAGTGAAACTTAAAGTCAATATTAAGTTTAAAAGTCATTCAAGTTTTCAATTTTTTTTGTAAGTGCCATGCATGTGTCCCCTCTAAGGAAGATCTTTTTGAAAGAGCTTTTATTGCATTTGAATATTACTTCTCTCTACACAAGATGAAAATCACTCTATGTGATACCAAAGACTAAATCAAGCTACAACATTATGCATATTTATAGGAAACTACAAGGCTCAAAAATCTAAATGAAGTAATGCCATAGATATTATCACTCAACTACCTATCCGAAGTAAGAATTTCATGCCAAAAACCATCAATTCAAGGACAATTCTAAAAAAAATTGATCATCATTTTTTAAACTTCGATAAGACAGTGAAATCGATCCTAGCATGGAAAAAATTAACATGAAAGAAAGCATGCTTGAAAATTTGAGATTTGAAAGTACTCACCCCCCAACTTAAAATTGGCATTGTCTCAATGCTTTCGAAGACGATGAAAAAAAATGGGTGAATTTTTGAAAAATTGCTTTCCAATTTCTCCAAAAAGAAGCTATGATCAATTTCAAAACTACGATATATACAAAAATTTTTAAAAAAAGAGGGTGGGTTGGCATTAGTCAAACATAACATGCAAAATTAAAGCTCAAGCCATCACAAGTAATTATGCTAAAATAATCCAACAACCCAAAAAGAAAATAAAAAAAATGGAGTTTTTCAAAGCTAGGAGTGTCTCACATATTGGGAGGAGGAGGAAAATAGTGCCGCCAATAGTCGAATTCACTTCTTATGTGGGCGAATCCTTCATTCATTTCGGCTTGGAGGTGAGCTTGTTGTTCCTCAAGACAGGCTTGAGATTCTCGAATTACTTGTTGCTCATCCCTCATTGATTGAAAGCCATCTGTCACCATTGTGCTCATTTTATTAAATCATTGCATAATGGCATCCATATCAACCGGCACCAGTCCCTCGGTTCCTCTTCTTTTTCCCCTTCGAACTTGAGAGGAAGTTTCCTCTTGATGTGGCTCCCCCTCTTCTCTTCCTTAATCACCCTCTTCCCCTCTTTCCATAGTATCGGCCCCTTCCGTGTCGCCACCCTCATTGGTTTGTAATCCTCACCCCCTATATCGGAATTGCCCTCTAGAATGATTCATGGTTGTTCTATCTAATAGGTGCAATTGCAATCTTGTATCATCCTCCGCCCTCTCAATGACCCGATGTGCCAAGCACAAATTCGTAATGAGCACTCACATCTTGATTCTTTCATTAAGGGTGGTTGAATTGATAGCCTCCACAATTTGTCTTATGAAATGCCGAACTAAACAAAATTTTTGCCTTCTTGCAATAGCCTCAACCACCCGGGCTTGGCTTGGAACTAGTGTGGCGGTGTGTGATGTTGGGGTAATGACATTGGCGACAACCAACCAAAGAGCATAATGGTCTTGGTGAATTTCACTTTTCAGGAACCTTGATTGGTTCTAAGAAGACTCTCAGCCACGTAAAAACGAGGCCAATTCATCATGAGATAGACCATCATCATCCTTTTTCAAAGGCAATGCAAATTCATTTTTACCAAGGGCGGGAATTTTTAAAGTAGTACTAACGGTACAAAGATTCATTTTGACCCATTTGTTACAGACTCGGGCCATAAACAAGTATTCATCATTTACATTATCTTGAATTAACGAAGCCATAAATTTAGTGCAAATTGAAGCATTTCAAACTTGAGAGCTCTTACCGAAATAGTCAATCCACCCAGGTCGCTCTTCGATTGCGGCTTGATAGGGGAACACGTCAAAGGATGGAATCTTAACCGGCCTTTCGATCACCACTAGCTTGAGGTCAAAGTACATCGCCCACCATTCTTGCTCACCCTTGTTGCGAAAACCGTCATATCCTTCTCCAAAAACACTCTTTGTGGTGGGCTTAGAGATGTGACCTTGCCTTTTCTTTGATGTTGGGTTAGTAGAAGATGAAGCCATGAGAGCTTTGGAACAAGTGGGTTTTGAAATTTTTGGTGGGTTTATAAATAGGTCGAAATTGGGGATCTATGGGGTCAAAATTTAAGATTTGGATCGATTTGAGTGGAAATTAATGGATGAGGGTGAAGGTTATGAGCTTGAGATGATTAATGGATAGAATAAAAGGCAAAAATTTGAATTTTTTGTGAGGATTTCGAAAATGGAGGTGGGGTGAAGGGTTTGAATTTTTAGTGAGAGAAAGTGACGGGTTTGATTATTTTTAGGAAAAAATGGAGAGAGTGGTGAAGGATTAGAAGGATTTAGTGAGTGTATGATCTTTAATGGAGGATGTGGTAAAGTAATTGTGGTGTTTGAGAAGGTGAAGAGAGGTGTAATGGAGGTTGGGAGGAAGAAGGTCTCGTGGGTGGAGAGAAATGGGAGAAAGAGTGAGATTTTTGGGCTAAAAGGCAAAAAAAAATGAAATACTGACCAGTCAACATCCCTTCTGATCGATCAGAGGGGTGCTCTGATCGATCAGAGCCTCGGCAGTGCACCCTCTTTTCTCACCAAGGTTTTCTGTTTTGCGTTTTGGTCCATTCTCTCTTGTTCCCTTAAGTTTGCAATTTTTACAAAATGGCCCCTGAACTTTCCCGAAGTGTGACGATGCTCCTAAAACTCCAGAAAATAAACAAAAATTATATACAAACATGACCTATGCTTATTAGGCGTAGGTCGGGTCGCTTAGAGGGGTGGACTCCTCTAGCGTTGGAATTTCCAAAAATGATTTTAATCTTTACCCGTTAACTTTGAATTCAAACACCGTTTTTGGATCAACCACCATCACAGCCCCAAATGGAAATACATTTTTGACAATGTAGGGGCCGATCCAACGAGACTTTAATTTTTCGGAAAAAAGGTGGAGACGCGTATCATAAATAAGGACTTTTTGACCAAGTTTGAAATCTTTTCGCAAAATCGATTTATCATGAAATTTTTTCGCCCTTTCCTTGCTTAATTTTGAATTTTGATATGTGTCCCCCCTCAATTCCTCCAATTCTTCTATTTGCAACATCCGATTTTTGCTGGATTCCTTGAAACCACTATTCATTAATTTTATCACCCAAAATGATTTATGTTCTAATTCAACGGCAAGTGACAAGGTTTGCCATACACAATGCGATATGGTGACATCTCGAGAGTTGTTTTGAAAGCGGTTCGGTAGGCCCAAAGAGCATCGTTTAGTCACAATGACCAATCTTTACGGTTCCGATTTACCGTTTTTTCTAAAATTTATTTTATCTCTCGGTTTGCAAGCTCCGCTTGCCCATTTATTTGAGGATGATAAGTGAGGGACACCTTATGGTTCACACCATATTTTTTCATTAATGATTCAAAATATTTATTGCAAAAATGTGAGGCTCCATCACTTATTATTGCCTTTGGGGTGCCAAATCTTGCAAGAATATTATCTTTTAAAAACCGAATCACAACTTTGTAGAAACGATGTGTAATAAAAAAATTTTGAGTAAAAGTCTAGAGGACGCTTTGTTATACTTTGATAAAATAGCCGAATGTAACGACCCGGTCCCACTTCAGTACGATATTGTCCGCTTTGGGTAGCGTCCTAGCCAGGCCTTAGCCCCAGGACATCTACCCTCACGGCTTTGTTTCTGGGAGCTCACGACCAGCTTCCCAGGGGGTCACCCATCCTGGGATTTCTCTGGTCCAAGCACGCTTAACTTCGGAGTTCTCATGGGATCCGAAGCCAGTGAGCTACCCAAAAGGCCTCGTACTTAATTAGCGACCATTTCTTACTTATATGGGTCTCCAAGGATCCCCCAACTTCCGATGTGGGATGCCCCCTTTGAGTTACCATTCCTCCACACAAGGGAGTACTCATCGCTCGAGCTACCATTCCTCCACACAAGGGAGTACTCATCACTCAGGGCGTCACACCGAAGGTGCTCAAAAATTGGAACACCTACACGGACGACGTTAAGGGTAAATTTTCCGAGAGAGGGAATTTGTACCAATTGTCCAAAGGTGATGACATGGAGTTAGAATTTATGCAATTGTCAAAGAAAGTCGAAGCCATGAAGTCTAGTAAAATGAGGGAAGGTGGTGTAGGTACTAGTATCGTTTTTGTCATTTGTGAGAAGGTGGGGCATTCCACAGAGGAGTGCCACACAATTCCAGTCTTCAAAGAGGTCTTTTAAAGTTCCTCACAAGTCAATGTAATGAACTCATACTCTATGCCACAAAATGACCTATTTTCTCAAAGGTACAATGAGGGATGGAGTAATCATTCTAACTTTAGTTGGGGGAAATCAAAATGCTTATCAAAATTCAAATGCAAATTCAAATTCATACCAAGAAAGACCACCTCCACCCCATAACAACTCTTTTGGCCAAACTAACCCAAACCTAAATTCAAATTTGGACTTTCTTTTACGGCAATTTATAGATAAAACCAATAGAGAGGTTAGTGATTTGAAAACCCAAATGTCCAAACTCACAACTGTATTGTCCACCCAAGAAAAAGGAAAATTTTTATCTCAACCCATAGCTAACCCTCGAGACCAAGCTTTAGTGATCAATGAGACTAAATGAAGTGAAAATGTTGAGGAGTTGAAATCCATTACCATCCTTAGGAGTGGAAAAGAGATTGACAAAACTATAATTCCTAAGGCCAAAAACCGGTGGGCCAAGTCAAGTCAAGTTGACGAGATCACCCTAGAAGAGAGAATGGGGGAAGAAGAGAGAGATGAAAAAGAGGATTTTGAGAAAATCAAGAATAGTGTCAAAATTCCTTTTCCAGAAAGGTTATCTCAACCTTTCAAGGAGACCCGAAATACCGAAGTTCTTAATGTGTTCAAACAAGTGAAAATTAAAATTCCATTCCTTGATGCGGTAAAATAAATTCCTTCCTATGCAAAGTTTTTAAAAGATTTGTGCACCACTAAGCAGCGATTAAATGTTAAAAAGAAGGCATTTATGACATAATAAATAAGTTCAATAATGCAAGGCACTCGAATTCCAAAATTCAAAGATCCCGGTTGCCCCACCATTTCTTGTTTAATTGGCAACTTTAGAATAAAAAATGCTTTGCTTGATTTGGGTGCGAGTGTTAATGTTTTGCCAATTTTGGTCTACCAACAATTGGCCCACTCTTTGCTATGTAATAAAAAATGCTCTTTTTGACCCACTCTTTGCCCTGTATCACATATAAAGCATATGTATGCATCTATGAATGCATTTTCATGTATTTGTGTTCATTTCCTTAGAGTTCGGGATTCTTGCGAGGGTCAAAAAATGAGGTGTTCACACCAATTATCCCAAAAACAATCTTACAAAATTAAAAGACTAGCATATATAGCCACACATTTCTTCATAAGTTCATAAATCGTAACTTCCACTTGCACTTGCACTTCACTTCCTTTCACAAGAAACTACAAAAAAAGAAACAAATGGAAAAAAATGTAAGAAATTCACAAAACAAATAAGTCAATCATATAACACAAATATAAATTTAAAGACTATAATACATTAATACCTTCATCTCTCCTATGAAAAAATAAAGGTCCTTCATTTGGGTCAATCAGCAATAGTAGATGGTGAACTCGATCAAGCGTATTAGTACTGCGTGCATTTCTTTTTTTAAGTCTTAGCTACTGCCCAATGATAGAAAATTAGACTCATGTATTCTTCTTGTTACTTTAACCTTACTTTTAGTTTGAAACCTTAACGCAGTGAGTAAAATTTACTAACATTTGAAAATGTAAAATATCAGATAACGCCAATTTCAAAAATTAGTCACTCTAGTAAAATCACTTGTAATTTAAATTACCTTTTTAAACAGATTTTAATAACGTCTTCTTTTGAGAATATGATTATGGGTCTATAATAAGGGTACACTTATATATAAAATCTCTATGGAAAGCTATATATGATTTTCTCGCACAGAGACAGGTGTATAAAATTAAAGTACTATTAATTTTAACAAAATTGTAGCTCGCTATTTTGTGTTAGCTTGTTGAGAATTTCTAACACATACTGATCCACCTTCCTCAACCGGTGGGCATGAAAAAATAACAAAAACAAAATATATCTACTTTGGCTTCGAGAGAAATCCTTCGGCACCATATAAAGCAAATATTTCAACCTCATTTGACAATAAAAAACTTGAGAAAAATATAAAATAATTCAATTCTAGAAAAAAATTATATAATTACATCTTTTGTGAACTACCTAATTGTGAGGACAAATACCTAATTTATTACATATGGTGGATTTAATACTTTTTTAAAAAAAAACCGACAAAAGCCTACTGCCTATGATCTGCTTAAAGAAATTAGATCACCAATTTTAGATACATGCATTATAAATAATTTACATACATGCATTACAAATAATTTACATACATGCTTTAATTATAATTTCCAATCTCTCTCTTTTAGATTTGTTTATGACAAAAAATTTAGAGAAAAGAAAGAGAAGAGAAGTACGAACTTTGTTAGTCGTTGTGGAGAAGAAGATGGAGGTGGGAAGGATGGAGCTTAGAGAGTTGCAACTATGGAGTGAAGAAAGAGGAGGTGCGGCGGAGGGAGGAAAAAATTGAGCGGCGTGTTTCTGTTAGATATTAAGGTTTTAGTTTTAACTTTTATATTTTTATATTTTATATTTTTTTAAAAAGGAATAAACTTATACATCAAACGAATAGATGAATGACACGTGTACTGTCGATTCGGTTCGGTTCGGTAACACCGATAACCGATAATCGAACCGACTCCTTTCGGTTTTCATTTTTTCTAATCGAACTGAGATAGAAAACCTTAAAAATTGGCTAATTCGGTTCGATTCGGGCCTTTTTTTGATTTTTTTGCACACCCCTACTTGATAGCATGAGGCTTTAATAGGTGGGCTTGACTTATAGGATTGAGCTTATGAATGGCTTTGATTTAATTTGCCAAGACTTGATGCTGGGCTTGGCCCACTTGGATATAATATTCTCTAAAAATATATAGCACAAAACATGTTGTTGGTAGGTTCTGAACTCAACTTTAGCTTAAAAACACCCGTTACTCCTTCTCAATAATTAATTTCACAGCTTCGTCTTTTAAGCCCAGAAAGTTGGTATGCATCTTCATTCCAATTTATTTTATTTTCGCCATAACTTTTCTATTTTAACTCGGAATTACTTCATTCAAAAGCCAATATTCTCTACTAAATTCCGAGCACCTAAAAAACACTAAAAACACTGCAAATGTAATGATATATGCTCTTCAAAATATATATTAGTGGGTTACAATATACTAATTTCTTGGCGCATCATCCGTCCATCCCTCGCATCAATATGGTAAGTCAAAAGATCTGAGAGAGAAACAAATAATTTTGATGATTTTGTATGAACTTTTCTCTCTCTAAGAGTACTTTCGCTATTAATTGTATGTACTTGTATAAAATTGATACATATTTGTACATAATTAGTACCTCCATGTACAAAATTTGTACATAGTGAAATCTAAAGAATGGATCACCGAAAATATTAGTATCTAAATTATTTGTTTCAACTTTCAAATGATATTTCTTTGTAGATAATTACATAAATAGTAAAGATCGGTGTAATAATTTTTGGCTGGATTGTTTCGTTTTGTATTTTCCAATGTAATTTTTGGTGGATTACATTTTTTGGTGTCGCACACTATTTTCGGTGCTGGTGCTGTGTGGTTTTTCACTGGGGAGTTGAAAATGGTGGAGGCGAGAAAGAGTTGTTGCGTGCAGTGAAATCTGTCACTTTTGTAATTAGTTTGTGAGCTTCTATATTATGTAATCTAGAATAAAACAGTTTTATAAATATTGGGTGATCTTAAGTTATTTTTATAATAATCCCTTTTTTAATGACTGTATGAAGTATACTCTATATATATATATATTGTATAGGATTTTTTTTATATTTTTTGGTAAATTGATTTCAAATTAGTTGGAAATTTTTTATTTTTTTTTTCATTTTGATAATCCAAGATTCTGCACATCAGTGTCTATGGTATGTTTAAAAGAAGGTGAATTAATTTTTGCACTATCTGATTTAGGTGAGAGAGATTATTATTTTGTTTCTCGAGTAATTTTTGCTAAACTATCAATTGCTTCAATAATCATAATAAGTTGAATCCTACATAACAAAGGTATGTCTCATATCAAGATAAAGAATATCATACCAATTATTCTACGTCTTTGCATATTCTATTCGACTAACATATTTCTTAAAATGGTTGAGAAAGAGTGAGCTTCACAAATTACATGAGAAATACTCATATTCCGTTTCAAGATTAATTAAAATATCATGAGTCATAAAACTTCCGCTACAATTTTAAGGACATTACAAAATTCGTTTCACGAAAATAAACATAAAAGCAAAGCCTTATTTAGAACAGATGCTTGTTTTAACAATCCTTTTCTAAGGCCATCTTTAGCGCAAAAGCTAAAAAGGTAAGGTAAAAATGTATATTTAACTTACCTCATCAACTTGAGTCACAGCGGAAGAAGCTAAATTTGGTGTCAAACGACACATCATTTATCAGGGCAAGCAACGAAAACTTCCCACGACATATGATATGTCGTCCAACAGATTTGAGGGATTTTTTTTTTCATGCAAGCTCACGACACATCATGTGTCAGTTGAGCAAAAAAAATTACCTCCCACGATACATGAAGGATCGGCGCGAAGGAAGAATGTTTCTCACGACACATCATGTGTCGTGAGAAGGCTAATTCTCTGCCACGACATTTCGTTGATCGCCCGAGCTAAAATTTTGTCCCCCGCTAAATTTGGCTTTGGTTTACACTTTTGGCCATCCTTTAGCTATTTACCTTACCGAATAAGGCAATGAAAAAGTCAAATTTGGCTATTTAGCCTATGGAGTGGAGATGGTCTAAGGCCAACGAATTAACCCCCATTGTTACATTTTGCTTTACAATATAATGATTGCCTGATAACTAACTAATTCTGAACAATATAGGTGTTCGGCATGCCACCCACAGATCAATTCATAGAAGTTGTTTCCAATAGTGTCACAAAGTCAATGTGCCACTTTCAAACATATCGTCATTATAGCATTAATGCTATAAAGGCCCTCACTAAACTTTTTAAAGCAATAGCATCACTATGAAAGGGGAGCTACATTTATGTAGAGGAGATGTAACAAAAATTCAGACCGCGTCACTAAACTTGGAAGCCTACAGTTCAAGTTTCACTAGCTGGAGTAAAATAAACTATGATTGTGTATATATTTACTTTTTAAAAACAATTTTAGTTAAAAGATTTTATTTCAAAATATTTAAAGGATTACTTGCCTACGTACAACATAATAAAAAATTGCAATATGAAAAGGCAATATTTGGATATGAAAAGGTTTATACAGTCTTACTATTCACCCAAACAAATGTACTTCTTTTAGTACAAAAATAGTGGGTAATGAGATCATCTAACGTACTGAGCATATTTTTAATACGTGTGCATTGACACATTTTTTGTTCTCTTAGTATTGTCACATGATCAAACTTTTGAACTCTCTTCTGTTGTGTATTATCTCCAGCTTGTTAGAATATTTATTTAGTGATGGTGGAAATGACGTACGATAGCTCTTTGCAAGTTCACAAGTTTCGCATCGAAAAACAGATAGCTCGACGTTCCTAAAAATTTTAGGAAATAACTTTTTTAAATAGCTAAAGGATGCATGACCTAACCGGCGATGCCACAGCCAAATCTCATCTTCAGCCTTTTTTCTTACTGTCACGTCAGTTTGTAAGGCCTGATGTAACTGATTAGTACTTGTCAATGCTAAATTCAAATAGTACAAATTTCCTTGCCTCACACCATAACCAATTGTCTCCCTTGTCTGAATATCCTTAAAGACACAATGAGAATGCCAGAAAATAACAATACAATTTAAAACATTAGTAATCTGAGCAACAGACAATAAGTTATTTTTTAGTGAAGGGACTACTAGCGTAGAATTCAAATTTAAAGAATCTGATAAATGAACGGACCCTTCCCCAATAACAGGGACTGAATCACCATTAGCTGTGGAAATAAACTTTTTTAATGAGGGAGTAAGAGATGCGACTTGTCTAGAATCGAATGTCATATGATTTGTAGCACCAGAATCAATTATCCATGTATTATTCAAAACAGAAGCAGAATTTAATGCCTTACCAGGTGTCCAAGTGGTTGTGAGTAATCCCGAATATTTTTTACCATTACTTTGATTTGAACGACAATTTCGAGAATGATTCCACCAGCCTGGATAACCAATTACTTCATAGCACCCCTTTTTTGAATGTCCGGTCTTTTCGCATACTAAACAAGGTGTATACTTTGAATTGGAATGATTCTGGAACACGTGATTATATGCCATTGTGTATACTTTTTTTTTTGGGTTAAACTGCAAATAACCGAAACTTCTTGGGTCGAACTGTAAAAATTAAAAACTTCTGGGGTCATACAGTTAACGCAGGCGACGTGGACGAGTCAACGATGACAAGGCTGCTGACGAAGCATAAGGATGACATGGCACGACGTGGCTGGTCAACGTGTGACGTGGCTGCTGACAAGGCTGCTGACTTGGCGTCTCAAAGTTATATGCGGTAGGTTGGAAAAAGTTTTGTAAGTGCTGGGATTTGAACCGCGCCCAAATCTGTCGATACCTGATGCTCTTGCCACTCGAACTGGCTGCTATGTTGGTTAATATCCTCTCGCGGTTTTATGTATTGTAGTTCCTGTGCGTGATCTGATGGACCTGGCTGCGCGTGGACTGAACGGAAGCGATGGTAAAATCCACCCGCGGCGCGTGAGGGTGCGTGAGTGTGTATTTTTTTGGTATTTAAACGGAAACGTGATCGTCTTGAGTGGAAGATCGAGGTGGCATGTCTATTGGTAAGTTTTGGGCTTAGGGTTGGATGAACGATTGTAAATTTTGTTTGATAATGGTTAATGATGATGGTGGCTGCATGGTGAGGGTGGCTAGGGTTTGGGATGGATCGAGTATCCCTTTGATACCATCTTGAGAATAATAGAGAATTAATTATATTACTTAACTTTGATACAAGAAGAGTCCCTATTCATAGGGATATGGGATATATAAGAAACCAAATATAATAAGGAAACCTATTAGCCTAAGGAAACTAAATCACATATTCTAACATTGCCCCTCAAGTTGGTGCATAGATATCAAGCATGCCCAACTTGCCGATCAATCTGGAAAATATCTTATTGGAAACAGCTTTAGTGAGTACATCGGCCAGCTGATCTTCCGAGCGTATATGGGGCACTGCAATTATGTTCTGGTAAACAGGTCAGTACACAATACAATGCCACTATTCAGGTGCTTCGAAGTGATAATGGAGGTGAATACATGAGTACAGATTTACAAGAGTATTTCAAGTATCATGGGATTATTCATCAAACAACTTGCCTGTATACATCTCAGCAAAATGGTGTTGCAGAAAGGAAGAACAGGCATTTACTAGAAGTCGTACGTGCGTTATTAATTGGGGCCAATGCTCCAACATCTTATTGGGGCGAAGCACTTGCCTCTGCCGTTTATCTGATTAATCGTGTTCCATCAGCAATCCTTGATTTTCGAACACCATTTGACGTCTTTAATAAAGCTGTATTGGCTCCTTCAGTAACGAATTTGCCTCCTCGTGTGTTTGGATGCGTTGCATTTGTTCATTTATCGAAAGAACAACAAAACAAGTTAGAATCTCGAGCTCTTAAATGCGTTTTTATGGGCTATTCATCCTCTCAGAAAGGGTATAGGTGTTATCATCCTCACACTCGAAAATTATACGTGACAATGGATGTTGTCTTTCATGAAGAAAATATGTATTTTCACCAGGCTGGATTTCAGGGGGAGAATCAGAGAGAAGTTCAAGCCTTTGATTTTGTTGGTGGGGATGAGGATACGATAATTCAACTCGAGGTATCCCCACAGTCGACTTCACAACTACCAAATCCACCAAGTTCACCGCCTAATTCACCACAATTAAGCTCATCGAGTTCACTACTGAATTCACCACAGTCCTCAAGTTTGCCATTGCCTAATACAAATAACCAATTGTCTCCCTCAGACACATCTGAATCTGAATATCAAGTTCCTCCTTCTGATACACAGGTATTTTCTCATGAACCTCCTAAAAAACAACTCCCTAATCGAATCAATCGAGGTGTGCCTAAACAAACATATGAACCTGATCTTGCTAGTAAGGCCAAATATCCCATGAGCAACTACGTATCTTATAATAGGTTGTCAGAATCGAATAAGACATTTGTAAATCAATTATCTTCTGTATCCATTCCTAACAATGTGCAGGAAGCCTTAGGTGATCCAAAATGGAAAACAACAATGGACGGGGAAATGAAATCCTTAAAGAAGAATGGCACATGGGACATAGTTGAATTGCCAGTAGGAAAAAGCGTGTTGGTTGCAAATGGGTGTACACAGTAAAACATAAGGCATACGGGACCATCGAAAGATTTAAAGCAAGACTTGTAGCGAAAGGCTACACCCAAACTCATGGGATCGATTATTTGGAAACATTTGCACCAGTGGCAAAAATTAACACTGTTCGTGTCTTGCTCTCTTTAGCAACAAATTTGGATTGGCCATTGCAACAGTTGGATGTGAAGAATGCATTCCTGCACGGGGATTTAGAAGAGGAGATATACATGGAGTTCCCACCAGGTTACAGTGTTCCTGTAGAACACAGAAACAAGGTATGAAAATTAAGAAAGTCTTTGTATGGTTTAAAACAGTCTCCGAGAGCTTGGTTCGGGAGATTTGCCAGATCAATGAGGAAGTTTGGTTACAAACAGAGTAATTCTGATCATACATTATTCTTGAAAAAATGCCATGGGAAAATCACAGCACTGATTGTTTATGTTGATGACATGGTTGTCACCGGGGATGACCTACATGAACAAGAAGCACTGAAGAAATATCTATCTCAAGAGTTCGAGATGAAAGATCTTGGCGAGCTAAAGTATTTTTTAGGGATTGAGGTGTCCAGATCTTCAAAGGGAATATTTCTCTCCTAGAGAAAGTATGCATTGGATCTGCTAAGTGAAACTGGAATGTCTGCCTGTCAACCGTCAAATACTCCCATGGAAGAAGGATTGAAATTGGAAATTGAAGCTGATCAAGTACCTGTTGATAAAGGGCGTTATCAGAGATTAGTAGGGAGGTTGATGTACTTAGCACATACCAGGCCCGATATTTCTTATGCATTGAGTACGGTTAGTCAATTCATGCATAATCCTGGAGAGAAGCATATGCAAGCTGTGATGAAGATTTTTAATTATCTGAAGGCAGCTCCTGGAAAAGGGATTTTGTTTACAAAGAATAGTGATTTCTTGAAAGTTGAAGGGTACACTGATGCTGATTGGGCCGGAAATGTTGGTGACAGACGGTCTACATCAGGATATTTCACATTTGTTGGTGGGAATCTTGTCACCTGGCGGAGTAAGAAACAAAATGTCGTTTCTCGTTCAAGCGCCGAAGCGGAATATCGAGGAATGGCAGTGGGAGTCCAAGAATTATTATGGTTGAAGTTGCTATTGACTGATATAGGTTATCCGCCGAATGAACCTATGATGTTATATTGTGACAATAAGGCAGCATGCGATATTGCTCACAATCCAGTTCAACATGATAGAACAAAGCATGTGGAACTTGATAGGTTCTTCATTAAAGAAAAATTGGATGAGAACATAATTACAGTGCCCCATATACGCTCGGAAGATCAGCTGACCCATGTACTCACTAAAGCTGTTTCCAATAAGATATTTTCCAGATTGATCGGCAAGTTGGGCATGCTTGATATATATGCACCAACTTGAGGGGGAGTGTTAGAATATGTGATTTAGTTTCCTTAGGCTAATAAGTTTCCTTATTATATTTGGTTTCTTATATATCCCATATCCCTATAAATAGGGACTCTTCTTGTATCAAAGTTAAGTAATATAATTAATTCTCTATTATTCTCAAGACAGCTATCAGGCCATCTACACCTAAAAATATAAAAGTATAATGGGAAAGTGAGTATGTAGTTTAATAATGTGTAAAAAAATGTACCGAACAAAAGGTAAAATCTAGCTCACGATGTATGACGTGTCGGGAGAAGAGAAAGTGAGTGGCACGACACATGATGTGTCGGCCTAATTGGGATGCCCCACGACACATCATGTTTTGTACAAAAATTATACCGTTGCCTGAAATGTCATGTGTTATGGGGATGTAATTTTTATCCCCACATGACACATGATGTGTCAAGGAAGGTTGTCAGTTTTAATCCGATACTTCATGTGTCGTGTATTGTAAATGTTTGTCGGGAGTTAACTTTCTTCTTCTTCTTTTAATGTGGTAGGGCTGCAGTGAAGCCAAATTTCCATTAGATTGTATTTTTTTTTCACAAAATTTTGAAATTCTACACAAGATTCCAAAATCCCAACTTTTGAGCATATTATGAAATCACATAATTTACAGGATTTCAAAATTTGATAGAATTTTAAAATATAAAGACTTATCCAAAAGAACAATCATGAATAACGTAAATCACGTGATTTACCAAATTTTATCTCAAAATCATGCTTAAAGAACGTAGCCTTATTGATTTCACAACATGCCCGATTGCTCGCCACACACATTCATTTTTCCGTCAATGTACAACACCACCCCAAATTTTGTGGCCAATTGCACCTTCTCTCTATATCCCCTCCCCCCCGGGCCCCCCTAAATGCCTACATTTCATTTCATCAAATTCATCATTATTCATACATGCGACCATCATCGTAGGGGTGAAAACTTCCCATAATCCATAAATTTATAAACAAAATACATTTTTTTTTTATTTTGAATTTTGTTTAAAATAAAATCATTTTTAGCTATTTTAAGAACAAAAAGGCTCTCCTTCTTCTATCACTGTTTGAACACTGAGTTTATCCGTGAACCGAATATGTTCAAGAATTACAAACTTCATTATGAATTGAGCAAGAGGCTTTTCGTCTAATTTTTTAACTTTATAGCCTAATTTTATGTTAGTATTTATTTATACCCCCCGGTCCCACTATTTACTTTTCTAGTATTTTTTTAACCCATGTCCTATATATATATATATCTTTTTTTTCACTTCTCTCCATAATAATATTAAATTTCTTATGTCTTTTTTTCGATTCAACGGTAAGAGTTGTTCAGTATAGTCCACAATAAAAAAATTGCATTGTTGGACCTTATTCTTAGTCCGTCCTAGAGCAAGCTCTTGATATATAACAAGTAGCATGTAGATCGAAGACTATTTGGCCACACTATGACGATGCTAAAATTTTGTACAACAAAGCTAGTTTGACTTGAATTGGGGGCCCAAATAATTCATGTCACAACCTCTATCGGTGAGACACATTTTTCAGTAAAAACTCATTGTTTTAGCCTCTGAATTGCATGGCATGATTATATTTTGTAATAAGTTAAAATAGGAATCTCAGGTTTGACTTCCGTCAAATTCGGTGTGATTCTCAACAACAACCTAGACTCCTAGAGTTAGACAAATGGGTGTGATTCTCAAAAACCCAGTGCATGAAACCAGTTCACTTTAACCCACCTATTTGTTCTAACTCTAGGTTTGTCTGTGTATATATATTTAAAAAAAACTTAAAATTTATTAATGAATGAATTATTACACTAAGTGGGCTAACCTAATTGGATTGGTAAGGCACTCACCCAGAGTGGGGGATATTTTTGATAATGTTGTAATAAAGGGAATGTCCAAGTTTCTTCCTCTTATGTACTACAAATAACTAAAAAACCCTCTTTGTCCCAACTGAGACTTGAACTTAAAATCTCCTCATATTTAAGTGGACACGCTTATTACAGGACTAATCAACTCGCTCTAGTAAAAAGAATAAACATAGGCCTTCTTTCTTTAGTTAAAAAGTAGAAGAAGATGAATTAATAAATATACCTTGCCAACATGGATTTCATTGATGTGAGGACCATAGAAATCAGAGGTATCAAGGAAGGTAGAACTCGCGCCTACATTTTGAGGACTGGAGGAGGAACTTGTTCCTATTTTGCTAAAATATTTCTTCATTCTAAACTCCGCCCTATAAATTCAACATTTATTAAATTAATATACAATTAACTAAATAATCTAATAATATAAAATTATTCAAGAAACGCACAATAAAGTTTGGCACATTTAAAGCTAAATCAATTAAACAATTAATATACAATATAATTTATTAAACCTAAATTATTTATAAATCAGCCTTTACTACTATACAAAAAAAATAAAAAAAATCAGCCCTATTAATTTATTAAACCTAAATCAAATATAAAATTAGCCCTAGACAAAAAAATTATTCTCTAACCTAATTATTTATACTGAACACGGAAGTGATTGACACGTTGCTAGTATCCCCAACTTCAAATATTTGAAGTATTGCATTCCCACTTGCCTGGTTAATCGATTACAATGGGACATGTATTTGCGTTTTCAAAAAAGGAATAAAAATGGTAAATAGAACATTTAATCTTCTTGTTGACAAAGATCCATATCCTTATCAGATCTATCCCCAATATTTTTATTTATATATATATATATATTATTAAAAAGGGGCGAAATAAACAAGACAGAAATTTGTGAAAAATATAAAATTAAGCCACAACTAATTTCACACTCACAGCATATCCTCTCGAAATTACTAAATGTATATTAATAAAGTTTGGCACATTTAAAACTAAATGTAAAAGGAAAAGAAAAAGAAAAGGAAATAGATTTAAACCTCTGCAGTACTGTCCTGTAGCTACGCGAGTGCCTTGGTCGACGGACACCGGTCTATGTCTCGCTGGGTAGCTACGCAGCTGTGTGAGGTGTGGAGAGAAACAGAAAAAAAAAGAAGAGAAAATCGCACTCAAATGGGCAAATGGCGGAGCAAGGAGATGGGCAGGAAGTAAAAAGGGGGTATTGAGACTAATTGAGATCTCACGGTTCTGTCTGACTCTCTTCACCTTTTAGGTATATATTAATTCCCAAAAGCCCCTTAAGTTTTATTACAGTTACACACCCTTAACTATAAATTTATGCACATAAGTCCCTATATTTTTTTATTTTTTTAATTTTTTTTAAAAAAATGCCGAAATCGCCGGGGGGTGCACGCGCACTCCCTCGCCACACTGTAGCTACGCCCCTGCATAGAAATCATAGGTATCAAGGAAGGTGACTCCACTGTCTATGGCATGGCGGATCAAAGCTATCATTTTATCTTCAGGTTTGGGTGGTCCGAAAAAAGGCAGACATACCCATGCAACCCAGTCCCTGCTGTGATACCACTAGTCCCTGGGAACCCAACTTCACCTTCTTCACTTCTACCATTTTCTTTCTCTAAAACTCTCTCATCCTCTCTCTAAAACATATGTATTTGAGGCAAAACAAGAGAGATTGTATGCAATTAAAGAAATGTTGTACTGTGCTATTTATAGGGGGAAAAGGGAGCAAAAACGATGTTGACATTATTTACAACATAAAATATGTGTATAGTTAACATTTATGTAGATAACAAACTGATAATTATCTTCTTTCGCAGACAATTCTAATTAGAAATTTCAACGGTTGTATGCATGTGCATAATATGTCTGTATTTTTCCAACAGAAATAAAAAAATCATACAGTACTAAACACTCAAGCATCGTGTGTGTGGTTTAATTATTTAAAAAAAAACAACGATATGATGATAATTGTTAGAGTGATATACTAAAAGCCATAATTTTCTTATTAGTTTGGATATGTTATAAACTTGGTTTTGCTATTTTAATGAGAATCTGTATGGGCAATGGTCGCATTATATTATTTATTTAAATATTGTGCATGTGTGTCTTTTTTTTCATATAGTAGATGATTTGGTGTGTAGAGTATAGCTTACACACAGAAGATCTTATCATCGGTTCTTGTGGAATATAAGTTTAATGGTTCACAGTCTTAGATGGAATTGGACACCCATCGGTAGGATTGTAGCACAAGTTTTAGTAGTTTATCTTAACTACAGAAAACGGTATAGTTTTAACTCGTTGTGCTAGTACACTTTGTGTGTATTGAATAGGACCAGTTTGGGTTAATTGTTTTTATACTGACTATATAAAACAATTTAAAATCCCATGGTTATTATGATTACTTATGCTCTTAATCTTGAAATAATTAATAGACATATATATGTAGTGTTTGTTGTTTTGACTCAATATGAGTGAGATTCATTTATGGATCAATAATCTTCGTGAATTGGATGACGACACTATATGTATGATGAATATTAATTATTGATAGAATTCATGTCCCGGTATAGGGATTGATGATAGCCCCTTGAGAAGCTTATAAGTTTTGATCATGTCAAACCTTGTAGGTGGATTATGTTAATCCGACATGTCAAATAAGTTAAGTGGTAGGCTCAAGGATTAAGAAGTCATTTAAATATAATTGTCAGCAATTTAATTTAAATGATGGTTATCTGTAATCTTAACGTAGGGAGAATAATAAGTATTTAATAATAAGGAGCTCGAAATATAATTTTGAGATAAGGACGGGAGTGCAATTATAATTCTTTAATGGTGTGAATTATAATTTATGGAAGGAACTAATTCATAGTGGAATTAGGATTTCAACTTTTCATAGGAAGCCCAAACACTTATTTCTCCTTAAGGTCTTTATCATAGCCTTATATATACACCGGCCTAATCTCTTCTTATAATAACAATAATTCTCATGAGTTAGGGTTTGTTCTATTGAGAGAGGAGAAAATCTTGGTGATACCGTAGCCCACACTCGGTGCAAGATTTGATGGCGGAAGGAATACGATAGAAGATCTTTAGGTTTTTCGGCACAACAGTCGTAAATCAATCGTAACTTTTGATCCCACCGTTGGATCGGGCTGACTTTTGGATATGTAGTTATGAACGCAAAGTTACTGATATTGCGCGTAAAATCAGGACAATCAGAAGTCGTTTCGATGGCGGAAAAAATTAATTTTCACAGCCCAGCGAGAATTAAAAAAGTCTGACCAAATCGCAATCTGATGCTTTCAAACCCTAGTCTCCTCATATGGATCCTCTACATGATCCACAAAGGTGAAATCCCTTTATTCTTATAGGGTATTAGCATAAGTTTTTTTTTGTTTAATCTATACGCAATATCAAACGATCCTGTATTTATGTCTCCATCAATGGCAAAATAAGGAAACTACAAAATTGGTGTTATAACTCAATGCGATGGTACTAAACACTCAAGCATGGGTAATATGTGTACACCTGCTATTTATATGCACGTGGATATGTAAATTAAATTAAAATATATTTAATGTATGAGGTAGTGATCGACCTAATGGCAAGACATGCTTTTCTCCTACTTAAAACTTGTAGGTTTAAGTCTTGTCAAATTATATACATTTTTATTTCTAGAAAAACAACATGGATAATAATAAAAAACACTAAATTTAGTGTCATAACCATCAAAGTTTCTTTCCAATTTGTATAATTGTATAGGTAAATATATTTTTATTCACGTTTTTTATATATACAATCTAAAAGGAGGGGGAGGGGGGCAGTGTGAGGAGTTAAAGGTGGGTGGATAATTTTATTTTTTATACAAGATGATGATTTCACAACACATTTTTTTTAATATAAGCCATGAACTCACAACCGCCGCAATAAAAATTAGACACATAACTAACACAATAATATGCAGACACAACAAAATATTCGATAATTACATTATATATATGGATCAATTTCAATACCTTTTTATTTAGGAGACATAATAAAACATCAACAAATTAAAACAGTTGGTAAAAGTGTGTGACTTTGACTGTGGGTGACGGCCCACCGGTGGCTAGGGTTTCGGGGGTGGGCCCTGGGTTAGGGTGCAGCAGGGTGGGGGGAGGGGGTATTGGTAGTTTGCTAGTCCAGGCGTACTTTTCGAAAGAAGAAAAAACTACTAGAAATTAGGTAGAAGGGCTTATTATACATTGATTTTTACCAAAAATCCAATGAATAATATTTTTTTGAATGAAGGGCTTATTTTTAATTAGTAATAGTGTAAGAGGCCTATTTTGTTTTATATTTTAAATGAATGTATTTGAATAAATTTAAATATCATTTAATTAATAAAAACATGTTATGTATTACCTAAATTACCCCTTTTTATGAATTTTACACAAAAAATATGGACTGCAAAGTTCATATTGTAGTAAAATATGAACTGCAAAGTTCATATTGCAGTGAAATATGGACTGCAATATGAACTTTGCACTAAAAATATGGACTGCAAAGTTTACATTGCAGTAAAACATGGATTGCAATATGAACTTTGCACTAAAAATATCGACTGCAAAGTTCACATTGCAGTAAAATATGGACTGCAAAGTTCATATTGCAATGAAATATGGAGTACAAAGTTCATATTGCAGTGAAATATAGACTGCAAAGTTCATATTGCAGTCCATATTTTAATGCATATTGGTATTTTTTAGTTTATTTTAAGGGTTGGGATGTCATTTTATAATGAAAAAAAAAGACACATATCATATTATCAATAAAATAAAAAATAGGCCCTTTATTTAAAAAAAAATTATTCCTTGGCTTTAGTGTGAAAATCTTTCTCTAATAAGCCCTTTTTTTTAATTGCCCCAAAAAACTAAGAGTTTTTTAAGTGCGAAAAAAAATGGTTATTTATTTTGAAATTTAGATGTAATTATATATGGAATGAGCTCTTCAAATTAATTGACTCAATTTCTAATGCATGTGATCATTCAACTAACATGTGAATCCCTCAACAGTAAGCGGGACTCATTCATAAGTAAAAAAAATTGAGGATGCAGAGTTTTACTAATTAATTAAAAAGATATTAATTTAATAGAGCAATTATATTTATTGTTAGAATAATGTGTGATAATAGAATCATACAATATAACTTCTCAAAATAGTATTATACACTGATAAAGAGATAATTATTTTGTCAATATAAATATCATATTAAATAAGAGTTAACTAATTCAAGGTCAAATAAGTGAGGGCTTGTGGGTAATGTAATTAAATCTAGACCGAATGATGAAGCAAGATTTGTTGGAGGTCTACATAAATGAGTGGGACTGCCACGAGGCCTGCGTACCCCACCACATGAAGACTTAGTTTTTTTTGTTTTAATAGGTTTCTTTTTTATTTGGTATTAGTACTTTATTTTTATCTATGTTTTGTGATTATTTTCCTTATTGTATGAGGATTGTTTTCTTTATTGTTTTAGGATTGTTTTCATTATTGTTTATGATTGTTTGCCATTTATAAAAGGGTATAATGACAGACTTATTCATCAATTATATCATTCTTATTCTTTAATAAAGATTTAGAGTTTTTACTCTCCTCTTTGGAGATTCTTATCTCCTTGTAATTTTATGTGGGTAGGTTCCTTATCCAAAAATCCTGTTGCGTCAAGTGGCATTAGAGCATGATTCGTCTTTGAAAATAGCAAGTGACGGAGTTGGTGGTGACAACAAACTAGGTGACGCCAGTCGTAGGGTCGACTCCTTGAGTGCGACGGTCGAAGGTCAGCAGCGACAATGGGAAAAGTATTGACAAGAAATTCGCCAAATAATTGCCGAATTGACCATAAACATTAACCTTAAGCAAGAGGTTGATGGCACGTGTGCCAGGGGAGTTGCCTGACGCCAGCCAATTAACTGCAGACATCCCACAATTCAATGGCAATCTTAAGATCGAGGATTTCCTCGATTGGATTTGGGAGGTTGAAAGGTTCTTCAAATTGATAGAGGTCCCAGAAGAGAACATTGTCAAACCCGGAGGCCAGTGTGGCTATATGGTTGTATCAACTACAACGAACCCATCTGCGCGAAGGATGGCTTCCGCTCAAATCTTGGCAAAGGAGGAAACAATACTGAGTGCGCTAACCTAATTCCTAAGGCACTCACCTAGGGTCAGGGCAGAGGCAAAGTGGGCCAAGCGAGGTTTAAGCCCCCACCTAGATTTGGACCTTTATATATATATATATACATAAGTATAGTAATACATGGACTTTCGTATAAAATTTTAAAGTTTGAGGTTGGATTTGTAATGTCTTAAAACCTTGGAGATCAAATTGTAATTATTTTTAGTAAAGGCCAACAAAATAACAAGAGCATTCTTCTGCACAAGAATTCTACAAAGAAAAAAAAAATAGAGTATATGCATAACTCTCTCTCACTCTCTCTTGTTGGATTTCTTGCTTGAATTTGCAGTCTCTTTGTAGCCTCACATGGTAGGGATGGTTAACTAACAAATTCAGCATTTTTCTCTTCAGAGTTTTATTTTGTTGTGTTATTACTTGTAATTTTTAATTTTTTTAGTCAAGCCCCCACTGGGTTAAAATTTTGATTCTGCCACTGCCCAGGGTGGGGAATATTTTCGTTAATATTGTAATAAAAGGAAGCTCTAAGTCTCTTCAATTCTCCTTACTATAAATAACTAAGAAACTCTTCCCGTCCCACTGTCCCAGGTGAGACTCGAACATATGAAATCTCCCCAGATCCAAGTGGGCGCATTTACTGCAGGACTAAACAACTCGCTTTAGTAAAAAGAATAAACTTAGACCTTCATTTTTTAGTTAAAAAAGTAGAAGAAGATGAATTAATATATATACCTTGCCAACAAGGATTTCATTGATGTGAGGACCATAGAAATCAGAGGTATCAAGGAAGGTGACTCCACTGTCAATGGCATGGCGGATCAAAGCAATCATTTCATCTTCGGGTTTGGGTGGTCCAAAAAAGGCAGACATACCCATACAACCCGGTCCCTGCTTTGATACCACTAGTCCCTGGGAACCCAACTTCACTTTCTTCACTCCTGCCATTCTCTCTAAAACTCCCTTTCTCTCTCTAAGATATATGTATATATTGAGGCAAAGCAAGGGAGATTGTATGCAATTAAAGAAATGTTGTAGTGTGTTATTTACAACTAACATAAAACATATATAGTTGATATTTTTGTAGATAACAAACTGATAATTATCTTCTTTCACAGATAATTCAAATTAGAAATTTCAACGGTTGTATGCATGTGCGTAATATGTCTACATTTTTCCAACAAAAAATCATACGGTACTAAACATTCAAGCATAATAATGATGATAGGGTAAAATAAGAAAATCGCAAAATTGGTGTCATAAATCAATGAGACATCTTTGCTTTCGTATGGTACTAAATACTAATGCGTATGCACTCGTTATTTATATGTACCTGGATATGTAAATTAAATTGAAAAATATTAATGTCATTATAATGACCCAACGGCAAGACAACTTTTTCTCCTACTTAAAGCTTGCAAGTTTATGTCTTAATTATCATATTATGTACATTTTAATTTCTAGAAAAACAACACGGACAAAATTGAAAACACCAAATTTGGTGTTGTAACCATCAAAGTTTCCTTCTGATTATAATTATATAGATAAATATATTTATATTTACGTATCTATATATATAATCTAAAAAGGGGGGAGGAGCTAAGAGCATTTCTAATAGTAGTGTAAAAATAAACTTGTAAATCATATATGTCAATCCACTTATACAAAAAACTTGAATACTTAAAAAAAATGCTCTAATAATACTTTTGTAAGGTTTTGTGTAAATTCTGAAATAACCAATAAGATTCCAACGCTTGTTAACTATCCATTTAAACAATTTTTATTAGTTTTTCTTGAATTTTTCTATAACTAATTTTATAGTCGCAATGGATCTTGATCGGTAGATATTGATGAGTAGATTTCAAATATATAATTTTTATTAAAATACATATTTTATACTTTAAGTTATTAAATTTTTTAATTTTAGTCAAAAAATGAAGAGAGATAAAGTTGATGTGGCATTGTAAAATGGGAGTGTATTTTACACAACCATTTTTTGCAAACTTTTATTTTAAAAAACTGTTGAAGATAAAAAAAATTACAAACTGTATAAATTTTACACAAAACAAAGATATAAAAGTCTGTTAAAGATGCTCTAAAACAAAGAATATGAATTTTGATTAAAAAAATTGAAATATAATCCTGCTTCAATAGTTGTTGAAAATTAAACGTACCACAATAAAAAATAAAACCACCATAATATTTTTTACAAAATTGTTGAAAAGAAGTTTGAAAAAAAAAATATATCTAAAGCAAATGTTCCGAATATATCAAAATCCTATAACACCAAAAATTAGGAACTTTATTTTTTTTTTTTCTAAAATAAGTAAACTGGAGGAGGATAGTAAAAATTTATATCGATAAAAACAACAAAAGTTTTCAGAATAAGTTAAGAAGAAAAGATACGTAGACAAATGGATGATAAATTGATAATCTCTCTCTCTCTCTCGGGTATTAATTTTTGCCAATCTCACAATTAAAAAATAAATTATATTTTGACCACTAAATGTATATTGAAACTTATGGTTATTATAGGAAAATGATAACATGATAGGAAATAATGAAGTCTTGTATGAGAATTTGTACCATATTTAATGCATGTTGAGAGTTAATTATTTTCAAAAATAGGTACTTAACTTTAGGGTACACGTTAACATGATCCTTTTAGTAAATATAAATGTCATAGTGCGACTATCAATTTAAAACCAAAGGGGTATTATTTAACAGAACTATATACATTTTATTTTGTTTATAGTTTATGCATATTTTTAAGAAGTTTAAATTGGTAAATTTTTTATTTAATTTGTGAGAAACGTATAATGACATGGTTTTTATTTTCTTATAGTTAATTAAGCAAGAAACAGTGAAACACCAAAACCACCAATATAAAGGAAAAGACAACGACAAAACCACTTAAAATTTAAGTTCACATCAAATAAACACACTTTATAATATAAGAGGTGCAGTGCTAATTAAACATTTCACAATGTTTTTAATTAAGCACTCATAAACATAGACAAACGCTGGCCAACATTAGGGCCTTATTAATAAAAATACATAAACATGCATAGACAAGCACTGGCCAACCAAAGGGCCTTTAGTTTCTTGGCTTCCATGACTCCAATGGTACAGTGTAGGACTCTTTCCATGAAATCCCTGCAAATCTCCCACCATGAATCTTCTCTTCTGAAGTAATGTATTCAAGCTTCTTCATTTCTTCTGGGGTTAGTTTTATAGACAAGGCCACCATGATTTCCTTGAAATGATCAATATTGGTAGTTCCCGGTATGGGAACCACATCGCTTCCCTTGTGGTAGACCCATGCCAGTGATAGCTGCGCCGCTGTGTATCCTTTCTTTTTCGCCATTGCTTCAACCTCATCAAACACTTTCCCATTTAGCTCGATGTTTCCAGGCTGAAAATGCGGGAACATCTACAATAAATAGAAATAGCTATTTAATTATAATTGTCTATATATTTGTATTATCTCCAGGACTTTTAACAAGTATATAACAAGAAAATGGTACTAAATGTGACAAATTAGTTACCCTCCTGGTGTCATCATCCGTCATGCCATCAACAATTTTTGGTCCAACACAGAAGAATCCTTGTCCTAGTGGACTGTATGGTACAATCCCAATTCCAAGCTCTCTGCACCCCACAAAATAAAAAAATTATGTATCTCCATTTTTCTCAAATTAATGAGACTAAAATATTCGTTACAAGGTTATAATAATGGTATATATGACATAATAAGCCCAATTTAATGTTGCTCGTCGGATATGCAACATACGGGCTGAGTAGGGATCAGAAGGAGTTAGATAATTACAAAAAGAACAGTTGAACTGATCTAAATCGTTGGTTTCATTATCCAACAGTTGTCAATTGTTCAACCGGTGCATATATGTACCAATATCTAGATTAAGATGTTCATGTCTTGAATATTGGAAATAAATATATCTGCAAAAGGAATAGTAAATAGACAAATAAGAAGGTGTGAATAGATTAAATTACCTGCAAGTAGGAACAATGTCATCTTCAGCATCTTTAGTCCATAAGGACCATTCAAGCTGAATGGCAGTGAGTGGATGAACAGCATGTGCCCTTCTTATGGTCTCTGATGGTACTTCAGATAAACCTACATATTTTATTTTGCCCTCTTCCACTAGCTTCTTCAATGCACCCATCTACCGCATACAAACACACACACATATATATATAAACACACATGTAAGTAGTCTTTTTGTTTTAGTTGTAAAGATGCAGCTGAATTTGAAAATATATCCCAAGTTCGAGTTGGACTAATAGCAACTGAAGTGACTAGCTAATTAATATTGTGTATATATTTAGTTTTAAAACATTGTTGGTTTATTAGCTACCCATGTCTATGTCCATGTCCAACATGCATGCCCAAAGATAGATATGGGAAGAGCACTAATTTTGATACAAAAAGGTTTATTCAATCTTACTATTCCCCCAGACTGATGTAATTTTTTGTAATTAAAAAATAGAGGTAACATCTCCTAACATTGAGAATTTTTCGATTTAACAATATCCCTTATTCATTGACACATTTTGTGTTGGATCTCTCAGCTAAAAAGTTTAGTTAGCGTCACAAGATTAGACTTTAGTTAAACCACCATAAGAAAAATAGTTGAAATTAAGGGAGAGAGAGAGAATTAAACCGTGATTTCAATGGGAATAGAAGCATCAACGCGATGCAGTAATAGAGATCGATGCAATCAACTTCGAGCCGCTTCAAGCTAGCTTCGCAACATGCCCGAACGTACGCCGGTTCACCGCACACGGTCATTTTTCCGTCGGTGAACGACACCACAACGACGACATTGTTCAGGCCAATTTTGAGCCATTGCACCTTCTCTCTGTACCCCCCCTTTAATGCCTGCATGTCATTTCAGCTAATTCGTCACGAGTCACAGATACACCCATCATCCTAAGGTGAAAACTTCTCAAAATCCAAAAATTTAGAACCAAGATACCAAATTATGCCATTTTCAATTTTATTAGCATAGATTAACTTTGATCTGCAAATCTTCAAGTTAATATTATATGGATCAAAGTTAACTCATATCATTTTACTTTTTTCAGAAGTTTATCTTACACACCTTTAGTTAAAATAACGTATATATTAAGTAATAATGAGATTCAAAGTCTACGGTAACTATTTTTATTAGACATTTTACTTTAAATTATTTATATCTTACACATGTATCATATGTCCAAGGAAGTGTACATAATCCTTGCCAACAAGGATTTCATTAATATATTATTATAATAATTATATTGTATATAAAATAATTAAAAGGATATTAATTAATGAATTAATATACCTTGCCAAGAAGGGTTTCATTGGTGTGAGGACCATAGAGATCAGAGGTATCAAGGAAGGTGACTCCACTGTCTATGGCATGGCGAATCAAAGGTATCATTTCATCATCGGGTTTGGGTGGTCCGAAGAATTGAGACATACTCATACAACCCAATCCCTGCTTTGATACCACTAGTCCTTGGGAACCCAACTTCACCTTCTTCACTCCTGCCATTCTCTCTCTCTCTCTACAATATATGTATATATATTCTCACTTGAAGCTAAGCAAGGGAGATTGTATGCAATTGAAGACATGCATAATGTGTTATTTATAGGGATAAAATGTGTGTATGTTTGTGAAATAGTTTTTAATATTGAGTCTAACACGTACATCAAAAAATAAATTTTTCTAAAGTAATATATAAAATTAGGGTAGAAAGCCAAATAGTAATTATCTTATCTCAACATTGACATGCAATTCAATAGAAATTTCCACCTGGGTGAAATAATGTGATGTCCGTTGTGAGAAGGCTAAAAACCACTTGTTTTATAAAAATTGAGTGGACCATTCATATTGTTAAAATATATTAGTATATTTATATATTAAAATAAAGTGAGGTTATTTTTAGTCCGTCTCCAATTAAAATTTTTATATGAAAGACCTTCAGTTTCTGTGTGTGAAGTTGTTTTAGTAATTATGTATATTTAGTTGCGCTATTTTATATTATAGATATTCTTCAAAAAGAAAGTTTGTTCTAGTAGTTCTTATCATATACAATTAAAAGAGAGAGTAGACAGATCAGAGTTGTGGCTCCCATGTTTATCGTGTTAAACCATACTTTTATAAACGATGTATTAACGTGACACGCACACATACATTTAACCTCCCGGAGTCTTTAGGGGTTAATTTCATTAGTCTTCTATATGGGTATTAATTAATTAACTTGCCCTCTCTCAAAATCACAAATACATAATAACTGATGCAATAAATATATTTATATATAACTGAATAAGAATAGGTATGTTTAGAGCATAACATCAATATGGTATAATAGAAATAAGGCACAGTTAATACGATAAATATACAATAGCATTTGAACAAATGAAGTTGTAATGCTGAGTAAGTAGAGTCAATCAATAATAAATAAATATAAGATAAATAATTACTATTTTAAATGAAATACAAAAGTAAGAATTAAAAAAAAAGATATTACAGATCTTTGAACTATACACTTTTTATACATTAAAATACTATAATTTTCCCCACAGTTTCTAATTTTCTCTCTACAGTCCACAGATAAAGATATATGTTTAATTCCCATGGTATATATATAGCCAAACAAAACTGGGTGGCTAAGCAAAGCCATCGCCATCCTATTAGTATCTATATATTTATATAGTCACCATAACCTATGAGTAGTGGGATTCCACGATAGGCTATGGTTGATGATTCTTTAATTCTTTTACATTTTGATTGTATTTAGGAGCAATTATATTGGGATAAAGCATCAACTATAGGGGGTTAGTTTGATGATTAAATGAATAAATTTTTTTATAAAATTTTGTAAAATTAATATTTATAATGATTAAATTATGTTCACAAAATTTCTATCAAAAAATTCAAAACAAAAGCGGGCGTAGTAAAAATTTGATATATTTATTTATTTTTAATCACTTAAATTTTAAATAATAATTTTACTTATTTCCATATTAAATATTTTAATAAATTTTTTTGGCAACAGTCTATTCTTTATAAAGATTACCTTTATCAATAGTGAGGAGTCAATTCTTTCAAATCACGCCCACCAAAAAAAAAAAAAAAGCAGGAACCCTGGAACCAAGCAACCTTCCAATTAATTGTAATTGTTTTTGACTAACAAACCTTACTGTTACATCAGTGCAGATTTTTTGACCACCTCACCCCAACCCTTTGACCACACTTTAACATGTGCAAATAGATACTGTAACACCCGCACATATATACTCAAACCACAATCTCACGCCATTAGTACCTATATATTTATATAGTTTATTTTTAGTACAGATCGGTACATAATTAAATTTCTCTCTCTCTCTCTCTCTATATATATATATATATATATATCTAAATGCAGTTACAAAAAATTATATATACATGTTTATATGCATGTATATATATATATTGACGGCAATGGATGGTTTCAAATCACTTTCTTTAGAATTTAAAATAAATTCTATAAATTAGCCAAACAAAAAATTTAAAATTCTAATAGAGTTCTAAATGAAAATTATATACAATTCAAACAATAGTATTGTAATCTTATGGCATTGTAATTTTTAGAATTATAATATCATAAAATTACAATTCATAGAGAATTCCAAATTCGTGTAACTAATTAAATGCACCCTTAATTTTTTTTTTCCCTTTTTGTCTTTGGTGTCACGTTCTTCCAAACTTACCCTGAAACTAAAATAATCTACATTTGGGAATCTAATTGCTCCTGACCATAAGTGTTCTAGCTAAAATTAATTTTTTGCAGTATGAAAACAATTCGCTCACTTAAAACGTGGATGGCCATTATAAGTTTTATTTTTGGCAAAGTTAAAAGTTGAATATAAACAATAACCACACCAATATTAACTTTAATCAATAATTAATCATGTCTTGTACGTGTGTTACAATGAACACAATCTACAAATAATTTGTACATATTCTCCAAATTGAATTATTGACCTTACAAAAATTAAGTAAAAATAAGTATAGTGATTATATGGTTATAAATATTAGATTGATTTAAAATTTTGCACACTTGATAAATAAAATAAAAATAACTTAGATAACAGTTTAACTGAAAAATTGTAAATATGAGAAAAAAATATAGATTACAAGTAAATAGACAACTAAAAAAAACTACTCTCGTGGGCACTGAACACCTTTGAAAGTGTTAGATAAATTACAAGTGAGAACCGAAAGAAATAAATTCTAAACCTTTGTTGATTGTATTTTGTGTGTTAGTTACTGCTTCAACTTTAGTCTTTATACTTTCCAAGGGAAATAAATGAACTAAGTTAACCAGATTGTTGCTTGAGAATTGACCCTATGGGGTTGGCCTAGTGATTCTGTGAGGGACGATGTATTTAGGGAGATCCCATATTCGAATTTCTCAGAAAGATTGTTGCTTGAGAATTGGGGCTGGCAATGGGCCGCGCAAGACCGGACCGAGCTGGGCTAGAAGTATTTATTAACCATCAATATGCTGGCTCAATCCCAGCCCAGGACTGATATTGAACCATCCAAACCTGGCCAACTCCAGTTTAATCTATCTTTTCTTGGCATTGGCTAATTGTTAAACTGCTGCTTAATATCCTTTTAGTAAGGATAATGATCAAAATTAATGATGAAAGTGGATTTGTGACATTTACTATGTACAATTGCTATGAAAAATTATCCCTTTTTTTTAGTTGCCAAAAGATAAATCTATGATATATTAAGGGCCTGTTTGGTTATCTTTCAACTTATGAATTAGATAATTTACAATTAAATAATTTACATAATTTTCATTTATTAGTGTTTGGTTGTGTAAATTGAACAATTGTAAATATGATAATTCAAGTTGATTCACAAAAAACTCAAATTAAGTCATATCAAGCAAAACATGAAATTGTCTAATTCTAGAATTAGATAATTCATTCCAACTCTAATTTTCGAGAAGATCTAATTTATACCCATGATGTTGATGCATCTAAACAAAATTTTAAATAACATAGTATAATAGAGAACATGTTTTTATTCTAACAATCGGAATTTCTTGTTTACGTTTTCCAAATACTACTTAAATTAGAATTGAATTATTCATAAATGAAAAAATTCACAATTCTTTAATCGAAAATTAACTAATTCTAAAATTAGGTAATTTACGCAACCAAACGGGCCCTAAGGCAACTCTATAAACACCTTTGACAGGGGCTTTTAATCAGGGAAACCACAAGAAAAAATTAGGGCTTAATCCCTCTTTATAAAACTTTTTAATTGGCGGTTTACAATATTTTTTTAATAACTTGCAATCCCTGTTACAAGTGTAACTGGTTATCCATATGGTATTTCTCAAGTTACTCAACTACATTATCTAAAGACATGAGTCATCACCAGTGGCATGCATTTCAGTAACCTGAAAATTGACATGAATTGAAAGATTTAATAAAAAAAAATGTGGGCTGCAAAATAAAAAATTTCAGGGACCAACCACCAAGAAGCCCAAACTACATTGTATTACTATTTATACAATAAAATATATGTTTGTAAAGTAAACATAACTACGACACCTTAGGCTTGGCCAGTCAAGTTGAGTTAAAATAGGCTTAGTCCAAGCCCAGTTAATTTTTTCAATTGCACCTAAAATTTTAGCCCAAACCAATTTTTTAAATTTATATTTTAGTCTATAACCCTAATTTTTGGATAGTGAATTGGTCAAGGACTAGTTGTGTAGGCCACAATCTGGTTCCGGTTATAAAGAGGAAGCCTGTGTTTATATATATATATGATTAAAGTGAGAAACAAAACAATTGAAAAAAAGAGGATTGCAATGAATTAATTAATTTTAATAACCTCTTTGGCTGTCCTTTAATTTGTGAATCAAACTATTTATAATTACTTAATTCGTGAATTATATAATTTGAGCATTTGGTTGCAAAAATGAACTAATATATAAAGTCATAAACTTAAGTTAATACTCAAGATATTAAATAATAAAACGTAAATATATAATTGAAATTGCATAACTTATAATTATCAGTTCATATAAGACAAAAAAATTTACACCACAAATATTTTTGTTGAAATGAAACAATTTACAATTTATTAATTTACGGTTAAGCAATTATAAATGAGATAATTTAATGCTTTAATTATCTCATTTAATTAAAGCATTAAATGAGATAATTAAGAGGAGAGACGAGTACTTCCTCCACATTACATATATGTAATGTAATAGATGTATGTGGCTGAAAATAAACTCCATGAATGGAAGTGCAAAAGCGATCAAATTTCATCGAGGTAAAATGTAAATAATCAATTAACAATGATAAATAAAGTCTTTCCCAAAGAATCGAGCTTGCTTATTTCTTAATTATTAACTTAGGGAGCATAAAATTTGGTTTAGGTAACTTGGGCCGACCCAATTCGGTCAGGAGCCCATGCAACGTACCAGGCTCTTAGGCCTAATACGAACAAATGAAATGAGTAACGGACGCACCGAGTTGCTAAAGCCCGAGCATGCCGAGTGGACAAGCTAAGGCTAGGTCCAAAAAGGAATGGCACGTTCAACACATGGAAAGTGCATGTAGGGAATGATACTAAATCGCACGGACCTGTACAGAATCGTACTGGCCTCCACTGCATCACTACTATCGTACTATTTTAGAATTAATTAATTGTGAATAAGGGAAAAATATTGGAGTATTATCCAAGTATTACTCTCTTTAGTCATTTTACTGTTACCCTAATTATATATATATATATATATAAATTGAAGATGGATAGCTCAGGAAGAGGGGTTGATAAAGCTTTGATTGATAATTGATTGATTAGCTGTTAGTTGTTTGTTAGCTGGTATTTTTGTTTAAGAGCTCAATATAACACACACACCTCAACGGAGGACATACTGCCGGATTAACATAATTGCTATCGAGAGAACTTACCGTACTTAAAAAAATCCTTCGCCTACACTCACATTCATTCCACTATAACCAGACATACTCACTAATTATTTCTGTGGGTTGGGGCTAAATTTTTAGCCATCTACACCAACCAAATATATAAATAAATAAAGTTCTCTCGATCGCATGTCCAAAGAGCTTTTCTTCCCGTTATATGTCCTTCTCGTCTAAACTTGTACACCCTCCATCCCAATTTAACTGTCTACTATTCCATTTATAGCTGTCCTAAAATAATTGTCCACTTTCTACATTTAGCATGTCATTAATTACGACAATTTTTTATTTCCAATATTACCCTTTAAGCCCCCCCCCCCCCCCCCCCCCCCCCCCCCCCCCCCCCCCCACTTTCTTTATTTTGGGTCCTGCCACTTTTTTTTTATTGGAAGAAAAGTAAATGACATTTTTGGAAATAAATATTTTCTCTTAGAGTAATTATTATGTCTCCTTAATTTTTAGTTTTTCAAAGTGTGACAATTAAATTGGGACGGAGGGAGTATATACTAAGAATTTATCACTGACTAAACCTTATTGATATTGCAATTTGTACCAGCCTGAAATTGTTAATACATTGACCATGTACACTTGCAAGAGATATGTACAAAATCAATTATTCAAAGTATATTATATAAAATCTTTGAATATTAAGTGTAATCAAGAATGCTATGTATAAATAATCTATAATGAGTAGATTAATTCTACAAAATTTTACAAAAAATTGAAGTGGGTGAGAAGATCATCTAAATTTAGTAGTCGAAAAATGAACTTATGCATCGGTTTTCTACAACTTTTTCCTGTTTGAATTTTTTGATGAAATGTTGTTTAGATGATTTACTAATTATAGAGATTTTCTTCACTAAATTTCGTGAAAAATATTCAACCATTCAGGTCTCGAATTAGACCATATAGGAAGAAAGTGGATGGAAAGTGTAAAATCTCAAATAATAAATAAAATAAGTATGAGAGCTAAGAATTACAAATGGCCTTTTTGCCAGATACAATATTGGTGACTCATTTTATGTTCGGTCCAACGACCATAGACATACATATCCACTATTTGGACCGCCTTAGAAACCCATATGTAACTGGAGAGAATTATACTAACAGACCATATGAATCATCCATACTAACCGATCATAGACGGCACTGAGAAGACTATCTGACAATATGCATTCATACACCGATCACAAACATTTATATATGTGTGTATATATATAAATAAATAAGTGTATGTGAATATAATTAACGCTTGGTGTAGGTATTAATGCCTTAAGACTAGTACATATCAGTGACTGAGTTGTAGAGACTTGATTATTGATTAGGTATTTCATCTTGGGTGAACAATTGTTTGTGTGCAAATTATGGATCTATTTTTGGCAAAGTTAATAGTTTAAGATAACGGGATATTAGAAAATGGAGCTTATCTAAAAAAAATTGCAAATAACTATGGAATTATATTTTTGTAAATTAAGAACGTATATTTGACCAAAAATGTAAAAAGAGTGCAACGTTAACCTTAATGCTTTTTTTTAAGGTTATCATGCAAAATTAAACCTGTAATGCTTTTTTTTAATAGTTTACTATACCTAAGTATTTAATTGACAGTTCTTTATAGTTATTTCAACAAAATTACAAATCTAAATCAATTTATTAATAAACATAATTTTACTCCTTTTTGCATCTCTAATTTGGTAAATGAAAAAGAAATTTCTTTGTTTACGAAGTGCGATGCTAAAAATAGATTTGCTAATTAGGGTAAAATAGTCATATGGGACAACAATTTCGTTGACCCAAAGGCACACTATCAACCCAGATGGGGAGGCTCAACCAACAGGTTAAGTGGAGATCCTTCTAGCCAGATGGTCGTGCCATGTCGAGATGGTACGTAGTCTGAGCTCAAAATGGTGGTACTGACGCATCAAGGCATTTTTAACTCTAGTGTGGACAGGATTTTTATCACTTGTGAATGTTAAAGCGATACTCAAAGTTTTGCCCTTTTCAGTTTTTTTACTAATAACTTTAAATGTATATTGTAAACCTTAATCATATACCTATGAGTGAAAAGGATAAGGCACTAATGTGTGAAGAAAAATAATTAAAATTCTAGTTTTGAAAAATTGAATCACAAATAAACAAAATATCATAATTAGTACGCTCGTCAAAATTCAAAGCTTCCATTTTGGTGTTTACGAATAGGCAAATAAACTAATTAATCTAAAAAGAGACATAAAACGTAAAAAGCTATAATTAATACGTACAAATGTAACGTAATTAATAGGAGACAAGCAAATAACTTCTTGCGTATTACATATAGACCAGTATGTAACCCGCGTGATGCACGGGCGTTTTACAATTTTACTTTTTTTATATTTTGATGGATATATGTGTGTGCGTGTGTGTCATTATATGCATATATGTGCATATTAAAAGTAAACTTTTTAGCAACGAAAAAACGTCACTTAAGTCCAATCTGTACAGACTTGTGAATATGAGAAATTTTATATTTACATATAACCTTTATCCAATTTACAAATATGTTCATTTATAATTGTATTGTACGAATGAAAATAAGCTAATAACAAAAGAAAAAAAATAGTAAAGTTATTTAGGCAAAAAAAAAAGAATCTTGGGAATTAGATTTTGAACATGTACTCGTTATTGTTTGCCATACAATGAAAGGCTCCAATTGGATTAGTGGTAAGAAGAGTATCCTTTTGAACATGTATTTGTTATTGGTCGCTATACAAATGCAAGTATTATATCAAATAAAGAACAGTAATAAGGGAATTGGAATTGTGTAAACTATCAAAAAGACTAATCTTCTTGTTTTATTACATATTTACATCAAAGAAGGTTTTTGCTGGAGCATACAATCATAAATTTAATGCATTAACAAATCATTTTAATGGTATTAATTATAAAATTAATTATGTATTAACAAAGCATTTTAATGCATTTATTATAAGATACATGGCAACAACTCCTAAGAACCTTCTCACTCCTCCCATTTTATATATATACTCTTAGATAATAGATAGATATGCTTAATTATTAACTAAATAGACTACTAGTTAGTAAGTGTGTATATATATGAATATATATCTACTCAATTTTGTATAATGTTTTATAGATTGATTCGTTGTAAATGAAGTTGTAAAATTAATTGTTGCCTTGTAGTTTATTGATAAGCTTTAACTCACATGATATCACTATTTACGTTTTAAAAGTGGCAAAGCCAGATATAAATCGGAGAAAAATGAAGTGCCACATAGTGTATATATATATATAATGAGATAAAAAAAAACCATCTCCAATGTAAACATGGATAATTGCCATGAAAGTACATGATAAAAAAAGGAGAAGACATTGCAATGGTGACTCTCCATATCCAAAGGGCTTCCTAGATAATGCTAGGTAGCACATAATCACATTTTTTTACTCTAATATTTCATTTGTTTAACTTTAAAATATTTTAACTTTAATTTAATTTATAATTCTATTTTCAATAAAATTTATATTGCTGAAAACTTATATTTGTCAAGATCTATCAAATAAGATCCATATTCTTTCTAATTTTTCATTAAAAATTTTGGTGAATAATGTCAATAGAAATTTTATTGACAACACGTTCGTAGATGACTTTTTTAGAATTTGACCATAAACAAAAAAATTTAATGCCACGTAAGATATATGTTTAAAGACACGGTCCTTAAACCTACGAGCATCGATTTCCGGTGCTAACATGTCCATGTTTTTGGTATATCTAGTACATGTTGTCATTGGAGAAACTCTTAGGTTTAAAGAGAGTACTTGCCCACCTTATTTTTTAAAATTGGCTTGCTTTTCCTACTAATTTGGAGGGTTTTTTTTTTTTTTTTAAAGTAAAGATATAGAACTTTGCCCACCATATTATAGATTAAAATTATGCTTTTGCCTACCTTATTATGGATATTGTGCATCAACTTTTGTCATTCATATATATCTTATAATGTAATTGGAATTATTTCTGCTCATTTATATTAAATCTTGCCTCCATCAACGTCTTTCATAAGAGTTGGTAAACCACAACCCCGCTAGGAGTTTAAAAATCTCTTGAAGGAAGGAGACAGCTACTCTAGCTAAATTGCCCCTTTTTAATTAGAAAATTTCACTTAAGTCAAAAAGAAAAAATTCTAAAAATAAAATAAAATAATGATCTTGTAAAATTAAGTATGATCAATATAGAGGTACAATTAGCTGGTCGGTTACACATGGGTGTTAGTGTTGTGAAAAAAAAACAGAAGGTGATCTTGTAAAATTAAGTATGATCAATATAGAGGTACAATTAGCTGGTCGGTTACACATGGGTGTTAGTATTGTGAAAAAAAAAAGGTGGGTTTCCCTACCTCATACTTAGGTTTGAGCCACGAAATTATATTAACTTTTTTTTATTCTCCCATAGTTAATGATCATGTGAATCTTTTACATCTTTTTGGTCCATGTCGCGTGCATGTAATAGGTAGAGTACCGTAGTAGGCCAGTGCATGGGTCGGCTGGGCAAAAATTTAGGCCCAATCAAAAAATTAATTGAGCTTGGACTGGCTTTAATCTATATATATCTCAACCTTAACCCAGCCCAGTCCGGCCCAATGTGACTTCTAACTATTTGACACATCTTAAGAACCGACTTTTTGCTCTTTAAATACGGACCAATCATTTTAAGAAAGTAAATGAATCAAATATTTTTATGAAGATGATCTCAGTGATTAAAAAATCATCGTTGTCAAATTGATCTACAAATTTTATGAAGATGGAAATAATTTTCATCAAGTTTCATAAAAATTAATTCGTTACCCCTCAAAATAGTTGCTCCATTTTTAAGGACAAAAAACCCAAGTCTTAGGAGAAAGGGACTACATATATATATATATATATAATGTATATAAAAAGCGTGACCAAAGGATTTTGGTAAGTCTATAAAACTACAAATTTACCTTTATCACGCTGAAATTACACAAATATATATCACCCCCTTTCTCGTAATTAGGACTAACTTTTTTATATTTAAATACGGACCAATCATTTTGAAGAGTATATAAATAATTTTTTTTATAAACAGGGTAAATTTGTTTTTCATAAAAATCTTATTGATATATATATATATATAAGCATTATTCTTTGCAACTTTTTTCAGAGTTGTCAGATTCGGATCCGTTGATATTACAATATGTAAAGATAATTCATTAGTAATTGCATCGAACAAGAAATGGATAATTACATCGATCTTCCTTGAGTTTTGAGTTTATTACACTTATTTTTTCTATTTTATATATTTGAAAATGGGACAACCTATGATTGAGATTATTAAGATAATAGTATCACTCATATTTTTTCTTAATTCTAAATGGATAACGGTCAATCTTTACACGTAAAGAAGTATTTATACAAGCATTATTACTTTGCAGCTTTTTTTCCAAATCTGTCGGTATTAAAATCTGTAAAGATAATTCATTAGCAAAATGACTTAAAAAAGAAATGGTAGTTACATCGAAGTTCCTTGAGTTTTGAGTTTATTACACTTATTTTTTTCTCTATATATCTAGCATAATAATCTATTTTATATAAAAGCGGTAGTTCAACAAAAAAAAAAGTTGACTAAATTTTTCGCTTCATTTATTATTATTATTAATTTTTTTTAAAAAAATTTGCATGCATGTGAACATATTAAAAGTATCAATATAGTTAATGCAATGCACAAAATGCAATTTATGGATAACTGGCCTAGGTAATTTGAGTAGATGGCTTTCTAAAAAAATTTTGCTTGTGAATTTCACTATTAATTGTCATGGGAATAGGTACATATGTACAGTTATGCATGTAAAATCAAATTTTATTATAACTTTTTCTTATAAAACAATAATTTGACTATTAATTATTATAGTAATTTGAGTATTGTGGCTTTCCAAAATTTTTTTACTTTTAAGATATATTGTTGTTCGATTTTTTTTCTTTACTTTTTGTGACACGTGTGGATCTAATTTTTACATTTTTTTTTGTATTCTTCATTTGTTCATAAATGTTCTTTAGTGTATTTATTCATTTAACAAATTTTTCGGTTTTGAATTTTGTCCTTAAGTATTTAAAAAAAATAAAAATTTAAATGTTGTTCATATTATCGTACATTTAATTTTAGTGATTTGATAACTATTTGATTTGTTAGATATTGTTTCTATTACCAGCAAATGTAAATACTTATTCTTTTTCTTTGTAATTTATGTTTTATTGATTTTCATCTTAAATAAAAGGGTAAAAAACATTAAACCCCCTCAACCCTATCCCCCCCCCCCCCCCCCCCCCCCTCCCCACCCACACCACAATCTTCTAAAAGTGACATTAAACCCTTCTAAACTATTAGATGTTATCACTTCATCCTCAAAATTACATAAATGCCCTTATACAAAGTTGCGTTTAGTGTCACTTTTAAAAGATGTGGGTGGGGGGGGGGGGGGGGGGGGGTGTTTAGTGCCAAAAAGTGATAGTTTGAGGGGGTTTAATGCTTTTTACCCTAAATAAAATTGTCTACCATTTTTTTCCTTAAGTAATTTTATTTTTCCTATTTGAATGGTTTTTTAATTAATTTAATACATATTATTGTAAATTTAATTTAGTGGTTAAGTTTGGTTTTAATTTATTGTTTCTTTTTCATTTTATCTAATTTCTTCGACTTTATACTTTATCATTGCGATGCTCGTTTGTTTGATTACTAATTCTCATTATTTTTCGCTATAACAATATTTTTCATGTTATATTACATGTGCAACACACGGGTGATATGTTGGTGTATATATATACACATGAAATAGGATTTGGACCTATAATATTGACAATAAATAAGTAAAACATTCTCGATCACCAACCATTACATAATTTACTTTTACTTAATTTTTAAATTATACAAATCCAGTAAAACATAGTCCGGTGAAAATAAATTAATTTTTGAGTTTTCGTTTAATTATATCTTTTATTTGCCAAGGTTTAGTAAAAAATTGTGGCACATGTGTACTAGGTCTCAAACCTTGCACTTAACATAAAATAAATGATCTTTTATCACTACCACTACTTAATTATTATTTTATTTTAAGAATTGCATCTAAATTGCACGCACATGTGTTTCCATATCTAGTTATTAAGAAAACCAAAAGTGATGGGAGTTTAGTGTTAATAAATTTAAATATTAGGGGAGATCATTACAGTTTTCCAAAACATATATGGGGCAGACAAATGAAGTAAGACAAAAACTGAAGGGAAGTGGCAGACAAATGAAATAAAACAAAAAACTCAAGGGAGCTAAATGTATTTTAATTATACTAAGTGAAAAAATTAGGTGGATGTGCAAGAGTGGTCCACCAACAAAAGAGTACTTCTACTATTTTTTTTTGGTCTACAGAGTACTTATACTTAGAACAACTTCTTTTTTCTTCCTTTTTCTTAAGGGAAATGTGAATTTCATACTCCGTTTAGTAGCAAAAGTTCAAAAATTAGGTGGATATGCAGGAATCTTCCTCATTTTTTTTTTCTAAAGGAAATCGAAGTTTTAAATCTCTTCATTTTACTAAATAATAACGAAAAACTCATCCCACTCTAGGTATGACTTGAACGTAGGGACTCTTTAATGTGATTACCCTTACTATAGGCTAACCCACCTGTACATCTCTGTCTTATTTTATACATCCCGAGACTTTGTTCTTAATTAGGATATGGGGAAAAAGACAAATTAAACCCTAAAGTTTGTATATAGATTCAATTTCTCCCGTGATCTTTTAAAAACCTCAATGTCTTCCCTGAAGTTGCATAAGTGGTTCAATTACCACCTCTTTGTCCTTTGCAAAATTCTCCCTCAATCCACTCCATTCAATTTCTTTGTTAATGTTAGCATTGAACAGTTGTCTTCTTTATCATTATCATAATTATCACTTTGACTAAAGTAGTCAAGGTCTGATACTATCACTGCCCATTTTTTTTTTCATCTTCCAATTCAACTGATTGTTTAATGGTACTTTTTGTGGTTGTTCAATTGGTACTTGAACTGGTTCTTCATATGTCAAGCAAGCCCCACCTAATCTTCATTTACTTCAACACCACCTGAGTTTTCACTGTGATACATAAATGCTAACCACCTTATACTTGTTGGGTGATTTAAATTGGATACTCAACATTGACCAAAAATGATCATCATCAAATAATTGTAATTGTACACTATTATTGTCAAAGTAATGGAAACATATTGCCATAGCGAAATAAGATTGACCCTTCTCTGCACGCAATTTTTTAGCATTATTAAAGGGAACACATATTAATGTGATGTAAAGCCAAAAAGAAGGTCCACAGCTACCATTAAAGAATCTTTATGCACATACAGACAATAATCTTTACTTAATTTTCTTTACTAACCCAAAGCTTAGAACACATAAATATATACAATATATACATATATACCTGTATATATATGTAATATATACAATCACTCAGATCATTATACTTACCAAAATGTAGACCTTCCTTTTCATCTTCATGCCGCAAATCTCGTCGCACAGAGCACATAGTTTTATTTATCAATGAACCCTAAGTTTTGGGATTACACAATTTGGGAGTTTTTTTTATTATTTGGGATTATGCGGTTTTTAGTAGTTTCATTTAGTGCATTAGGGCGGTTTTCAACATAAAAATGAGTGGGTTTAAGTCATGTGTGGGTTATGTGGTGTAGGGTTTGCTGATTTGGAGTGCATTTTGTTGAGTTGGATTGATAATTGTGGTTGGGTTTGCCACATCAGCGTCCATCTTAACTTTCCATTAAGTAATATAGACAGAGTTAGCGCCTAGATCTCAATTGAACCACTTATGCAACTTCAGGGAAGACATTGAGGTTTTTGAAAGATTATGGGACAAATTGAATCTATACCCAAACTTTTGGGTTAAATTTGTCTTTTCCCTTAAGATATATATGAACATGACTTCATTTTTAAATTCTTATAAGCAAACGACTGCTGACATATATAATTAACATATATATGTTAATAATCGTATGTATAATCCTTGTTGATTTAGTCAACTCTCCATAATTAATAACCAGTCCTCCATAATTAATAACCACTCCTTACCTAGTTTAGGTTATTTTATATGTCATATTTATTTCATATACTAGCTTATAAAAGGCTCCTCCATTATAACAGTTTAGATATGCTCAATATATATTATATTTCTCTATTTGTATTATATATTATTAACATGGTATCAGAGGTTAAAATCCTCATGACATGAAGTCTTAATCATTATTTTTGCCATTGCTAGTGGGCAATTTATATTGTTGCCCACCAGACCATCATAGGCTCTAAGCTACCATGGCCAGACTTCCATTCTCTCCCACCAATTCACCACCACTACATTACTGCTGTCAAACTACCATCAGTGTTAGCCTTGTCCTAAAACTAGTCAAACTCAAATCATAATGGGTTTACTTTACACCCTTGTCCAAACACCCACTGCCACGTCATCTATCAAATAAAATCCACACCCACAATGCTTAGCCCCTTAAACCCATTGCCGTTTCACTGATCCTAATTATCCACCAACCTAATACACCATTCTTCTTAGCCAACAATACACTTATTGTGTCGATATTTCTATCAGACCAAGATCAATGCCGGTTTTCATGCCGATCAACTTCCCTTTCCAAAACTCTAGTTGTTTTTGTCGGCTCTGCCATTCATAATCCCTAACCAGCAGCCCTTGTCGGCCCATCCTGGACGTGGACATTAACTGTGTTGGACCTTGCCCCAGACATCAGTGTGTTGGGCCTCCCCCCCAGACGGCAACCGTGTCGAACAACCAACTGTCTTGTTGGATTTCTATCATTTAAGTCAATCTCCGATGTTAAAGACTGGTTTGAAACTCAAGTTGATCTCATAATTATCATCTTAAGTTTAAAGGGGATGTTAACATATATATATATGAGCGGAATAGTAGGTGCTTTCCACCACATGTTTTGGTCGACACATCTCTAATTTTGCACATTCTCATTGTATTTAGGGGCAATGATTCTTCAAATATTGTTATATATAGAATGATTAATATGATAAATATTTGATGTTCTTGTTAATTTGCAGTAAATAATATATCTTTATATCATCTTCGTTGATTTAATTAGTCAACTCTCCATAATTAATAATGATCCCGTACCTAGTGTAGGTTATTCTATATAACATATTTGTTTCATGTATTAATTTATATAATGCTCCTCCATTATAATAATTTTGATATATTCAATTCAATATATTATCTTTCTTTTATATTCTCTATTATTAATGACGTTGACTCCATAAATTTTGGCAAGCTCAACCCCTAGTAGTGGTATATTATTTTAATTGTCATAACTAATATTTACTATTTAAAATTTTTATGTATTTTGAAAAAAAATTACCACATATTTTAGACGAGTCCAAATATTGATGAGAAAAATTGAAATAAATTATGTATGTAACAATTTAGTTAAATGAAATGCTTGATATATTGTTTATCATGCATTCATGCTAATCAATAGAATTGTCATTACTTGACCCAGGGTGCTTCCCGGGTGGTAATGGGTTAGTTTCCAACCCTGGAGTTTTGAGTTTAAGTCCCCCTCCCCCTTTTTTTTAAGACTTAAACAATCGGATTTCTAATCACCGCGCAATAGCACATACAAAAAAAAGAAAAGAGTATTTTCATTACTCATTAGAAAGCATATATGTAATTAAATAAAATGCTTGACATGATCAGATACATTATATATTTTAATGGTATACATGCATGTAATATATATACATGAGCTTAATTCAGAATTTTACGTCTTTGAAATAACATGATTTAAAGTAAAATAAGGTATATTATATATAAGCACACCATTCTAAGTACTCATAAAACAAATCTATATATAACTTTTAGACTATGTACGTAGATTGAGATAGGCTAATTTTAATATAATCAAAGGTTAACTAATGAGTTCAAGTTTAAATGGTATTATTACCCACGTTACACGTACAAGCTAAAAGTTGGCATAGTCCAAACTTCGTTATCGCCAATTTTAAAATTCTCTTTGAGAGATGATTGTTAAGGGAGGGCTACCCTCGCTTTGATCAGGGGGCAATTAGTATTAGGCCCATATTTATCATCTTAATTAGTACTAAGGACTACTAGGATATTGAAATTAGTAGTTAGTCCCTCTTGCCATATATATAATGAAAGCATCCATAAATGCATTTATATCATGCCCAAACTACCCTTCTCAATCAAATAATCTAATTGCTACATTTACGTAAGGAAAAGATGGCAATTTGACTTTTTTTTTCTTTTTCCTTAATTCAAATTCTTAGGGGGGTGTATTGGATTTAGGATCTATAGGATTTTTATGGACTTTTAAAGTTCATGAGTATTCAATTGAGATTTTAAAAAGTCTTTTAAAATCTTGATGTATTCAATTAAGATTTTAAAAAATCCATCTAAATCTTATGGTATTCAAAAGTCTAATGACTTAGTAGGATTTTAATTATTGATGGATTTTGGTGGATTGTAAAGCTTTTTTTATACATAAAAATCCATCTTGAAATCTTCTCACTTACCCAGAGATTTCAGATGGATTTCTAATTCCTTTAAGAACTTTACTCAACATTCTCTCTCTCTCCCCCCCCCCCCTTCCCCCTCCCCTTTCCCATATCTCTCAAAATCCAAATTTCTTATTATGTGATGAACGCATTAATTTTTTTTTCATTCTTATAAAGTCTTTATTTTCTCTTTTACTATTAATGTGGTTATCACGCATTAATATAATTTCAAATGATTAGACCGCTAATTGTTGTTCAAATTTTTAAAAACAATTCATGTCAATTTTATTAAAAAATACTAGTGGGGTGAGAAGTCTAATTTTATGGGGGCATGAAATCATTCATAGTTAAAATCGGTCCACAAAATTAAAATTCAATTAACTTATTATGTAATAACTGTTAATTTTTTACTATAAACGAAAGTTAGGGACATAACATATTTTTTTTGGTAATTCATTTCATGGACTAACACAGCATGCATTATTGCGCTTTTATAATACTCCAGATAGTAATATGACCAAAATCTAAAAAAATTTAAGTACTCAATTTGGTTCAAACGTGGATTTTGATAATGTTACTTTAAACTCTTAATTAATTTATTTTATTGTTTGTCTTTTGTCTTTTGATTTTTTATTTTTTTGATGAACTGATTAAATCTGTAGAAATTCATAGACTTATTAAAATCTGCAAAAATCCATGGACTTATTAAAATCTGCTGAAATCCAAAAGAATCCATGCATTAAAATCTGTCAGATTCTATAAGGATTTAAAATAATCCATAGACTTACAGAATCCACGAATTTTAAAAAGTCAGTTAAAATCTTTTAAAATCTGAATTGAATACACTCCCCTTAGATTTTGGAAGAATTAAATATAGTATAACTACAATAAAAAATAATTAGTAAAATCAGAATTTAAACAAACAAAAAACACTCTTAAATAGGTAAGCTACATTAACAATATCAAACACGATTTTATCACTTGTAATAGGTAAATCTTTTTAAAATATAATAATTTTGTGCATATTATTATATGACCATTTAACATATATGTATTAAGTAACTGTTTATCAACCTAAAGTGGTGCCGTTATATGTATTTTTTTTTATTAAAGTGAAGTTACAAATAAGTAAATCGATATAAAAAATATCAAACATATAATAAACATTTTTGGGGTTAAAACTATTAATCAAAATACAACAATTAATCAAAATACCATGATTTTTGGGAGGAAAAACTGTTTACTGTACAAAGTTTAATAAAAATTATAATATTAACTAGTTTTTTCTTTAACAAATATTAACAAGTTATTATACAGATATTTAGGGGACGAGTATCTGTCTAGCATACAAAGTTTAATTAAGATTAAACATGTAAACTAGTATTTTTTTTGGATTAAATATTAACAAATATATATATATATACAGACAGACAGATATTTAAGAATATATGTCTAGTGTACAAAGGTTAATTGAAATTATAAAATTTATTAAAAAGAAGATAGGTTTTCAAGTATATGATACATATACTTAATAAACAATTACGTGCAAATTTAGGAGGATAAAACAAAGCAACAATTAATGATAAGGCACAAGTAACGAGAGAATTGATTACCTGTTTGGTTTCATATGTAATTTTTAAGTTCACTAAGAAGCTGTTTTGCAGACCATGGGGAATCTCATAGGTTCACGACCTTTGGATTTTATTAGACAGTTATAAATGGAATACTTTTTCCACCACTGATCATTTACCACAAGTTTAATTGCAAAGCAATTACTCTATCATTAATCAGCCCTCCGAAACTTATACAAATAATTAACATGGAACCTATCCAAAAAAGCACTACTTCCCCAAACCATGATGACGAGGACATTAGAGAGGAGACAAACCACGATGAGGAAGATGAGATCAAAGATGGTGGTGACCAAATTAAAATGGCAACGATGATGACAGTGAAGATGGCAACAATTATGTTGGAGATCATGTGGACAATCCATGGTGTGGGAGAAGATGATGAACACGAAATAGAGGAGTAAGTGCTAACAATGACGATGTGTTGATGTCCGGAGATAAAGATCGACGAGATCACAAATCTTCAATTGATAATCCATTCCTACATGACTATGGTTTTGACTATCTAGGGGTAGGAGACTAGATGTGATTTCATACTCTAACTCTCTTTTTCTTTTGGTATAAATAAATTGTTAAGTTCTATTTTTTTTAATATTATTTAGTATTTAATTATGGACATTATGAATTGACTTTTTATTTGTGGAAGGTTGTAATTTGGTTTTAGAATGTTTTAAACCTGCAAGAGTATTTTAGGGATATTTGATTTTTTTGTTTTAAACTATATTTATTTTTTATTTTTTTTTTATACTTAATTGTGGTGATAAAATATTATGACGTTTTAGCTTTTAATTAGGTGTAATTAATTTACGAAAAAAAAATTCAACTGGAGTATTATTTTAATTTAGTAACAAGATAGTGTTCTTTTATTAATAGGTACAACAATATTATTTGTTGAAACATGTTTAAAATATAAGTTAGGCCAATTACTATTTTTTTTATTAATGAGCAATGCTACACGTACTGGTACTTGACCCCTTATTTTTACAAACATACATTACATGTGTTGTACCTTCACAAAATATGATAAAAGTACAACCAATGTAACGCACATTGTAAGAATATGCGGTAAGAATTGTAGGTAAAAAACGCATTTTCTTTTATTAATAGTTAAACATAATTTTAGGACTGTCTAGATATTGCCAACGAAAATTATATCTTTATAAAGATGATTTAACAGCATTATGAAATTTCATGGACAATTGTGTTAACTTTTGTCTAGTTTGTAAGTGGACTAAGGTATATCTGTGTCAGACGGCATAGTTAAATGAATAACATGTTACAATTGAGTAAAATAGAATAACATATGACCGACTCAAATCACCATACTATGGTCTCTCTAACTTTAGCCAACTACATAGTTTCGTCTAAGGTTTTCAACAACTAAAACTTAGGTTCAATATCCAATTTGAAAATAATAAAAAATCAGACCAAATTAGATGGCTCAATATTATTTTCAAAAATAGGTTTCTATTTAAAAAAGAAATAATAGTCCCACTCTAATTTTAGCTTATTTATTTTGGCAAATTATAGTCAATACCAGATGTGAAATAATACAAACTAGTTTATCAGTCTAATTTGAAAAATCAAAAAATGGACTAGTATACCCGGTAGACTGAGATCACCAATAAAGCATATAAATTTTTTTCTCAAATTTATTACTCAGTAGTTTTTTTTCTTGAATTTCTTTTTTACATAATTTTATAGTCATAGTGGATCTAGTTTGATTGATCGAAATTATTGATTTAATGCTATGGCATTTAAATATTAGACCAAAAAAATTGTTATTTGTTGTTCGATTGTTATTTTACAGTCATATATATATATATATATATATATATGTTTACAAAAGTTTAAATAAGTGTAAAATAAAAATATAATGGATATGTAATACTAATGTATGTAAGAACAAAAGTAAGAAAAAAGATAGATATGTTTGTAAAAATCATAATTTCTACGAGTAAACTGTAAATTACATGTATATCTATAATCATAAGAAAAAAAAATATCAACATCTATAATAAGAAAACATATAAATGTAAAACACACACACACACGAACACATATGTATTTATTTAAAATTCAAATTTCCACCGTGCATATTCCTTTTCCAATTAGAAATTCAAAAATCAAGGTTTAAATATGTTATTATAGAAACAATCATTTGAATTGCAGTTATTACTTAATTTAATTAAAATACAAAATTCCCGAAATTAAACATATGTTTTCCTTTTTCAATTCAAAATTCAAGAATATAAATCTCAATTAATAAATCCTAATATTAAGCAAGTGTTAACACTTTCTAAAATTCACATAAAGGTCAAAATAATCATTTTCGGAGTACCCTCCATGTTTCACAATAATTATTAAAGGAAACTCTAGGTCAAATGGTCAATATAAAGATGTACCACTAATTTCTGAAACTAGGTAATCCCTTTCACGAATATGTTTCAAAACTAGGGTCTAAATCCTAGTTTTCTATTAATTTATTTGATCTACACATGCATGCATTAGACATTGAGAACTCAATTTGTTTTTCATTTTCTTCTTTGCAATAGAAACTTTTTTTTATATCAACGTCAATCTTGATCTCGGACCAAAAGGCCCTATAGAGTAATTTTACTAAAAACTAAATAGTAAAATAAGACTAATAATTGGAATATATATACATATATAAGACAGATGTCCATCTACCCATACGGCCATGCTTAAAGATATAATAAAAGAAAAAAAGTTCGGGTTCAATATGTAGTTTTCAAATGCTTTGTTAATTCTATCTGTTGAATTAGTTGTGATTTAAAGAAAAGTGTTGTAAAATTATCTCTTTGTACAAAGCAATAAGATATATATATATATATATATATGCTCTGATAAAGATATAATTATATAAAACGATAATTTTATAATACAAATTTTTTCAAATTACAAAGAGTGAACACAACAAAAAGTTCAACTAGCTATGAGTTAAATGTGGGTTAAATGTTTTAATACTTTGACTATTGGGTAAATGAAAAAACAGTAAATGCAATTTTTGGAAGGAGTGTTAGTGAGTGCGCCCTCCATATTTGAGCACGGTTGAGTGGATTGGAGATCTGTCTTATCTATATTTCCATTTTTACTCTTATTTTATCTTTTTATTTTTTTGTAAAATTATTCTATTGGATCTTTTTATGTGTTCTTGAATCTTTGTATATTTGAATATATGAATAATATAGTATTAGAATGATTCAAGGTATGTTAAAACATGTCTAAGACATCATATATATATATAGCTTGGAAAATCATATGGGCGTTGGGGATGATTAAGAAAGGTTTTGGGTCAAAGTTATACATTTTCAAACTTTCCAACAACTAGTTTTGACAAAAAAATTTAAATTTGTTTTGATAATTTCTCCCAATTAGACCGTTGGATCATACTCAAATTTTACTAAAAAGTGTTAGGAGATGTTGTCTAACTACTGTAAAAATTTTAAAATGATCGGTGTTCGAGAAGGCCTCCATCTTACCGTTATATCAAAACTAGGCAAAAATTGAGAGAATTTTAAATGTAAAATAAAAATATTTTTGCAATTTAACAATTTAGTTCTAAATAAAATTCTAATGATTTTTGAACCTCAAAGATATGTTTCTAGGATACCTATTTTTATTAGAGCTTAAAATACGATCATTTAAAATTAATATGAATTTATATTGAAACTCGGTCTTTGTAAAATGATATTTTTCAAATAAATTCAATTTCAAGCTTATTTGAATCAATCTTTAAAATATGCATGAATACATTTGAGGTATAAGAATTTGATCAATAAAGTAACTTTACATAAATCTTAAACACTCACTCAATTACTGAATTAACGAGTCTTCGAATGCTTTGATTTGTTTCTTCGGATTAATCTTCATTTGAAGCTTTTCATATAATCTTTTGATCCTTTATCCTTCATGATTTGTATTGAGAGATTTGATCTTCCTTATCTTGTCCAATGATCGAATAGTGAAATATTGATCCTTGTCATGTTTTTCTTGAATTTTTCAAGTAAAAAAACTGTATACTTATATCAAGAAACATGTTAAATTACACATGACTAATTTATTGTTATTATCAAAATAAGATTAAGACCTTAAGTCAACACAGATTTTCATCAACTGAATTCTAAATCTTTAAAAATGGGTTTAAGTGGTAAGCTAGAAGTGAGTGTAGAGATCATGTCACATGGAGTTGTTTTTTTTGAAATATTTGGTACCAAAAAAGGGAATTTACCTAAAGTTGTCCCAAACATAATACCTCGCGTTGAATTACATGAAGGAGAACATGGAGTTCCTGGCTACATTATTCTTGCCACTTTTAACATAGGTAATTAATTACCACTCTTTAATTGTTGCATAAACACACGCACATATACACTCAACTTCTTGAATATTTACGGGTTGTTAGTATCATGTGTCTTCTATATAGGTATCAATTAACTAACTAGTCCTCTCTTAAAATCACAATTACATAGTAACTGATGCAATAAATACATTCACATACAATTCAATATAATTGAGTACGTTTAGATCGAGCAGAACATCAACATGGTACAATAAGAATGAGGTACATGCAGTTAATACAATAATTAGATCATCTATTAGAAAATTTTAGGGCAAATTTAACATGCACTTAATTAAATTTTAGAGCAGAACACAGCGGATAGGGTAAAAAAATAATAAAATGATGCATACGAATGAAGCTCATTCGTATGAGTTAAAAAATAAAAAATAAAAAAAGAGGTCATACGGATGACCCGCCCTTGTATGGGGTTTTTTCAAAAAAAAAATATGGTCATACGAATGACCCACTATTGTATGGGGGGTTTATCAAAAAAAAAAAAATGGTCATACAAATGACCCCCATTGTATGGGTTTTTTTAGAAAAAAAAAAAGTTCATACGAATGACCCACACTCGTATGAGTAAAATTTAGCCGTAAGATAAATTTATTCGTTCTCTACATTACATGCTAAAATTTTGCCCTACAACTTCCTTTGCTATGAGCTTGGGTAAGGTAAATTTATCATTTTACCCTATCCGCTATGGATAGTCTTATACGATAGCATTTGAACAAATGAAGTTGCAATACTGAGTAAGTAGAGTGAATTAATACTACGTAATAAATAAACACAAGATAAAGAGTTATTATTTTAAATGAAATACAACAATAAGAATACAGAAAAAAGATATTACAGATATTTGAACCTAATATGGCTTTTCTGTCCTCCATTTCTTTACTCTCTCTCGCTCTCTAGAATCTTTTTCTCCCTGTCTCTAATTTTTGCTCTACAATTCGCATAATAATTGATGCAATAAATATATTCACATATAATTCAATAAAAATAAGTACGATTAGAGCATAACATCAATATAATATAATAAGAATGAGGTGCAGTTAATATAATAATTATACAATAGCATTTAAACAAATGAAGTTGCAATATTATGTAAGTAGAGTCAATCAATAATAAATAAATAAAAGATAAATAATTACTATTTTAAATGAAATACAAAAGTAAGAATACAGAAAAAAATATATTACAGATATATATATCTGAACTATACGTACACTTTTTATACATTAAAATACTATAATAATTTTTTTTCGTAAGTCTTGCCTTTTCTCTCTATTTCTTTACTCTCTCTCTCTACAATCTTTTTCCCCCGGTTTCAAATTTTCTCTCTACAATCCACAGATAAAGATATATGTTTAATTCCCTTGGTGGCTAAGCAAAGCCATCGCCATCCAATAGTCACGTTAGTTGGCCAAATCAGTTTTACTTTTTTTTTTTTTCATAATTAAATAACTTATTTTAAAGTTTATCCATATATTCAAATCTATTGATAATTTAATTTTATCCACAACTCATATATATATATATAGAGTAGTGCAATGGTAAGTAACTTTTTATGATAAACTATAATGTATACCTCTTTAAATTTATACATTTTTTGTTTTATATAAGAGTAACGATCCATCAAATATTGTTATATTAACTCTATATACAATAACTAATATGATAATAGCTCGATGTTCTTGTTAATTTGTGATAAATAATGGTATGATGTAACTTATTATGGTATGCATGCAAACACTATAGTAAATACTCTATATTACTTAAAAAATTAAAATAAATAGTTTTAATTTTTAAGAAAATTTCTCAAATTGAACAATTAGTCATTTTAATATCGGGTAAACATAATTAAATGTTAAATCACCAATTTGAATCTTAAAGATGTGTAATCTCGGGAAGTACTCAGCGTAACATATGAGTAGTGGAATTCCACATAGTCTATGGTTGATGCCTCTTTAATTTTTTACATTTTTGTTGTATTTAGGGGTAATAAGCCGTCAAATATTGTTATATTAACTCTCTATATGATGATTCATATGATAAGTACTCGACCTTACTAATTTGTAGTAAATAAAGATGTGCTATAACTTATTATTGTATACATGCAAACACTATAGTAAATATTCTATATTACGTAAAAGTAAAAATAAATAGCTTCAATTATGAAAAAAAATTCTCAAATTGAGCAATTAGTCTTTTTAATATCATGTAAATATAATTAAAATGCTAAATCATCAGTTCGAACCTTAAAAATGTATTAATTTATAAAAGTGTCCACCATAACTTATAGTGAAAAGTACATACCATCCTACTACTATATATATATATTTAATTTAATTTTATCTTTTATTTTTTGGTAAAGTTATTCTATAGGCCCTTTTGGTCCGTGACAAAGCGGACCCAAGATTTTATTTGAGGTGGGGCAAAAATTAGAATTGCCTATTTTTTTTTAAGGATCTTAAAAAATGAAAGAAAAAAAATGATTATAGTGGAACTTGAACCTCAACAAAGGCTTAACTTAACATTCTTGCCTTACCAATAAACCATCATATTTTTATTTTATTTTTGGTTTTGAACAGGAGATTCTCACTTGACATCCAAGACTAATCCTTTGAGGTATGGTCAAGCGTTTTCGCGAAAACTTCCCCCAACGGAATTTGCTCCATTAACAAATGCCCGAAATAAACCATCATATATTCATTTATAAATAAATTAAAATTATCTCTTTAATTTATGTGTTAGTATTTAACTTCACTAAAAAAATTGCATGCCCAATTAATTTAATATTGTATATAGGTAAAAGTCCCAAAATTACACAACCCCCCCCCGCTGCCGTTACTGTCGGTGAGATGACTTTAGTGCACATGACATCTCGCCTCGAAACTAATAAATATATGTATACGTATGTATGTGTATATATATATATGTGCGCTGGCCAACCACTAATTCAATATAAATACAACAGAAGCAATTGAATTCTACAGATTTCAGATCTTCATCAACTGAATTCTGAATCTGTAAGAATGGGTTTAAGTGGTAAGCTAGAAGTGAGTGTAGAGATGCAGTCCCCCGGAGTTGTTTTTTTTTAAATATTTGGCACCAAAAAAGGGGATTTGCCCAAAGTTGTCCCACATATAATACCTCATGTTGAATTACTTGAAGGCCAATGGGGAGTTCCTGGCTGCATTATTCTTGCCACTTTTAACATAGGTAATTAATTCACTCTTTAATTCTTGCATAAACACACTCATGCATATATATATATAGAGAGAGAGAGAGAGTTAGGATCCGGTATAGACCAGTGGCACGGACTAGGATTTTTAGCAATAGTTTTCTATCGCTATAACATTGGTGAGATGTTTTTAGTGACGAAAAGTGTAGCTAAAGGTCCAGAAAGTACGGACTGGTGTGCAGCAGATCCTGACTTCATATATATATATATATATATTTATGGAGGAAATCAATTTAGTTTGCACCTATCCTTGCGGTCTTTAGCAACGGCTTTTAGATATATTTCAGTGATAAAAATTCGTCAAGAACAGTCCATACATGATCTGGCCATATGTGTGTATCTATCGGATAAATTTGTTGTGAACGTGGGAACAATAACCAATTCCCAAATCAACCAATAAACCCGAGAAATCCCTTTCGGGAATTTCCACAAACACTTGGCGGGCGGAAACCGTCAAGCAATAGGATCGTTGATCAAACCAAGAATCACCAACACAAACTCAAGCAAATATAGATGGAAGATCAATAGCAATGACAATCAAGAGCAAAATAAAGCAAGAAAGAACACACCGTGTTTTTGTGGAACCCTTTGGGTCTTCCACTAAGAGGGAGCAACTTTTATTGATAACCAAGAACTTACAAGAATTCTCTCACAATAATCCTTACTCTAGATCAATGGAACAAACCTCCAAAGATCACCTCTCACCTTAGCTAAACCTAGCTAAGCACAAGTCTTTCTCTCTTTCACTCTCACAAAGCAACTCTTTTCAAGTCTTTCAAAATAGAAATAAGCCTTCCTATTTATTACCAAGTGAAAAAAACAAGACAAAAAGTTTTTACCCGCCCAGGTGCAAAACACATTTTGCACCCATTCTCGAGTACACTGACTTGGTGCAAAACATGTTTTGCACCTCCGCCGAGTACACTGTTTTGGTGCAAAAGACCTTTTGCACCCAATCCACATGCACTGTTTTGGTGCAAAAACTCTTTTGCACCATACCTGCTTGCATTGATTACAAGCCAAACACAACAATCTCCACCTTGGCGAGTAATCCCAAGCCAACCTCGATTGCTTCACCTCGGGATAAGAACCGTGCATCCCTTAGAGATTATCCCGACACTCTAAGGTCACACCCTCCTCCTTCAACATGAAGTGAGATTAAGAGCTTTAGGCAATGCCTAAACTTCTCCGCGGTTACCGGTTTTGTGAGCATATCGGCCGCATTCTCATCCGTATTCACCTTTTCTAGGACGACTTCCCCGGAATTAACCCAATCCCGAACTCGGTGATACCGCACATCTATGTGCTTCGTGCGAGCATGATACACTTGATTCTTTGCCAAGTTAAAGCGCACTTTGACTATCACACCGTAGCAAAATACTCTCATGCTTCAAGCACAACTCGCTCACTAAGCCTTTCAAACCATACCGCCTCCTTCGACACCTCCGTGAGTGCCATATACTCTGCCTCTGTGGTAGACAAAGCGCTTGTTGCTTGTAACATAGATCTCCACGAAACGGCCCACTTGCCAAAGTGAACACATAACCCGTGGTTGACCTTCTTTTATCAAGGTCCCTCGCATAATCGGAGTCTACGAATCCCGCAACACTATCAGCCCCATCTTTTCGCTCAAACACTATACCCAAGGACTTGGTACCCTGTAGATATCGAAGAACCCATTTAACGCATTCCAATGCTCTTTACCCGGATTCGACATATACCTACTAACCATTCCAACCGCGTGAGAGATAGATCCGGCCTTGTACACACCATGGCATACATTAGACAACCAACCGCGCAAGCATACGGTGTTGTCGACATCTCGGCACACTCATCAAGAGAGGAAGGACATTGCTTTGCGGACAAAGCAAAATGAGGAGCTAACGGAGTAGAAACCGGTTTCGCACTCGACATATTGAATTTCTCAATGACATGAGAAATATATTTCTTTTGCGAAAGCCACAACTTGCCAACCTTTCTATCTCTCCGAATCTCCATACCAAGGATCTTTTGTGCGGCCCCAAGATCCTTCATGTCAAATTCCCGGCCCAATTGCACCTTGAGCTCCTTCACCTTTGACATATCTCGACACACTATAAGCATATCATCCACATAAAGCATCAACAAGATAAATGAGCCATCATCAAAGTTCCGAAAATAGGCACAATGATCACCATCACACCGACGATAACCAATCCGCAACATAAATGAATCAAACCGTAGGTACCATTGCCTTGGCGACTGCTTTAGTCCATATAATGACTTCTTGAGCCGACAAACAAATTTTTCCTTACCTACTTCCTTGAACCCTTCCGGTTGCGCCATGTAAATCGTCTCCTTCAAATCACCATGAAGAAAAGCCGTTTTTACATCCATTTGCTCAAGCTCTAAATCAAATTGAGCTACCATAGCAAGCAAAACCCGTATCGAAGTGTGTCTCACAACCGGGAAAAAAATCTCATCATAATCAACCCCTTCCTTTTGAGAAAACCCTTTCGCTACTAACCGTGCCTTGAATTTCGGTGCTTCATCTTTGTTGATTGCTTCTTTCTTCCTAAATACCCATTTAGAACCGATAATACTCCGGTCCTTAGGCCTAGGAACCAAATCCCAAACGGAATTTACTCGTAAAGCCTCCATCTCCTCTACCATAGCACCCATCCAACTATCCTTGTCTTCGACACTAATGGCTTCTTTATAACTAGTTGGATCACCCTCACTTGTAATAAGGGCATAGTTGACCTCGTCTTCCCAACCAAATCTTGAGGGTGGTTTGATTGCCCGTCGTGGTCTATCCCGTGCTATCGATGGTTCCGGCTCCACCTCACCCGGTCTTTCCTCGGATTCCTCCTCCTCTAGCTCTACCTCAACCGCGTCGTCATTCGGTTGAATTTCATGAGAATCATCTCTACTACCGCTTGAAGATGCTCCACCACTTCCGGTAACCGACGGACTTGGAACTAGAATTGGAATCTTAACCGTATTAACCCCACCGTTATCATTGATCTCTTGGTATTCCCGTTCCTTAAGCAAGGCCCCCTCATCAAATGTCACATCCCGGCTAAATAAAAGCTTTCTCGCTACCGGATCCCAAAGCTTGAACCCTTTCACCTCTCCCCCAAAACCGAGAAAAATACACCGGTGAGCCTTCGGGTCATTCTTTGATCTCTCATCGCTAGGAATATGAGCATATACCGGGCAACCGAACACTCTTAACTTAGAGTAGTCCACTTCTCGCCCCGACCATACTTCTTCCGGACATTTCAAACCAAGATTCACATTCGGTGACCTATTGACCAAGTATACGGCATGATCAACACAAGCCGCCCAAAATGTTTTCGGCAAACCCGCATGAATCCTCATACTTCTCGCCCTATCCATAATGGTACGGTTCATTCTCTCCGCAACTCCATTTTGTTGTGGAGTTTTCTTCACGGTAAAGTGCCTTTTGATGCCGGCATTCTTGCAAAACTTCACGAATTCTCCATCCTTATACTCCCCTCCGTTGTCACTTCTCAAATACTTTACTTTCCGACCCGTTTGATTTTCCCCCATAGCCTTCCACTCCTTGAATTTTCCGAAAACCTCGGATTTTTTCCTCAAGTAGTAAACCCAGACTCGACATGAATAATCATCAACAAAAGTCATAAAGTATTTAAAACCGCCCAAAGAAACTACCTCTAAAGGGCCACACACATCGGAGTGAATATAATCAAGCATACCTCGGCTTTTGTGTTCCGCGGTATTAAATCGAACTCTAGTTTGCTTGCCCATCACACAATACTTGCAAAAATCGAGCTTGCACCCATGGACCCCCTTCAACAATTTTCGTCGATGAAGCTCCTCCATGCCCCGTTGGCTCATGTGGCCAAGCCTCATATGCCATAACAAAAGCTCATCCCTTTCTGCTTCCGTGGAAACCGCCGCTCCACCAACCATCGTGGTTCCTTTCAACCTATAAAGGTTGTTCGATGACTTTGTGCCGCGCAAAATCACCATTGATCCCTTCTTCACCTTCATAGCCCCGTCTTCGGCTTGAATCACACACCCTTTTGAGTCGAGCGTGCCTAAGGAGATCAAATTCTTCTTGAGAGCGGGTACGTGTCTAACATCACTTAGCGTACGGGTCACGCCATCCCACATCTTTATTTTCACCGTGCCTATACCGACAACTTTGCATGTAGCATCATTGCCCATGAAGATTTCCCCTCCATTGCATTCCGTTGTAGTCAACGAACCAATTACGATTCGGGCACATGTGATAGGAGCATCCGGAATCAAGAATCCACCCACTACTTTGATCCGCTAAAAAAACAAGTAAGAACATCGGTGTTAACTCTTGATCCACCTCTTGGGTCGCAACTCCTGCAACCTCCCTTGGCGCGTCCGCCCTCTTACCTTTTAGCTCCGGGCAATTCTTCTTGATGTGGCCTACCTTATGACATTTAAAGCACTCCCAATTACTTCGATCTCGTGATTGAGACCCCGACCCGTGCCTCTATTCTTGGCACCCCGTGACCTTGATCGCCCACTTCGTTCACCACCACCATCTGGCAACCAAGCCCTCACTTGACGAAGAACTTGCCCCGTTACCTCCCTTTTTCATGGCTACGTGCGATTGGAGGTCCTTGACAACCTCATTAAACTTGAGCGTTGTCTTGCCAAATATCAATGTGGTACAAAGTGATCATAGGAGTCCGGCAATGAAGCAAGCAAGCAATAAGGCGCGATCCTCCTCATCAAATACAACATCAATTCTTTCAAGGTCATGCACTATTGCCTTGAAGAATTTGATGTGCTTGTTCAAATCTTGCCCCTCCTTCATTTCCAACTTAAAAAGTTGCTTCTTGAGGTTTAACTTGTTGGACATAGAGACTTCCCTATGTACATCTCCTCCATCCTAGTCCACATATCTTTTGCATTCTTCTCCGACATCAAGTTTTTCAACACTTCGTCGGTCACATGCATTTCTATAGCGGACTAGCTTTCTTATATCTCATTCCATTGGTCTTCGGACATATCTTGCGGCTTTTTCTCAAGTCCAAGCAATGCAACTTGCAAATTCGATTGGACGAGTACCCCCCGCATCCGCCTTTGCCAAATACCGAAATTGATAACCTCGTCATAAGGCTTTATCTTAACCTCCATAGTGCTTTCCAACACCTACAATGGTAGAAGAACTAGCTTGTGTTGCAACAACTCCGGTTTGAGTCCCTTCGGCCATTTATCGAACACTTGGCGCACAAAACTTGCACCTAATAGCCAAACCTTGATACCAAACACTAGGCACCAACCAATGCTCTGATACCACTAGTTGTGAACGTGGGACAATAACCAATTTCCAAATCACCAATAACCCGAGAAATCCCTTTCGGGAATTTCACAAACACTTGGCGAGGCGGAAACCGTCAAGCAATAGGATCGTTGATCAAAACAAAGAATCACCAACACAAACTCAAGCAAATATTAGATGGAGAGCTACAATAGCAATGACAATCAAGAGCAAAATAAAGCAAGAAAGAACACACCGTGTTTTTGTGGAACCCTTTGGGTCTTCCACCAAGAGGGGGCAACTTTTATTGATAACCAAGAACTTACAAGAATTCTCTCACAATAATCCTTACTCTAGATCAATGGAACAAACCTCCAAAGATCACCTCTCACCTTAGCTAAACCCTAGCTAAGCACAAGTCTTTCTCTCTTTCACTCTCACAAAGCAACTCTTTTCAAGTCTTTCAAAATAGAAATAAGCCTTCCTATTTATACCAAGTGAAAAAACAAGACAAAAAGTTTTTACCCGCCCAGATGCAAAACACATTTTGCACCCATTCTCGAGTACACTGTTTTGGTGCAAAACATGTTTTGCACCTCCGCCGAGTACACTGTTTTGGTGCAAAAGACCTTTTGCACCCAATCCACATGCACTGTTTTGGTGCAAAAACTCTTTTGCACCATACCTGCTTGTATTGATTACAAGCCAAACACAACAAAATTTGTATTCCTTTTATTCCAAATTAGGCATCACGTTTTTACCTGTTGATTCACAAGGGTAATTGACCTCTTATCCTCCTATAGTTTACTTGTTATCTCTCTTTGGTCCCTAGCTAATGTTTTATTATTTACATTTTGGTCATTGAAGTTTGAGTTGAGTTGTACTTTCATCTAAAATTGGATACTCTCAATTTTTTTGGATAGAAAATGCATGTGGCACATTGCTTTTTTGTCCAAAAAAATGGACCAAGCATCCAATTTTAGATAAAACTATAACTTGGCTCAAACTTTGAGGACCAAATGTAAAAAAATTATTAGGGACGAAAACAACATATGGTTTTAAATGAACGTTTGAATTATCAAATGTAAATATGTAATCTGAATCAATTTTAAATTAACAAATTTATAAAACATAACAATATATTAATTGATGCAATGAAATGGGCCCATAATAAATATCTAACCTCTCAATAGAGACTCTTAATTTGAATTATATATTAGCTTTGTGCATATAAATTTTTAGATTTTTGAGGGGGATTGATTCATTTAGCAAGAGATTCCGTGTTTGAAACTTCCGGGTTCAAATTTCTTTGGGCCAGTGGCAGGCTCAAGTCTGCTACTAGTTTTTTTTCGACTAACTTGGAGGAATTTGAATACAGAATTTTCCGTTAAATAGATCATATCTCACAAGAATCTAGTGAACATAATATATTAATTTGACTCAATATTGGTGTATATATAGATGGGCAAGCTTTGATATCCAAAAAGACAGTTGAAGCAGTGGACAAAGAGAAAGAGTCAATCACTTTCAATTTTCTTGAAGGGGACATCATGAAAATATTCAAGACATATAAGCTCACTACTCAACCTATTCAAGAACCTGAAGGCAATTTTCTCAAGTGGACTATTGTGTATGAGAAGTTAATGGACGAGGATATCCAAGCATTTTTAGATACATTCGAGAAATTTATACATTATTATACTAATGAAATTGATGCATACTATGTTCAGGCACAGACACAAGGTCATACTTAAAACTAGGCGCATACTCGTACTTTGTTCTGACAATAAAAAATATGTTTTCATAATCGTAGTTTGTTCTGGCAATATAGCCGCATTACTTTGACAATAAATCAGTTATCATAATTCATTGCTTTAATAAATATTCTGTTTATATATGATAGTATAAGGGTTGAGGTCAAGTTTTCTTTTTGATTTTTGATTTTCGGTTTTAGCTTATTTTCTTCCTTTCGAGAGCTTAGACTTTTACCTTCCTTTTTATGTCGTGTACGTATGTGGATGTGGGCTATTTAAATTTTAAATTCGTCTTTATTTTTTATAAAATTTATCTTTAGTGTACACGTCTCAAGGTAAAAATTAAATAATATAAATAAAATCTTATCTTTGTAGTAATAGTGGGTCTGAAATTACAGCGTTGATAGCTACATTGTTTTAATATATCAATATTTTATTAATTGTCCGGTTGTGACACATTTACTATTTTTTAGTATAGTTCAAAGATACTCTTAGTGTAATTATGGAGTTGACAGTATGACAAATATAAAATAAAATTGATATTGAAGGTAGTATAAGAGAACATCCTCTAAAACTTTGGTTACGGATGCAAATTCACCTATTTTTTACGTTAGGTTAAATATTTTGTTTTTAGTTTATTATTACATTCGCATCTCATAATTTTGAAAAAATAGACTATTTTTCCATGCAGTTTAAAAAATTCATAACTTTTTTTGTAAGATTCAAATTTCGATTATGTTTTCTAGGCCTATGTTTTGAGTAGTTGTTTTCATTCTCCACCCCCCCCCCATCTCTCTCTCTCTCTCTCTCTCTCTCTCTCAGATTCGAGGTTCTTTTTTTCTTTTTTCCAAATCATAACTTTGGAAAATAGGAAAATCAAAACTGAATTTCAATTAATTTCATAGAAGTTATTTTATTTCCAATCTAATTTTATTATAAAATACTTACACATACTTAATATTATAGCTATTGCATGTCAAGTTGATCTATCAAATTGCAATAATGCAGCTAAACAACACGGGGAGTAAAAATATTATTTTTTTTGGTTAGGTTGATCAACGAATTGATTAATGCAGTGACAAAAAAAAAAACAAAACAAAAAATTAAAAAAGATTCGATTTTGGGATTCGAGGATTAAATGCAAAAATTATTGAGAATTAAATAGCACTCTAATAAGTAATTTAATTGATTTGTCCCTTATCGCGTTGCCCATATATATATTACGCAGTTTTTTGTTAGGCAGTGGGCACAAAAAGTCAGTAAATTGATTTTAAGTTATTAATAATTCAAAAGGTACCTTTAAAATGGTCAACTCTTTCTCAATTAATAAATTTTGGGCGATTCCAATTTTATGTCATGAAATTAAAATTGAGGTATCATTTTAAAATTTTATTGTTTAGATAGATTAAAATATCATAATTTTGAAATTCTGCAAAATTTTTAAAAGATTAAATTCTACGAAAATATGAAAATTTTCAATTTCAATTGTCATTGAATAATAATAATAAAAAAAAAACTCACTCTCAATCCACCACTCACCCCAAACCCTGCACACCATCCCCATCCTGGCCTAAAACCCAATCCACCACTCCCACTGATTCAAATATGGAATTAACTCCTTTCCATTACTCGTTCCGATCCAATTCGGTCAAAGGGGGCTAGTTTGATGGCTAAATGGATAAATTTTTTATGAAATTTTATAACGATGATATCTATAATGATTAGATCATGTTCACAAAATTTTTATTAAAAAATTCAAAACAAAGGTGGGCGTAGTAAAAATTTGACACATTTATTCATTTTCAACCATTCAAATTTTAGATAATCATTTCACTTATTTTTATATTAAATTTTTTAATAAATTTTTCTGGCGACAGTCTATTTCTTTATAAAGATTATCTCTATCAATAGCCAGTGTCAATTTTTTCAAATCACGCCCGCCAAAAAATAAAAAATAAAAAAGTAGGAACCTTACTGTTACAAACCTTAGAGCATCTCCAATGGGCACGTGTAAACCATGCCACATAGGATTTGTGTAAAATTTACACATTGTATATAATTTTTGATGCTCCAATGGTGTTGTGTAAAATGTTCCACATCATCTTTTGTGTAAAATTGGTGTGTATTTTACACATCCATATCATCATTTTCTCTCTCCAACTTTTTACAAAATATTAAAAATAATATAAATAAAATTCAAAATATGATTTTATTATGATATTTGTATATTTGAATTCTACTCATCAAAAGCTTTAAAATAACACCCATTTTCACTATTAAATTATAAATAAAAAATATTCATAAAAAAATATTGGATATTACATGTTAATATATATTCCATGTGGTACAATGTTATTGGTTGATTTAAATTTTACACAACAATCTTAAAGTGTATTATTGGAGCACAAATGAAAATATGTAAAATTAATTTTTATCTTCCAAATATCTATTTTTAATTGATTAATATATTTTTACATATTTAATTTATATATTTATCATTAGAAATATCAGTGCAGTTTTTCTGATTGTTTTTGACTAACACTAAGATTATCTCTATCAATAGCGAGGAGTCAATTTTAATTGTTTTTGACCAACAAACCTTACTGTTACATCAGTGCAGTTTTTTTGACCACCTCACCGCAACCCTTTGACCACACTTTAACATGTGCGAATAGATACTGTAACATCCGCACATATATACTCAAACCACAATCTCACGCCATTAGCACCTATATATCTATATAATTTATTTTTGGTACAGACCGATATGCATGTTATTGATTTTTTTTTTAAAATATATATCTAAATGTAGTTACAAAATTTTTTATATACATGTATATATTTATTTTATATATATATATATATGTATTGACGGTAATAGATGGTTTCAAATCATTCTCTTTAAAATTTGAAATAAATTCTACAAATTAGCCAAACAAAAAATTTAAAATTCTATTATAATAAAAATTATATACAATTCAAACAATAGTATTGTAATTCATAGAGAATTCTAAATTTGTGTAACTAATTAAATGCACCCTTAATTTTTTTCCCTTTTTGTCTTTGTTGTCACGTTTTTTCAAACTTAACCTGAAACTAAAATAATCTATATTTGGAAATCTAATTGCTCCTGACCATAAGTGTTCTAACTAAAATTAATTTTTTGCAATATAAAAACAATTCGCTCACTTAAAACACGGATGGCCATTATAAGTTTTATTTTTGGCAAAGCTAAAAGTTGAATATAACCAATAACCACACCAATATTAACTTTAATCAATAATTAATCATGTCTTGTACGTGTGTTACAATGAACACTATCTACAAATAATTTGTACATATTCTCCAAATTAAATTTATTGACCTTACAAAAATTAAGTAAAAATAAGTATAGTGATTATATGGTTATAAATATTAGATTGATTTAAAATTTTGTACGCTTGATAAATAAAATAAAAATAGCTTATATAACGGTTTAATTGCTAAATTGTAAATATGATAAAAAAGATCGATTACAAGTAAATAGACAATTAAAAAAAACTACTCTCATGGACATTGAACACCTTTGAAAGTGTTAGATAAATTACAAGTGAGAACCGGAAGAAATAAATTATAAACCTTTGTTGATTGTATTTTGTGTGTTAGTTACTGCTTCAACTTTAGTCTTTATACTTTCCAAGGGAAATAAATGAACTAAGTTAACCTGATTGTTGCTTGAGAATTGACCTTATGGGGTTGGCCGAGTGATTCTGTGAGGGATAACATATTTAAGGAGATCCCATATTCGAATCTCTCACAAAGATTGTTGCTTGAGAATTGGGGCCGGCAATGGGCCACGCAAGACCGGGCCGAGCTGGGTTAGAAGTATTTTTAATCATCAATATGCTGGCTCAATCACAGCCCAGGACTGATATTGAGCCATCCAAACCTGGCCAACTCCAATTTAATCTATCTTTTCTTGGCATTGGCTAATTGTGAAACTGCTGGTTAATATCATTTTAGTAAGGATAATGATCAAAAGGAATGATGAAATTGGATTTGTGACATTTACTATGTTCAATTGCTATGAAAAATTATCCTTTTTTTTAGCTGCCAAAAGATAAATCTATGATACATTAAGGCAAATCCTATAAACACCTTGGACTGGGGCTATTAATCAGGAAACCACAAGAAAAAATTAGGGCTTAATCCCTCTTTTTAAAACTTTTTAGTTTGCGGTTTACAACATTCTTTTAATAACTTGCAATCCCTATAACTACTGTAACTGGTTACCCATATGGTGTTTCTCAAGTCACTCAACTATATTATCTAAAAACATGAGTCATCGCCAATGGCATGCCAAAAACTGACATGAATTGCAAGATTTAAAAAAAAAAAAATGTGGGCTGCAAGATAAAGTAAATATAACTATGACACCTTAGGCTCGGCCACAATAGGTTGAGTTAAAATGCGCTCCGTCCAAGCCCAGTTAATTTTTTAAATTGCGCCTAAAATTTTAGCCCAATCCGATTTTTTAAGTTTATATTTTAGTCTATAACCTTAATTTTTAGATAGTGAATTGGGCAAAGGACTACTTGTGTAGGCCAGAATCCTGTTCCGGTTATAAAGAGGAAGCCTGTGTTTATATTATATATATATATATATGTGTGTGTGTGTGATTAAAGTGAGAAACAAAACAATTGAAAAAAAGAGGATTGCAATGAATTAATTAATTTTAATCACCCGTTTGGTTGTCCTTTAATTTTTGAATTAAATTATTTATAATTACTTAATTCGTAAATTATATAATTTGAGCTTTTGGTTGCAAAAATGAATTAATATATAAAGTTATAAACTTAAGTTAATACTCAAGATATTAGATAAGAAAACGTAAACATATAGTTGAAATTGCATAACTTATAATTATCATACAAGTTCATGTAAAACAAAAAAATTACACCACAATTTTTTTTGTTGAAATGAAACGATTTTCAATTTGTTATGATTAAGCAATTATAAATGAGATAATTAAGAGGAGAGACGAGTACTTCCTCCACATTACATATATGTCATGTAATTGATGTATGTGGCTGAAAATAAACTCCATCTATGAATGAAAGTGCAAAAGCGATCAAATTTCATAAAGATAAAATGTAAACAATTAACAATGATAAATAAAGTATTTCCCAAAGAATTGAATTGAGCTTGCCCATTTCTTAATTACCAACTCACGGAGCATAAAATTTGGTTTAGGTAACCTGGGCCAACCCAATTCGGTCAGGAGCCCATGCGACGAACCAAGCTCCTAGGCTTAATGTGAATAAATGAAATGAGCAACGAACGCACTGAGTTGCAGAAGCCCAAGCATGCCGAGATGGACAAACTGAGACCGAGTACAAAAATGAATGGCACGTCCAACACGTGGAAAGTGGACGAGGGGAATGATACCAAATCGCACAGACCTGTACAGAATCGTACCGGCCTCCATTACACCACTACTATCGTACTATTTTAGAATTAGTTAGTTGTGAATAAGGGAAAAAGGTTGGAGTATTATTCAAGTTTGACCCTCTTTAGTCATTTTACTGTTAACCCTAATTAAAAAATGTAACTCTAATTCTATGTATATAAATAGAAGATGGATAGCTCAGGAAGAGGGGTTGGTGAAGCTTTGATTGATTAACTGTTAGTTGTTTGTTAGCTGGTATTTCTGTTTAAGAGCTCAATATAACACACATACCTCAAAGGAGGGCATACCGCCAGATTAACATAATCGCTACCGAGAGAACTTACCGCACCTAAAAAATCCTTCGCCTACACTCACATTCATTCCACTATAACCAGACATACTTCAATAATTATTTCTGTGAGTTGGGCCTAAATTTTTAGCCATCTACACCAACCAAATATATAAATAAATAAAGTTCTCCCGATCGCATGTCTTAAGAGCTTTTCTTCCCGTTATATGTCCTTCTCGTCTAAACTTGTATAAACTAAGAATTTATCACTAACTGAACCTTAAGGATATTGCAATTTGTACCAGCCTGAAATTGTTAATACATTGACCGCATACACTTGCGAGAGATATGTACAAAATCAATTATTCAAAGTATATTATATAAAATCTTTGAATATTAAGTGCAATCAAGAATGCTATGTATAAATAATCTATAATGAGGAGATTATTTCTATAAAATTTTATCAAAAAATTGAAGTCGGTGAGATGATCATCTAGATTTAGTGGTCGAAAATGAACTTATGCATTGGTTTACTACAACTTTTTCCTGTTTGAATTTTTTGATGAAATTGTGTTTAGATGATCTACTAATTATAGAGATTTTCTTCACTAAATTTCGTGAAAAATATTCAACCGTTCAGGTCTCGAATTAGACCATATTGGAGGAAAGTGGATGGAAAGTGTAAAATCTCAAATAATAAACAAAATAAGTGTGAGAGGTAAGAATTATGAATGGGCTTTTGGCCAGATACAATATTGGTGACCCATGTTATGTTCGGTCCAACGACCATTGACATACAGGTCCATTATTTGGACCGCCTTAGAAACCCGTATCTACCTGGAAAGAATTATACTGATAGACCATATAAATCATCCATACTAACCGATCATAGATGACACTGAGAAGACTATCTGACAATATGCATTCATACAAGGATCACAAACATTTATATAAGTGTGTATATATATAAATATGTGTATTGAATATAATTGACTCTTGGTTTAGGTATTAATGCCTTTAAGACTAGTACATAACAGTGACTGAGTTGTAGAGACTTGATTATTGATTGGGTATTTCATCTTGGGTGAACAATTATTTGTGTGCAAATTATGGATTTATTTTTGGCAAAGTTAAAAGTTTAATATAACGGGATATTAGAAAATGGAGCTTATCTTAAAATTTTTTTGCAAATAACTATGGAATTATATTTTTGTAAATTAAGAACGTATATTTGACCAAAAATGCAAAAAGAGTGCAACGTTATTCTTGGAGTAGATTTTTGAATTGTAATATTTTTCTCTAATCATGCAAAATTAAGTTTGTAATGCTTTTTTTTAATAGTTTACCATGCCTAAGTATTTAATTGACAGTTCTTTATAGTTATTTCAACAAATTACAAATCTAAATCAATTTATTAATAAACATAGTTTTACTCCTTTTTGTATCTCTAATTTGGTACAATGAAAAAGAAATTCCTTTGTTTACGAAGTTGTGGGATGCTAAAAATAGAACTGCTAATTAGGGTAAAATAGTCGTATGGGCCAACAATTTCGTTGACCCAAAGGCATCACTATCAACCCACATGAGGAGGCCAAACCCAACCGGCCGAATGGAGATCCTTCTAGCTAGATGGTCATGCTGACGCGTCAAGTCATTTTTAACTCTAATGTGGACAGGGTTTTTATCACTCGTAAATGTTAAAGCGATACTCAAGTTTTGCCCTTTTCAATTTTTTTACTGTTAACTTTAAATGTACATTGTAAACCTTAATCATATACCTATAAATGGAAAGGATAAGGCACTAATGTGTGAAGAAAAATAATTAAAATTCTAGTTTTGAAAAATTGAATCACAAATAAACAAACCACCATAATTAGTACGCTCGTCAAAATTCAAAGCTTCCATTTTGGTGTTTACAAATAGGCGAATAAACTAATTAATCTAAAAAGATATATAAAACGTAAAAGGCTATAATTAATATGTACAAATGTAGCATAATTAATAGGAGACAAGCAGATAACTTCTTACGTATTACATATAGATAATAGATAGATATGCTTAATTATTAACTAAATAGACTACTAGTTAGTAAGTGTGTGTGTATATATATGAATGTATCTACTCAATTTGATATAATGTTTTATTGATTCGTTGTAAATGAAGTTGTAAAATTAATTATTGTTAACTCACATGATATCACTATTTATGTTTTAACAGTGGCAAAGCCAAATATAAATTGGAGAAAAATGAAGTGCCACATAGGATATATATATATATAATAATGAGTTAAAAAACCCATCTCTAATGTAAACATGGATAATTACCATGAAATTACATGATAAAAAAAGGAGAAGACATTGCGATGGTGACTCTTCATATCTGGAGGGTTTCCTAGATAATGCTGGGTAGCACATAATCACATTTTTCACTCTAATATTTCATTTGTTTAACTAACTTTAAAACATTTTAACTTTAATTTAATTTATAATTCTATTTTCAATAAAATTTATATTGTTGAAAAGTATTTGTCAAGATCTATCAAATAAGATCCATATTCTTTCTAATTTTTCATTAAAAAAATTGGTGAATAATGTCAATAGAAATTTTATTGACAACACCATTGTAGATGACTTTTTTAGAATTTGACCATAAACGAAAAATTTTAATGCCATGTAAGATACATGTTTAAAGACATGGTTCTTAAACCTAAGAGCATCGATTTCCGGTCCTTGTTTTTGGTATATCTAGTTCATGTTATCATTGGAGAAACTCTTAGGTTTAAAAAAAGCACTTGCCCACCTTATTTTTTAAAATTGGCTTGTTTTTCCTACTAATATGGAGGGGTTTTTTTTTTAAGTAAAGATATAGAACTTTGCCCACCATATTATAGATTAAAATTATGCTTTTGCCTACCTTATTTTGGATATTGTGCATCAACTTTTGTCATTTATATATATCTTATAATATAATTGGAATTATTTTTTCTCATTTATATTAAATCTGGCCTCCATCAACGTCTTTCATAAGAATTGGCAGATCTCAACCCCGCTAGGAGTTTAAAAATCTCTTGAAGGAAGGAGACAGCTACTCTAGCTAAATTGCCCCTTTTTAACTAGAAAATTTCACTCAAGTCAACAAGGAAAAAAAATAAAATAAAATAAAATGGTGATCTTGTAAAATTAACTATGATCAATATAGAGCTATAATTTGTTGGTCGGTTACACAGTTACACTTAGGTATTAGTATTGTGAAAGAAAAGGTGGGTTTCCCTACTCCATACTCAGGTTCGAGCCATGAAATCATATTACCCTTCTTCATTCTCCTATAGTCGACTATCACGTGTATTTATGTAACGCTTGTTTCAAAAAAAAAAGAGAAATGGTCAGTTGAAGCTCATATATCTTTATGGTCCATGTCGCGTGCATATGGGTAGTACTGTAGTAGGCCAGTGCATGGGTTGGGTGGGCTAAAATTTAGGCCCAATCAAAAAATAAGTTGAGCTTGGACTGGCTTTTATATATATATATAACCTGAACCAGCCCAGTCCGGCCCAATATGACTTCAAAATATTTGACATATCTTAAAGACCGACTTTTTGTTATTTAAATATGAAACGATCATTTTAAGAGAGTAAATAAATCAATTTTTTTGATGAAGATGATCTCCGTTATTGGAAAATCATCGTTGCCAAATTGATCTAGAAATTTTATGAATATTGGGATCATTTTTATCAAGTTTCGTAAAAAGTTAATTTATTACCCCTCAAAATAGTTGTTCTGTTTTTAAGGAAAAAAAAATAGGTCATAGAAGAAAGGGACTACATATATATCTATAAAGTATATAAAAACCATGACCAAAGTTTTTTGGTAAGTCTATAAAACTATAAATTTACCCTTGTCACGCTAAAATTACACACATATATATAACCCCCTTTCTCGTAATTAGGACTAACTAATTAAAATACGGAACAACCATTTTAACGAGTATATAGATGAATTTTTTTATGAACTTCCTAAAAATTATCTCCATAATTAATAAACCATTTATACTAAATCTTATCAATATATATATAAGAATTATTGCTTTGCAACTTTTTCGTAGTTGTCAGATTCAGATCTGTTAATATTAAAATATGTAATGATAATTCATTAGTAAATGCATCGAAAAAGAAACGGATAATTACATCGATCTTCCTTGAGTTTTGAGTTTATTACAGTTATTTTTGCTATATTTGAAAAGGTTACAGCTTGTGATTTTGATGGTGTAATTCTAAATGGATAACAGTCAATTTTTACACCTAAACAAGTATTTATATAAGCATTATAAATTTGTAACTTGATGGTGTAAATTAAGAATCCAATTTACCCAGCCAACCACGAGCTGACACGTAGCCACCAACATCAGTAACAGGTTCTGCCACAGTAAAAGGAGCTAAGTAGAGCTCTATTCGGATAGTAAAAACACGGATTCGGAGGCTTAAACGAAGAAATTTGGCCGAAAAGTGACGCGCATCATCACCAAAGGTGGTGACTTGAATTCTCTGGGTCGTTTTGGATCAAATTAGTCAGGCCCCACACAATTATGGACAGTCTGAAGAGGGGAGTTCGGAAACTCTGCTTGAAGATCACCTAAAGGCTAGAGCTTCAATAGATATGGGTGTCTGACCTAGACGCTCGTTTATACGCTACAAACCATAGACCTTGGATACAAGAACTCTTCCAATGAGCTTTGGAGTTCCCTCGACAACCACTGTGTTAGAAAAAACATGGGCAGTATGGACGACTATTACCAACTCCACTGACGCAACAGAACTTCCCTTAACTTCGTTAAATACTCACCCACAACATGCAAAATACCGGAATTCATGGAGAAGCAATGTCAGAAGTAGTGATGATCAGGGGATGGCCACAACCTGCTTCTAGAGCTCCTTAACACGTTTTCCTATCAGTCATATATATAGAAGAAGCATTTGACTTCTAAAGGGGATGATGGAATACACTCCAAGAACCGAGAACAATCAAGCATTTACCATAAGTGTGATATACAGAAAGATAGAGTTCCATAGCCCGCTTCAGAGCTCCTAAGTTAGAGAGATTAAATTCTTGGTGACTTAGCCTTCATTTTGTTGTAATATTGTGAGAATAGAATAGTTAGGGAGACTTTGTAAGCTTGTAACACGAATTCAGTCATCATAATACAAAGCTACTTGAGCTTCTAGCACTATTCCATAGAGGAGGATTAACCCATATTTCTATATGAGGCGAACTTCCTCTCTATATCTTTGTCTCGTTCAATATTCTTTGTCATTACTTCGTTCTTGTCTTGTTCTACATAAGTCACAATTACCCTAATTATTTGACTGTGTGACCGGAGAATAGACCTGCTCTAGATTTTTGCACCAACATAACTTTTTTTGGAGTTGTCAAACTCAGATCTATTGGAATTAAAATATGTAAAGATTATTCATTAGTAAATGCATTGAAAAAGAAATGAATAATTACCTCAATCTTCCTTGAATTTTTAATTTATTACACTTATTTTCTCTATACATATCTAGCATAGTAATGTGTATATATATACACATGTTACAGGATTTGGACCTATAATATTGACAAGAAATAAGTAAAGCGTTCTCACTGACCATTACATAATTTACTTTTACTTAATTTTTAAATTATATATATCAAATCACACATGGTCCGGTAAAAATAGACTAATTTTTCAATTTTCGTTTAATTATACCATTCTACCTACCACGGTTTGGCAAAAAAATCATGGCAATATAAATGTGTACCGGGTTTCAAATCTTGCACTTAACATAAAATAAATAATCTTTTATCACTCAACACTACTTGATCATTATTTTATTTCAAGAACTGTGTCTAAATCGAACATGCATTGCTTGTATTCCTGTCTCTAGTTGTTAAGAAAACCAAAAGTGAAGGGAGATTAGTCTTAATAAATTTAAATATTAGGGGAGGTCATTACAGTTTTCCCAAACATGTGGTGGACAAATGAAATAAAACAAAACAAAAACTCAAGGGAGGTGAATGTATTTTGAGTAGACTAAAAGTTAAAAAAATAGGAGGACGCGCAAGAGTGGCCCACTGGCAAAAGAGTACATCCACTTAGAACCTTTTTATTATTATTATTATTATTATTATTATTATTATTATTATTATTATTATTATTATTAATTTTTTTAAGGGAAATGATAATTTCATGCTCTGGTTAATAGCAAAAGTTAAAAAAAATTAGGTGGATATGCAAGAATCTTCCTCCTCATTTTATTTTTTTTCTAAAAACAAATAAAAATTGTAAATCTCTCCATTTTACTAAGTAAATAGTAAAGAAAAACTCTCATCTCATTACAAGCGTGACTCAAACATAAAATCTTTAAAATTTGAGTAGATGCGCTTATCACTAGGCTAACTCATTCGCGCATTTTTATTTGATTTAATACATGATAAGACTTTGTTCTTAAAATATAAGGAAAAATATAAATTAGACTCTAAAATGTTTGAAAATATGTCTATCATGCATTCATGCTAATCAAGAATATTGTTATTACTCATTAGAAAGCATGTCAAGAGTATTTTCATTACTCATTAGAAAGCATACACGTAATAATTAATAAAAGGCTTGGCATGATCATATACATTAAATATTTTAATGGTATAAGTGCATGTAATGTACATGAGCTTCTAATTTTAATATTCTAACTCTTTATAACAATCAGTTGTTTTTCATAATTTTTTTATTTTTGTTGTAATTTTTTTTATTTAAATGTAGCACTCTAAGAACACATTTTATTAGAGATAAGAGAAAGTAACCATTCTCAGAATAAAGAGTCCCTAATATCCGAAACAACATAATTTAAAGTAAAACAAGGCATATTAGGAGTGCACGTACAATTTGCCATTCTACCGATATATAAAACAAATTCATATATAACTTCTAGACTTCGTACATAAAACGAGACCGTCTAATTTTAATATAATCAAAAGTTAACCAATGAATTCCAATTCAAATGCTATTATTACCCACGTTACACAAAATAAAAGTGGGGGCATAGTGCAAAATCTGTTAGCGTAAATTTTAAAGTTCTCTTTGAAAGATGATTATTAAAGAAGGTCTACCCTCGATTTGATCAGTCACATGCTAATGTGTCTACTTCTTAAGATCTTTGCGGCCAAAAGAAGAGTCCCCGATGAAGTTCCCTTTTAGATTTATTTGATCTACACGTGCATTATACATTGAGAATTCAATTTCTTTTTTATTTTCTTCTTGGTAATAGAACCTTTTTTTTATATCAAAGTCATCTCACGGACCAAAAGGCCCTATAGAATAATTTTACTAAAAGATAAATAGTAAAATAAGACTAATAATTGGAATATATATATATATAAGTGTGAGAATCCGCAAATGCGACCCCCGGGTTTCGTCCCCATTCGTTGGGCGTCTGAAACGTCGGAACGGATTCCGTCGTCCCATTTGCTGGAGTATCTTTGTTGATTCATATCACATGTCCCTATGTTCTATTTCTAGATGCAAAAGGATTCGTTCAGAGTCGCCAGTACGTTTTACGAGAAAATGGACAAAAAGGGTCGTGTAAGAAGAAAGGCTATAGACAAGCCTTTCTTTACACGTTTGTCTACGAAACCAGGATTCTATAGGGTTCGGAAACTATATTACGGTTTGGGAAGGTGTTAGGCACCCATTCCGTCCTTTCGGTCTCTAGTGGTCTTTTATATGTTTATTCTATGTTGAAAAACTTGGATGCTTTTACTGACAGTCTACTACTTTCTAAGTAAAAACCCTAATTTCCGGAAAAAACGGAAAAAGGGATGAAAACCTCTGTGTTCTGAGATCCAATGTTTTAGTTTTGAGGGATGCAAGTACAAGTGACAAAAGTGGGTTTTTCTTTAGAGAGGGAGTTTTCCGTATTATTTCTCAGATAATGACGATTTTTCTCGAGTTTTAACTTGTTTTGGAAAAAGTTTGGTCTTATATCGGAACTAATTCAATATGGAATTAGAACTCTCGAGGGGAGTTCTACCAGATGCATCACAATCTATGAAACAGATAGGATATACCGGGTTTTTAATTCCTAAGTAAGTTTTATCGGTCCGAGTTTTGAAAACAGGATTTTATCCGGATGGTAATATACTTACTCTTCTGGTTTTGCAAATGGTTTTATCAGGGTCCTTTGTTTTGAAAACGGTAGACTATTTGTAACTTGGCAATAAGTTTATTCAAATAAAACGTGGACAGAACAACAGAAGTAAAACAAGTACACAGATATCTAATTTAAATACTATAAGGGACTTTTTTTACCTTCCCGACGAGAATAATAATAAGAAAGAAAATATAATACGGCGGAGAGATTTCCAGCGATAATAATATTTTCCTTCTTCAGATATTTTCGAGAATTCGATTCCAGAGACGGGACACGTCGGGTGTCGGGAATAGATTCGATAATTCTTCAAAAATAAGACGAGAATCGAGAATACTTGATGAAAGACTAGAAAATCAGATATAAGCCAATAATTCTTCAATCCCAAATTGCTGTCCTTGAACCCTTGGGGTTGTTGGCCTATTTATACTGTTCGGGGAAGATTGTCGCGCAACATTTCACCAAAAAGGGCATATGTCGCGCGACAAACGGCTGAAGTGATGTTTCTGACAGACTGATATGTCAGAGAGTGGATGGTCTAGTGTCAGGAGAGATTGTCGCGTGATATAGTGGGATTGTCGCGCGACATAATGGGGATTGTCGCGCGACATACCCATTTGTCGTGCGACAATTCTCTTTAAAAATAGGTTTGTTGGCCAACAAACCCTTTCGGGGTAGTTTTGGGTGCTCGGGTGGGTCCCCGACCCAAAAACAGTAGTTCTCGAAGGTCGTTAGGGTTCTTGGGGGGGTCACGGATCGGGGTGTCTAAAGACCCTCTCGACTCAAGCTCCTTGCTTGCAAGGAATTGAGGTGACTGGAAGAGACCATGATCCATGGCTCCCGCAAGAACTCTAAAGAAGTGTGTGTATGCAAAAAGTGCTCGTAAATGCCTCCGGAGAGGGCTTGTGTTACCTCATTGCCTCTTTCGAGGACTTTCATTTGCTCCACTCGTCTCAGATGGGAGGACTACCATTGCTCCACTATGCGCCTCAGGTGGGAGGACTACCGTTGCTACACTGTGCCTTCTCTGGGAAGGCTTTGATCTTCTCGCCTCAAGTGGGAGGACTACCGTTGCTACACTGTGCCTTCTTTAGGAGGGCTTCGCCTCATGTGGGAGGACTACCATTGCTACACTGTGCCTCTCTGGGAGGGCTTCGCCTCAGGTGGGAGGACTACCATTGCTACAATGTGCCTTCTCTGAGAGGGCCTCGCCTCAAGTAGGAGGACTACCATTGCTACACTGTGCCTCTCTAGGAGAGCTTTGCTCTTCTCGCCTCAGGTGGGAGGGCTACCATTGCTACACTGTGCCTCTCTGGGAGGGCTTTGCTATTCTCGCCTCAGGTGGGAGGACTACCATTGCTATATTGTGCCTCTCTGGGAGGGCTTCGCTTTTCTCGCCTCAGGTGGGAGGACTACCATTGCTATACTGTGCCTCTCTGGGAAGGCTTTGATCTGTAAGAAGAAAGAAAAATGCCTCTAGGAGGACTTTTGTGAGTATTTTTGCCTCTGGCGAGGGCTTGTGTTTGTGATTTGCCTCTGGCGAGGGCTTGTGTTGGTGATTTGCCTCTGGCGAGGGCTTGTATTGGTGATTTTCCTCTAGAGAGGCCTTGTGTTGGTGATTTGCCTCTGGAGAGGGCTTATGTTGTACTTTTGTGAATTTTAATTGTTGCCTCTCTTAGACTACTAGAGTGAGAGAGAAATTTTTAGTGAGGGTGAAAAGAGCTTCTCGAGGTCTAATCTTTTATTCGGATGTCCATTTTCCTGTATCTTTCTGAACTTTACTCTCATGTTGTCCTTGAGTGAAGATACTTCTCTCAGAAGGCAGTTTTCGGATTTCTTTTACTCTCCGCAGAGTGATGGTCCGAGGTTTTTCCAAACCATCTCTTCTGTATCGTGCTGAAAAGAAAATTTGTTTGAAAGTTCAATCTCTGATCTCTGTTCTCTTCTTATTTTTCTCTTTTGGTGGGCCCACATCGTATTCTGTTTTTCGATGCCCTTATTTCTCCCTCTTTTGGGAAAGACTTTTCCTGGCCTTCTCTGTTTTTGACTAGGAGTCTTTTATCCCTTTGTTGTGATCAGGAGCCTTACTCACCCAAAACGAAGCCCTGAGCCGGTTTTGGCCTAGCTGTCACTTTTGGTGTGGCTCTCCCTGTCACTCTGCATTTCTGTTTCTCTCGCTCGCCTTGGGCGCTCATGTGGGTTCTTTCTCTTTTCTACTCTTTCAATTTTTTTCTATTCCCGTCTTATCTTGACATTTTGCCTTTTCTCATTGATGGTCTCGGTCCTTTTGGGAGATCAGAGATTTACTTTTAGTCGTGGTATTTTGTTCTCGCATTTTTCGGAGAGATGATTTGGAAGTTTTCCTCGAATTTTCATCCTAGGTGTGCGGTTTTTAGCAATTTTTTCGAAAACTGCTTCTCTGGAGTACCCCTGCAGGAGATAAAATGAGAAAAAGGTCAAAAAATCAGGGGAGGGGGGTGATTGTCGTGCGACACTTCGGTGGCAAGGCTCTTTGTCGCGTGACAATGTGTCCATTTGTCGCGCGACAAACTGCTCCACTATATAAGCCCCTTGCTGAGCTCATTCCACCTCATTCTCTCCTTCCTCTTTCTCTCTCTAGCTCTCTTTCTCTCTTCTCTCAAACGCGGAAGCCCTGCCGCTTTTTTGATTTTTCCGATTTTTCTTATACTCTACTTACACTCAGATGGATCCTGCACAGCCAGTTAGATTAGAGGGTGACTATGATGAGGTCGCCTTTACCGACGCTCAGGGCGTTCTCCGGTGCAGCCCTCACCATGATGACTGGGAGGACCTTGATTGGTACGGTGAGGATGGGGTAGACCGCGGTCGGGCGGTGGTCTACCGAGACGTTACCCGAGCTACTCCGGTCCCGGACGTTCCGTGGCTCTTGATGGAGCCTGTTTCTCACGAGATCCGTCGACGGTCTCTGGTATGTCTTCTTTTCGTGTTTTTTATCTGTTCTATTATTTCTGTCGTTTCCTGCATGTATTTTGAACAATGTTAGCATGCATGTCTGCCTAGAAATAACGTCCGATTTTAGCGGACACATACTTTTACCTGTGATACCTCTTAGTTTTTTTTGGAAAATTACATAATTTACCCTTATAGCCTTATAGCTCTCATAATTACACCTAGGGCTGGCAATTCGGGTTCGCGTGTCGTATTCGGGTCGTGTCAACACACAAGTATTACAAAATTAGTGTCAACCCGAACACGACCCGTTTAACTAATCGTGTCATTTATATTAACTCGAACACGACCTGTTTATTTTATAGGTTACACGACATAACCCGACTAACCCGTTTAATAAATAGGTCGTGTTAAACTTGCAACTCGACTTGACACGATTAATCTTTTAAGATTATAATTACAACTAAGTCTCATGTGAAAAACATTAACTTGTTTTATATCACCCAATACCAAAATTCAATATTAACAATCTAGAGTCAAAATATATAACATTCCATCAACGAAGTATAAACATAAAAAATTAGTAATTTATCTATCATAAACAACATAATAACTATCATCTACTACCAATACTCAAAATAAGAATATAATTGTTCAAGCAAGATGACAAAATAAAATATATATATATAGCTGAAAAAAAAGAAAAAAAATAATCGTGTTAATTGCGGGTCAATTTCGAGTTAGCGGGTTAACCCGAACACGACCCGTTTAGTTTACGGGTTAAGCGTGTCTGACCCGAAATTGACCCGAACCCGTTTATGCTTGACCCAAACCCGCTAACTCCGTGTCGAGTTCGTGTCGGGTTAGCGTGTCGTGTCAAATATTGCCGGCCCTAATTACACCAAAGTATCCTCAGGTTTGGAAAATTATATAATTTACCCCTATAACCCTATATCTCTCATAATTACACCAAAGTACCCTCAGGTTTGGAAAATTACATAATTTACCCTTATAGCCCTATATCTCTCATAATTACACCAAAGTACCCTCAGGTTTTGGAAAATTACATAATTTACCCTTATAACCCTATATCTCTCATAATTACACTAAAGTACCCTCAGGTTTGGAAAATTACATAATTTTACCCCTATAGCCCTATAACTCTCATAATTACACCAAAGTACCCTCAGGTTTGGAAAATTACATAATTTTACCCCTATAGCTCTATAACTCTCATAATTACACCAAAGTACCCTCAAGTTTGGAAAATTATATAATTTACCCCTATAGCCCTATAGCTCTCATAATTACACCAAAGTACCCTCAGGTTTGGAAAATTACATAATTTTACCCCTAGAGCCCTATAACTCTCATAATTACACCAAAGTACCCTCAGGTTTGGAAAATTACATAATTTACCCCTATAGCTCTATAGCTCTCATAATTACACCAAAGTACCCTCATAATCCTGTACTCGTTCTTTTGTCTGCAGTGGGTTGGCCGTGGTTAGGGTTCCCCCAGCACCATTTCTTTAGAGTGGCGACAGACACCGGCCCCTGTCCAGGAGTTGCTCCTTTCGGTTCTTTCTTCGATACCCTCCTGGAGCGGGTGTTGGTGTCGGCTCTGGCCTGTCATTGGTGGGACACCACCCATACCTTTCATTGGAGCTGGGGGGAGATGACGATGACCCCCCTCAATTTATTTGCTTTGATCGGGATTCCCTCAGGGGGTGTCCCTATCCAGATTGATGTCCCCTTGCGTCTGACGGCGGAGGGCATCGTCGGTGCTCTAGGATGGTTTCCGAAGCGACGGAGTTCCGGTGATACGATTCCTCGGGCTATTTTAGTCACGCGCCTGGCAACAAAGAGAGCCAGATTGATTGCTTCGGGAGCGCTGATGACCCGCCAGGAGGTGCGTCAGTATGCCCGCGTCCTCCTGTTACTGACGCTCCATGACTTGTTCGAGGCTCGTGGGGGGGGCCCGGCCCATCTCTGGTGGCTGCTCTATCTCAGAGACTTCAGCATCATGTTCGATTATGACTGGGGGGCTTCATTCTGGCTGTTCTATATGACGCTATGGACTAGGTTTCTCGTCATTTAGCCCTGAACCTCAAGGGCTTTTCTTTATTGTGGGAGGTATAAACTTTTGTTCCCTTATCCTTGTTTCAGTCCTTTACATATTATCCGTTAATTGTTTGCTGATATTCTTTATGTTTCCTCTTCAGAGTTGGTTCGTGGCTTATACACGTCTGGGTCGCGCCTAGGTGGATCTCCTCGTTGAGAATGAGGACCAATTTCTTTTTCTCCGCCGATTCATCGCGGGGAACTACAAGGCTCCCTATGTATACCGGACTCGGGAGACCAGAGCAACTGCCGTTCATGACCTGCTGGAGGAGTAGGTAAATATCTTAGTATTCTTTCTTTTTCAAAATAGATAAATGGTAAATAAAATATAAATCACTGAAGTAAAATTTGTTTTTTGTTCAGATTGAGTGGGCCCCCTGGGGTGATCTGGGTCTTTATTTCGGATATGGCCGTGCTCTGACTGCCTCGAGGACTAGGTGGCTTATCAGGGACGAGTACGGCCTTCACTTCTACTTGGGCGAGAGAGTTATTCGCCAGCATACACCGACCCAGTGGCCTAAAGTTCCCCTGTTTCCGCCAGTTCTGATGAGGCGGACGGGTGAGATTGACCCTGTGACGGTGCAGGCGTTGGTCGAGGGGCTCGATTTTCAGACTTTCTCCGAGGAGGGAGATTATGTTGTCTTCGCCGACTGTTACTTGATGAGGGAGCCGAAGGGGACTCGGGGTCAGGTCTTCTATGAGAGGTACCGGGCGTTGGGAGGCGATCCCAACTATATACAAGGGCAGGCTCATTTGTCCCGGACAGTTCCCGGTCAACTGTCGCCTATCCCTGATCAGAGGGACAACATTTTGGACTTTGACGATGATGATCCTGAGGGAGAGAGGGACGTCCCTGCTGGTGCTGGGGGAGGCGATGATAGGCCTGAGGGAGGTGATGATAGACCTTAGGACGGTGAGGGAGGTGGGACGTCGGCTGTTCCAGAGCAACCTCCTCAGACAACGCCTAGAGAGGAGCAGCCTGCCGAGGGTTTTGAGTTCCCTACTGGTCCATCAGTATCTCCGAGGGTAGTTTTCGAGGCTGGTGAGGCTGCTGAAGGAGGTGCAGCAGATTTTTCAGAGCGATCCTGGGAGCCTGTGGACTTTGGGGTTGATTATGAGCAGTTCGGGCGGACCCCTCTTGCTGCTGCGACCACTTCTAGTAGGGTCCCGCCCTTGAGAGCGACGGCCGTTGTGGATCCTCCGGGCGTCCGTACTTTCGCCACACTGACTCCGCTTCCGTCGAATGCTATGGGCCCTCCAGCTCGATCTCTAGGTTTCGGGGGTTCTTCTTCTTGGCCTCCCTTGTTTTCGATCCGCGAGGAGGGTGGGTCCATTTCTGCTGCTGTACTGGCGGGTTCGTCTATTCGTCCGATAGACCTGCCGCCACTTCCTCAGGATATCTCTTATATTGGCGCCGGTTTACATCGATATATGGTGCCTGAGTATCCTCTTCCTGAGGATACATTCGATTACTTGGGTGGTCGTTCTAATGATGATGTATACGTTTTATCTTCCCTCAATATCTCTTCGTATCCATGTTCATTTATCTTTACTCTGCTGATTCTTTCTTTTCTCTTTTTGCAGCGGGTGAGCGTGCGTGTGGCAGATCTGAGAGCTTGGCACTCCCAGTACCTATATAGCTGGAACCTCCTTCAGTACGTTGGTTGAGACCCTACGATTTATATGCGTGACTATCAGAGGGCGATCGATGTTTTCCTGCGAGCGGATGACCCTTTGTCTTCCTCTCGTGCTAGGACGGAATCTCGGAGGAGTACCAGTCGGACCTTTAGGCGATCCCGGTCTTTGGTGATTTGCCCTACGGCACCGATCCAGTCTACGGGACCCTCTCAGGTAGCAATTCATTCTCATCCGGATGTCCCAGCAGTCGATCCTACTCCGGAGGAGGGTTCTGGCGATAGTGGTAGCATGTCGAAGCGCGCTAGGATAGATTAGTTTTCTTTTTCCTGCATTTAGTTAGTTCAGACAGATATGTACATGTTTAGACAAAAATTTAGTTTTGAAAACTGTTCTTTTTATTGGGTTTATGAAAATCTTTATTTGTGTCTGGTGACTTTTACTTTTTTCCTCATCTGTGATGAAAAGATAATAATTACATGAATCGATAATTTAGGAGTCATACCTTTGTGATGCGGCAGTACTTAAGGTTCCTGTAAAAGAACAAAGTGAGCCTAAAAATGCATCCAGAAGCGATTCTTTTGGCAGGAATGACTCTTACGTGTAAAAAAGAAAAAACAGGGTGGCAACAAAGGGGATTGTCGCGCGACAATCCCTCCTGGACATGGGTTTGTCGCGCGACAAACAGGCACATGACCCTCTTTTTGCTATAAATACACCTATCTTCCTTCCTTCATCCTCACACCTTTCAAAAATGTCTTCTTATCGCACAAAATCTGATTTTTCTTATGTTGAAACCCGAGATGCTCTAATATCTTCTGAGAATGGTTTGAACTTCAGTGCCTTTAGCCCTCTAGCGGGCTGGTGCCATCGTCCTGTAGATTTTTTCTTTCTGTTAGGTGCTTTGTATTTCTGGAGTCCTGCGGATCATTTTTTCCGCTTTGGACTAGATGAGCTCTGTCCGACTTATGAGGAGTTTTCCTGGCTGTTGCGTTCTGACATCCGTCTCCCGATGGCGGTTCCTATAGAAGAAATCAGTCCTCGAGATATGCTGATTGCTTTATTAGACATTCCCTAAGCGGCATGTGATGGTTTTATTATCGACGGGCTTCTTAACCTCCATAAAATGATGAGGTTTTTTCATCGTTATGAAGAGAGAGCTTCTTATAGTGTGGGGCGTACTGCAGCGGCCTTGATCTGTCTTGTTTTCGATATGTTACTGGTGACGGGCTCTTCCCCTGTTGATCCGACTATTCTGAGTCTGATTTACTAGGCTAGAAATGGGGAGTCTATAGTGCCGATCATTCTTGTAGAGACTTTGAATGGTCTAGACGACCTTCAAAGGGGAGCCTCCCCCTTCTTTAGGGGAAGCCCGCGTTTGCTATATATGTGGCTGCTGGAGCGTTTTCGATCGGTGGTTTTAATGGGGTGCGGCTTGACAACCCGACGCACTTTTTCCGTCGTCCCTTCTTTGGGGCTTTGACCATGTCTTCCTCTGATTGGACGGTGTGGTTTTCGGAGAACTTTCGGGCTATCTAGTAGAATATTCCTTGGTGGAAGCTATGAGCGATGGTGCTTAGTACAGGGGATCAGAACTACGTTCGGCTCCGCAGGCTCTGGTTTACCTCATTTTATCTCCCAGGATGTCTCCTTCGTTAGTTCAACTTTCCTTAAGACATTCCCCTTGGTCTGAACAACTTCTCCTCTGAGTCCAAATTTGTGACCCCACATGTTTCTTTATCTGTAGAGAGGATGTGGCGTGCCCGACTAACTCGTCAGTTTAACTATGCTCGTTTTGGTATTACCCGGCCCCTCCGGGCTGACATTATCCGCTTTTGCTGGCAATCTCTGAAAGGAGAACTGATTGATGATCCCTTTCAAATGGAGTGGTTCCGATTCATGGATACTGGGGCCACTGATAATAACATTGTCTTTGCGTATCAGATCCTGGACGAGACTCGCATTGATTTGGCCACTGAGGACCCAGTGTGGCCAACCCCTAGGGATTAGTTTCTTCTGTATGATGTATCTCCTTTGTAACTTTTGGTGTTCTGAACCACCTTAATAATATACACGGGTCTATTTTATGGGAAATAAATTTCTTTACAAAGTTAAAACCGGGCCTGAAGTCACTTCTCAGGTTGCCTACGTTCCCCTTTTTTATTTTTCAAAAACACAAATTCGAGTTGGGGCTCAGGTTTACGTAGTTCTTATCTATACATGTTACACCTATTGGTAATACTTCTTCAGTCGGTCCATGTTGACTGGTGAATGTAGTAATTGTCCGTCCAAGTCAGTGAGTATGGCGGCACCTCCTGTATCAATCTCTTTAACGATGTATGGACCTGTCCACTTCTGTCCGAACTTTCCTCTCGGGTCCCTGGCTGGCTCTCGAATTTCTTTCAATACGATGTTGTTCTCATTGATACACCGAGTCTTCACTTTCTGGTTAAATGTTCGAGCAATTCTCTTCTGATACCCTTGGTGGTGGTACGCGGCTTTTAATCTTTTTTCATCAAGTAGGGCCAGCTCGTTATAACGTGCCTGGACCCACTCTAGTTCATTGACTTGATTTTCTAGCATTACTCTGAGAAAGGGGACCTCTAACTCAACAGGGAGGACTGCTTCCATCCCGTATGTAAGAGAAAACGGGGTTGCCCCGGTGGAGACCTTTTCGGTGGTGTGGTATCCCCACAATGCGTATGGTAATTTCTATGGCCAGTCCCGGCAGGTGTCGGTCATCTTGCTTAGGATATTCTTCAGATTCTTGTTGGCTGCTTCAACTGCCCCATTGGTTTGTGGTCTATACGGCGAAGATCTGTGCCGGGTAATACTGTATTCCTCCATGACGGAATTAGCCTCTCCTTCGAAATGACTGCCGTTGTCCAAGATGATCTCGTGTGGGACCCCATACCGGCAGATGATATTTCGTCTGATGAATCGGGCAACTTTCCTGGTGTCAAGGGTTTGAAAAGACTCGGCCTCTACCCATTTGGTGAAGTAGTCAATGGCCACGAGTATGAATTCATGGCCGTTGCTGGCTTTGGGTGAAATTTTCCCAATGATGTCAATTCCCCAGGTCGCGAAAGGCCAGGGAGCAGTCATGTTGTACAACTCTTTTGGAGGAAGTTTCTGAGATTTAGCATAAATTTGGCACTTGTGGCAACTGCGTACGTGATTAACGTTGTCGTTCTGCAGGGTAGACCAGTAATAGCCTTGTCTGATGATCTTGCGAGCAAGTGTGTGGCCGCTCATGTGAGGTCCACAATCGCCCCCGTGTATCTGGTCCATCATTTTGACGGATTCTTCTTCAGTGAGACATTAGAGATGGGTCCCGTCGTAGTTCCTCTTATATAGCCTTCCGGCACAAAGTATGAACCTTGATGCTAATCTCCTGAGTGTGACCCGTGTATAGTGGAGTCAAATAACACCCTTAGTTAATTGTATCTATAAAATATAGTACTCAGATTTTCCATTTGAAATTTTTCTGAATTAATTTAGATACAAGTATCAAATGAGATGTGAAATCAAACATCCCCGAAAAGATAAATTTAGATTCATATTTTAGATGTGAAATCAAATGGCCGGAATTGGCTCCTCTATAGTCTCATTAATTCACTGCATGTAAATTTCTAAAATCTTAACCCTCACTTATAAATAGGTGGCCAAGACGTTGCCAGGTTATCAATTTATACAAAAGCATTCTAAACGACACCGCTGGCAAAACCGAGAAGTTAACGATGTAGACTTTTTTTCTATTCCTTGAGTAATATAAATCTAATAATGAATTCTAATACAAATTTTAAGATTTTTCATAACCATTTCGGTGATATTAATTTCCATATATCACTGATTAAAAATTTGCATACAAACACACACACACATATATCAATTTGGAGAAATAATCCATCAGTTTCTATTGAAGTTATTGAGTTTCTTACAATATATGTATATATACCATTTTGTTTAACTTTTTAATAGATTCATTTAAAAATAATTAAATTTTGATCAATGATGCTTGTATATTCTCTACTATATTTTTAACATAATAGTCCAATTGAATTAACCCAAAAAAGGAAAAAGAAAATAAAAGAAAAAGGTATTTCATCTTGTACTGATCTGTCAAAAGAGGAAAAAAAAGACACATGTTTTGTACAAAATCCCCAAATCATACGCACAATATGTATGTTCTTGCAATCAAGATGCATTATTTTCTTAACAAATTAATCGCACTAAATTCCACAAAATACAACACGTACACAATAGAATAGCCTAAAACATAAAATTGCAATTTCAAACATTTACGATAAAACATACACCAAAATAAGAAAATATATTTCAGATTACTAGATCTAAGCATAGTTAAATGCTTCCAGCCATGGATAAGACAAAGTAGGAGAAGTAAATGGATGAATATAACCAAAATATCAAGTTACAGAATGACAATGGATAGAAAAAAACAAAATGAGCCACTTACTTGGGGAGCAACAATATTCAGCAAAGCTCCAAACAATCACATACTAGTGCAAAATCCTGAAGTATTCTAGACCTGAAAACCATAAATGAATCAATCTCATTATAATAGACAAATATTTATATATAAAGGGAAAATTTCAAGTACAGATTTCCATACAGATAAACCAGTTTGAGGGGGGAATGGATGCATTTTTTTATGAAACTTGGTAGATATGATCTACATGATGTGTAGATCATCGCCACCAAGTTTTATCAAAAAATTCAACCGGGAAGTGGATTAACTATAAGATTGAAATATATATACCCAAAAATGCGCACATATATATCAATTTGTAGTTAACCCACTTCCCGATTGAATTTTTTGATGAAATTTGGTGGAGATGATCTAAACAACATGGAGATCATCTCCACCAAGTTTCATCAAAAAAAGCACCCATTTGATCCCTCAAATTGTCCACTCTGTATGGCTGTCTATGAACAGTAATTTGCCGGTAAAATGCACTGATATATATATATATATATATAGTGGAGTCAAATAACACACACACACACATATATATATATATATTCATTTGTAGACATAATCCATCAGTTTCTCTAGAAGCTCATAAGTCTCTTACAATATATATGTATATATACCATTTTGTTTAACTTTTTAATAGATTCATTTAGAAAGAATTAAATTTTGATCAGTGATGCTTGTATATTCTCTACTCTAGTTTTAACATAATAGTCTAATTGAATTAACCCAAACAAGGAAAAGTAAAAGAAAAGAAAAAGGCACAAATTTCATCTTGTACTGATCTTTCAAAAGAGGAAAAAAACAGACACATGCTTTGTAAAAAATTCCCAAATCATACCCACAATATGCATGCTCTTTCAATCAATGCACTATTTTCTTAACAAATTAATCGCATTGCAAACTACAAAATACAACACATACACAATATAATACCCTAAAATATAAAATTGTAAGTTCAAATATGTACAATAAAACATACCCCAAAATAAGAAAATATATTTCAAATTACTAAATCTAAGCATAATCAAGGGCTTCTAGCCACGATGAGACAAAGGAGAAGAAGTAAATGGATGAATATAAAACCAAAAAATGGCAAATTGAGGAAGAAAAGAAGTAAGAATACCTTGAGTTAGTAGAAGCACGAAAGTTTGAAATATGGTACGGGGTTCTGATTTTCGAAGATGGACATAAGCCCGATCGAAATATGGTTTTACCTCTTCGAGTAAATAGAGATACGGACAGCTGCCAACAATGGAGGTAGAAAGAGAAGATCTAGGGTTTGCGGCGGTGAGGGCTATATAAGAGAGAGGCCATGTGTGCGACGTTCTGAGAGTGGAATAGAGAGTTAAAGGTGGATGGAACGGGAAGGGTTTTGTGGTGCTGCGTTGTTGTTGTCTGAGATATGGCGGTACTTGTTTTGATAAAGTGAAAGAAGGAAAGTGAGTGGAGAAGATGTAATGCCCTAGCACAAAATGACGTCGTTTTGTGCTAGTTTAATTATATTTTGCTGAAAATTAGAATAAAACAAAAAAAAAGGCCTGAAAATTTTTGCGCCAAAAATAACAACAAAAAAATTTCTCCTAAATATTCAATAGCGAGAATATCTTAATTGGTCGGTAAAAACTTTTGCTTTTTTAATACCTTTTTTCTTTTGACAAACTTTAAAGTTACTCGCTAAAAGTGGAAAAGTCCAACTTTTCAGCGAGAAAAAAAAATTGGTTGGAAGCTTGTTGCTACAAGTGACTTTTACCGAGAAAATTGAAGTTGTCGTAAAAAATTTGATTGCTAAAGCCCATTTTTCTTGTACTGAATATTATAAATGAAGAAATAATTCTTACAATTCAAGAACTTACAAGAGAAAATGAAGAAAAGTTACAACTTGAGCTCTCCCTTCTCTATAGAACTTCTTGTGTAAAAACTAAGATATGACCCTCTAATCCCAAACCTTAGATTAAAACTAGCCAAAAAAAGTACAACAACTAATAAAATATCTCTTAGACCAAAATCCCCAAAAAATGGCTAAAAGTAAAAGTTGGTGGCTGTCCTCGCCGGGCCATGATCGATCATGGCAATACCATGATCAATCATGAAAGTATTCTAGAGCTGAGATTTTGTACCATGATCGATCATGGGTCTGGATCTCCCAAACTCAGCACTTTTGCAAGCCTTGTGCTTGCATTTGCTCGATTGCTTGAAGGCCATTGCATTTCATTCTTATAAATACAAAGGAACACAACAAAACCCACCTAGCGGGACAATATTATATACGAAACTCACTAGGGCACTAATCTCGAGATAAGTAGATAATTCAGCAAAGTTAGAACAAAAAAACGCATCAAGCGGCTCCGGGAAAGAGCTTATGCAAGACAATATTATGCGTTTATCAATGTCCAAGTGACGCATCATCACATTTTTACTTTAATATTTCATTTGTTTAACTTTAAAATATTTTAACTTTTAATCTATAATTCTATTTTCAATAAAATTTATATTGTTGAAAACTATTTGCCAAGATCTATCAAATAAGATCCATTTTCTTTCTAATTTTTCATCAAAATTTTTTGTGAATAATGTTAATAGCAATTTTATTGAGAACACCATTGTAGATGACTTTTTAAAAATTTGACCATGAACAAAATTTTTAGTGCCATGTAAGACATATGTCTAAAGACACGGTTCTTAAACCTAAGAGCATCTCCAGTGCTAACATGTCCATGTTTTTGGTATATTCAATTCATGTTATGCTCGGAGATGCTCTTAGGTTTGAGTCAGGCACTTGACCACCTTCTTTTTTAAAATTACCACATCATCACATTTTTACTCTAATAGTTCATTTGTTTAACTTTAATATATTTTAACTTTTAATCCATAATTCTATTTTCAATAAAATTTATATTGTCAAAAACTATTTGCCAAGATCTATCAAATAAGATCCATATTCTTTCTAATTTTTCATCAAAATTTTTTGTGAATAACGTTAATAGCAATTTTATTGACAACACCATTGTAGATGATTTTTTAAAAATTTGACCATGAACAAAATATTTAGTGCCATGTAAGATATATGTCTAAAGACACGGTTCTTATACCTAAGGGCATCTCTAGTGCAAACATGTCCATGTTTTTGATATATCCAATTCATGTTATGCTTGGAGATGCTCTTAGGTTTAAGGCGGGCACTTGGTCACCTTATTTTTGAAAATTACCACATCATCACATTTTTACGTTAATATTTCATTTGCTTAACTTTAAAATATTTGAACTTTTAATCTATAATTCTATCTTCAATAAAATTTATATTGTTGAAAACTATTTGCTAAGATCTATCAAGTATGATCCATATTCTTTCTAATTTTTCATGAATTTTTTCTTTTTGTGAATAATGTTAATAGAAATTCTATTGACAACACCATTGTAAATGATTTTTTTAGAATTTGAACAAAATTTTTAGTGCCACGAAAGATATATGTCTAAAGACATGGTTCTTAAACCTAAAAGCATCTCCAATGCTAACAGGTCCATGTTTTTGGTATGGACTATTTATGTTATGCTTGGAGATGCTCTTAGATTTAAGGCAGGCACTTGCACACCTTATATTTTAAAATTTTCTTGTTTTTACTACTAATTTTTTTTTTTAATTAAGTGAAGATATAGAATTTTGCCCACCATCTTATAGATAAAAAATATGATTTTTGCCTACCTTATTATGGTTATTGTGCATTGACTTTTGTCATTCATATAATCTTATAATATAATCGGAATTATTTTTGCTCCTTTATATTAAATCTTGCCTCCACCACTATCTTTCATAAGAGCCGGTAGACTTCAAACCCTATTAGGAGGAGTTTAAAAATCTCTTGATGGAAGGAGACAACTACTGAGCCTACTCTAGCTAAATTGCCTTTTTTAATAAGAAAATTTCACTCGACTGTAAAAGAAAAAATTATAAAAAAAAATATAATTAATGATCTTGTAATATTAAGTATGATCAATATGGAGCCATAATTAGTTGGTCAGTATAGTGGAAAAAGGTCACTTGAAGCTTGTACATCTTTGTGATCCATGTCGTAGGCTAGTTCCTGGGTCGGGTGGGCTGAAATTTAGGCCCAATAAAAAAAAAGTTGAGCCTGAACTAGCTTATATATATATATATATGTATGTACGTATGTATGTGTGTGTTAACCTTAACCCAGCCCAATTCGGCCCAAGATGACTTCAAAATATTTGATACATCTAAATGCGGACCAATTATTTTAAGAGGGTAAATAGATCAAATTTTTGGATTAAGATAATCTCCGTGATTAGCAAATTATCGCCACCAAATTAATTTACAAAATTGGGTCTTAGGAGGAAGGGACTACATATATATCTATAATGTATATAAAAAGCGCGACCAAAGAATTTTGGTAGGTTCGTAAAATTACAAATTTACCCTTATCACACTAGTAATTACACACATACATACATAACCCCCTTTCTCGGAAATTATAACTATCTTTTTGGTATTTAAATACGGACCAATCATTTTGAAGAGTATATAAATAAAAAATTTTATGAAACTTGATGAAAATGATCTCCATAATTAGTAAACTATCTACATCAAATCTTATAAAAAATTAATCATAAAATAGGTTACCTAAAAAATTGATGTATATATATAGAGCCATTCTTTTAAGCACAGTCCTTAAGTTAACTAATTTAAGGACCATCCATTTTGAGAGGGTAAACGAATAATTTTTTTCACGAAATTTGGTGGAGAAGATCTTTATAATTGAGTAGATCATCTCCACTAAATTTCATAAGAAAACTCAATCGGAAAGTGTGTTAACTGAAAAATTGATATATATGCATATTTCTAAATGTTTAAATTTTACATTTTTAATTAACCCACTTCCCATTTAATTTGACTTTTTTGATGGAATTTACTAGTGATGATATAACCATTATAGAGATTATCTTCGTCAAGTTTTATAAAAAAATTTGTCCATTTACTTTTAAAAATGGATAATCCTTAAATTAGTTAAATTAAAGACGATTCTTAAGAGAAAAAAGATTGATATACATATACAGAAAATTTTCTATGCGGATTACTGTTCACGGACTTCCCGTACGGATTGGGCCATTTGGCACGCTTCCCGATGGAATTTTTTGATGAAATTTGGTGGGGATGTTCTTCATCATGTGTAGAACATATCCACCAAATTTCATCAAAAAAATCAACCGGAAAGTGGGTTAACTACATGATTGAAAAAGATTGGATTTTATATATCTATTTCTGGACTAATATTTTTCAATCATGTAGTTAACCACTTTCCGGTTGAATTTTTTGATGAAATTTAGTGGAGATGTTCTACACACGATGAAGAACATCCCCACCAAATTTCATTAAAAAATTCCATCGGGAAGCATGCCAAATGGCACATTCCGTACGGGCAGTCCGTGAACAGTAATCCGTATAGGAAATGGACTCATATACATACATATATATATATGTATATATAAGCAAACCAACGATATGGATTGGCCCATTTAGCACGCTTCCCAATGGAATTTTTTGATGAAATTTGGTGGGGATGTTCTTCATTGTATGTAGAACATCTCCACCGAATTTCATCAAAAAATTCAACAAGGAAGTGGGTTAACTACATGATTGAAAAATATTGGATTTTATATATCTATTTCTAGACCAATATTTTTCAATCACGTAGTTAACCTACTTCCCGGTTGAATTTTTTGATGAAATTTGGTGGAGATGTTCTACACACAATGAAGAATATCCCTACCAAATTCATCAAAAAATTCCACCGGGAAACGTGCCAAATGGGTCAATCTGTACCGTTGGTCCGTAAATAGTAATCCTTACTAGAAATGCTCCCTATAAGCATTACTACTTCACAACTTTTTTCGAAGTTGTGAGATTCAGATCTGTAGGTATTAAAATATGTAAAGATAATTCATTAGTATATGCGTTGAAGAAGAAATGGATAACTGTAGACAACCCGATCCGTGACCCCCGTAAGAACCCTAACGACTTTCAAGAACTGTTGTTTTTGGACCCAGGACCCACCCAAACACCCGAAACTTCCCCGAAAGGGTTTGTTGGCCAAACAAACCTTTTTTCAAAAGAGTGTCGCAAGACATATCACATTGTCGCGCGACAATCCCTGATATGTCGCGCGACAATCCCTCTCTGCACCAGACCATCCACTCTCTGACACATCAGTCTGTCAGAAACATCACTTCAGCCGTTTGTCGCGCGACATTGACACATTGTTGCGCGACATATCACAGTGTCGCGCGACACTTGCCCTTTTTGGGGAAATGTCGCGCGACAATCTTCCCCGAGCAGTATAAATAGGCCAACACCCCCAAGGGTTCTGGGCAGCAACTTGGGATCAGAGAATTCTGAATTTTAATCTGATTTTCTAGTCTTTTATCGAGCTTTCTCTATTATCGTCTTATTTCTGAAGAGTTATCGAATCTATTCTCGACACTTGACGTGTCCCGTCTCTGGAATCAAATTCTCGGAAATACCTGAAGAAGAAAAGATTATTATCGCCGGAAATCTCTCCGCCGCATCATATTTTCTTTCTTATATTATTATTCTCGTCGGGAAGGTAAAGAAAGTCCCTTCTAGTATTTAAAATTAGATATCTGTGCAGTTGTTTTATTTCTGTTATTTTGTCCACGTTTTATTTGAATAAACTTATTGCCAAGTTACAAATAGTCTACCGTTTTCAAAACAAAAGACCCTGATAAAACCATTTTCAAAACCAGAAGAGTAAGTACATTATCGTTCGGAATAAAATCCTGTTTTCAAAACCCAGACCGGTAAAACTTACCTAGGAATTAAAACCCGGCGTATCTTGTTTGGTTCATAGATTGCGATACACCCAGTAGAACTCCCCTCAAGAGTTCCAATTCCATATTAAATTAGTTCCACTACAAGATCCGAACCTTTCCAAAATAATCACGACTCGAGAAAACCGTCATTATCTGAGGAAATAATACGGAATACTCTTTCAAAATAAAAAGGTTTTTGTCATTTTTCATTTACATCTTTTAAATATAAAAACATCGGATCTCGGAATACAAGGTTTTCATCCCTTTTTCCGTTTTTTCCCAAAATTAGGGTTTTCACTTAGAAAGTAGTAGACTGTCAGTAAAAGCATCCAAGTTCTTCAACATAGAATAAACATATAAAGCCACTAGAGACCGAGAGGGCGGAATGGGTGCTTAACACCTTCCCAAACCGTAACATAGTTTCCGAACCCTATAAAATCCTGGTTTCGTAGACAAACATGTAAAGGAAAGGCTTGCCTATAGCCTTTCCTCTTACATGACCCCTTTTTGTCTGTTTTCTCGTAAAACGTACTGGCGAATCTGAATGAACCCCTTTTTATCTAAAAATAGAACATAGGGACACATGATCTGAATCAACAGAAACACTCCAGCAAATGGAACGACGGAATCCGTTCCGACGTTTCAGACGCCCAACCAAACGGGGACGAGACCCGGGGGTCGCATTTGCGGATTCTCACAATAACGGTCCATTTTTACGAGTAAAGAAGTATTTATGTGGAAATAAATTTTGAATTTTCCATTTATGCCCTTTCACGTGCGTGCGAAGGTTTCTAAAAATGACATGGTATATATGTACATAAAAAGTTAATAAATAATATATACCTGGCATAATAATGTATATATATATACATATGCTATAGGATTTGGACCTATATATATAATATTGACGAGAAATAAGTAAAACATTCTCACAAATTATTGTAAAGTTTAAAATTTTGTTGATTTTATTATTTCAACAAAAACACGTTTGTATGTAAATTGTTTAAGTCATTTGAAATTAAATCTAAAGAACTACAAGTAAGCCAAGCTACCTAAGCAATACATTGAAAGATTACATCAAGATATACATGGTTAGCATTGACATTTGATTTAATTTTCTAGGTGTTTTTTTTTCTTTTACTATTTTTGGGTCAAACTAATTTTTTACATTCTTCTTAACACCATGCCGTGTGACCGTTCTCTTTTAATTTAAATATGTGGTCCATTCTTTGGCTCACCGAGGTTGCAGGGAGGATATTACGGAGGTGCACCTCTCAAATTTTTCTTCTTAGATTTTGGACCTTGCTTTGGCTGATTCTCTATTTTAACTTTTGTTTCATCTGGTGTTTGTCAAACAAAAAATGTGTGGTCCATGTTTAACTTTCACAAAAATCCAAACCATGTGGTCCATTTTTAACTTTAACAAAAATCCAAGCCATGTGTCATTCTTTTTATGGTGGTGTAAAAAGGAATAATTGTGACTTTATGATGTACCAATACATATATTTATAAAGTGTTCCATTTTAACTTGTCTCAGGGCTGTCAATTAAAATTTTTAACTGATATATATAGGGGATTGTTATTGACACATATCATTTAATTTTCTAAAATTTTACCTCTTAGTAACACTCTAAAAGTACATATTTCATCTTCCTAACACTCTATCTATTTTTAAGATTAACTAATATTAATTTAAAAACACTACTCTCTCTCTCTCTCTACAATTCAAAGAAATAAATTAAATCACTCCTACCACCTCATAAATCACATCTTTAATCTTCTTTTTGCAACTTCTTTTTTCACAAATGAATCGATCATTCATGGCTCAATTAAATGCAATGATACTACTCGATCAATCTTATGTTTACTGGCATGGTCTCACTCATTTCCTTGCGAGAGAGAAAGATTATTCAAGGAGATGATTATGAAGGTTCCTAAGAATCTAGTGGTGTTCATCATACTCGGCCTAAAGGAACTGAGTAAAGCACACGTTACTCAGTCCTAAATAACCGAGTGGAATTGAAAAAATGACCTAAAGCTTAACTCGGTTCCTTAGGACCGAGTGAAGTATACTTTATTCCGTTCCTTTGGACCGAGTATGATGAAAAACACTTGGTTCCTCAAAATCGAGTAAACATTCTTCGTGCATTTCAAATGATTTATAAATCAAATGAAACGTAAAGAAGCAACAAAAGCATAAGTTCCTACTTCTTTTGGAGTGGGATAATGTTTTGGATTATGGCGGTGGTAGTAGCGGCAGCAGGAGTGTTGGCCGTGGAGAGGAATGATGATGATGATAAAAAGAGTTTCTAGTTAATGGGTTAATAATTAGTTTGGGTTTAAATGATTTTAGAGTTGTTAATTATTATTAATTTGAGTTTAATGTTTTAATCATTAATTAAAAATAATAATAATATATTATATATCAATAGAATAATTAACTTTTTTAAAAAAAGAGTGTTAAATAGTGAAATGGTATATATTAATAATAATATTTTATATATAATCATTATTACTTTGCAAATGTTTTTGGAGTTGTCAAATTCAAGAAATATTATGTCATAACTTTTTTCGGAGTTGTTAGATTCAAGCATTATTACTTCGAAAATGATTTGGTGAAGGTTTTCAACCACACAGTCAATGGGTTTTTAAATTAACTTTTTAATAATTGTCAAATTTTACCCCATATTTTTATTATTGACAATTTGACCCATGTAGACATTATAAATTTCACTTTAAAAAATGTCTTTAATTAAGTAAATTTAGGCTTAAGCTAAGTGGTTAAGAAAGTGATATTTCATATGTAAGGCCAAAGGTTCAACCCCCCTCTCCTCCCCTCTCCAAAAGAACCGACCAGATTTATCACTGTTTGTTTTTTAAAAAATGTATTTAAGTAATTATTTACTTTTAATAGTCAAATTAAGTATTTTTTTAATCTAAAAATGGATTGAACATAACATATTTATGAAAAAAATTATTAATATTCTAAAACAAAAATAATGAACTAACCGTCGGTCAATTTTCGCAAAATTTACAGACAAATGCTCGCCATACGTTTGAATTATATCAATCAAGTTTCAAATTAAGTTTTCAATAATTAAATTATTTAAAACCAAACCCCAATTTTACTCTTATACCAAACCCCAATTTCTTTGGGTATAAATTATAAATTTCATAGGCATCATCATAAGAGGCAAACTCCATTCCAACTGTAGATGGAATTGGTATTGGTTTTCTTGGAGTCAATGTACATTCACACTCCATAGTTTTCACCATCTAAAGTATAAAACAAATAATCATTAATTATCATCTAAGTGCACATATAAATAAGAAGAAAAAGTTCACATAAATATATTATTACAAACTAAAGTCAAATAAGCAAAAAATCCAAGTTTAAGCACTTTTAAAATAATAATACACTAGAACTGAAAGTTGGTGCGTATTAAGTAATTCTTTTGTCTCAATTAATTTTTTATGAAAATACTAATTTTAGCATAACTAATGGTCTTTGATACAACTTATAATCTATTTTTTACTTTTGATGTTGTAGCTACTTTTATCCCAATGCAGATGTAGGAATATCTCGTGGCAATGACAAAAAAAAATAAAATCTTAGTGCAAGTTTGGGGATACCTTGTGAAAAATATTATATAAAATTCATGTCAAGAGGAGCACTTCTTAACTTGTAGGAGATGAGATTCTAATATCAATGGGTGAGGTATTAACCAAAAGTAAAAAATATTATATAAAATTAATAAAAATATTATAAGTATGACGAATTAATGAAAATAATTTTAACATTATAAATGGATCAGCATAAACATGAATAATATGCTATGATAATAAGATATATAAGCAAATCCATAGTCATATCTAACTTCACATAATATGATGGATTTAATTTGTCATAGGCACAAATAATTATTATAGTCATAGACATTTTAGTAGCACTTAGACAAGAAAAATGTGTAACTTTTTCAAAATTCTATTATGTTGTAATCCGCTACTCTTTTAGTGTTGAAAAACTGAATCACAAATAAACAAAATATCATAATCAGTATGCTTGTCATAATAGGTATGTTGTTATGCATACCTTTTCCAGCTATAATATATTGATATTTGAGTACTAAGTAAATTATAACTAGATTTTATATATAAAAAAAATTAAGAAGTCTGAATAGCAAAGCATGATTGGATCAATCAAAAAAATTGGTGTACCTTCGTTTACTTTTGTCAAATTTTGGTATACTTTTATATATGTATAGTTATGACATGTACCTTCATTTATCTCTTTCACATTTTTGTGTACTTTTATATAGTTTTTTCAAATGACCAACTTTCAAATTTATTAATATATTTTATGTATTTGTTGAAAAAATAAAAAGAATTAGCCTCCCTCAAAATTAATTTATAGTTTCACGCCTGATATTAATAAATCTCATAAAGTTCGAGGAGGCACCCTTTCATTACGAAGGGAAAAAAAATAGCATTCAAAGCTTCCATTTTGGTGCTTTCAAATAGGAGACTAAATTAATTAATTTAAAGAGAGACATGCATGTTAGAAGTTGTAATTAATGGGTACTAATGCAGCGTAATTAATATAAAATAGGCAGACAGCTTCCTACGTATTACATATATAACATAATAGATAGATATGCATATTAACTAAATAGATTATTAGTTAACATATGAGTTAGGTTACAAAGAGATATTCGCCCGCTTTAACGAAAGGATGCCAATTTAGGCAGGTAAATAGAGATGGGTAAATAGATGATTTTTTAAAAAAAAGTTTGTTGTAGAGATGATCTATATAGTGATCGAGTAGATCACCTCTACCGAATTGAATAAAAAAGCTCAACCTAGAAGTTGGCGTATTGAAAAATTGATATATAAGTGTATTTTCGACTGTTGAAATTTTTGATGATCATCTCACGTCCTTTTAGGTTGAATTTTTTAATGAAATTTGGTGGAGATGATATATTAATAATATAGACCATCTATACAAAATTTCAAAAAAACAATTCAACAATTTACCCCTCCAAATGGGAATCCATTATTTTTGTTAAAATGAGATAATCTCTCTTTATAACATGCCTCGCATATATATATGAATAGTATATAAATATATATATATATATTCATATATCTACTCAATTTTATTATAATGTTTATAGATTGATTCGTCATAATTAAATGGAGTTGTAAAATTAGTTATTGTCTTTTTGTTTATTGATAACCTTTAACTCACGTGATAATACTATCTACCTTTTAATAGTGGCAAAGCTAACTTAGAATATCTCCAATACAACTATAAATTGGTAAAAAATAGAGTGTCATATATGATATATAGATAATGAGTTGAAAAAATCATCTCCAACGCAAACATGGATAATGACCATGTAGGTATGTGGTAAAAAGAGAAGAGAGTACAATGGTGACCCTTCACATCTAGAGTTTCTCCTAGTTAATGTCTAGGTGCCACATCATCACATTTTTACTTTAATATTTTATTTGTTTAACTTTAAAATATTTTAACTTTTATTCTATAATTCTATTTTAAATAAAATTTATATTGTTGAAAACTATTTGCCAAGATCTATCAAATAAGATCCATATTCTTTCTAATTTTTCATCAAAATATTTTGTGAATAATATTAATAGCAATTTTATTGACAACACCATTGTAGATGATTTTTTAAAAATATGACCATGAACAAAATATTTAGTGCCATGTAAGATATATGTCTAAAGACACGGTTCTTATACCTAAGGGCATCTCCAGTGCTAACATGTCCATGTTTTTGGTATATCCAATTAATGTTATGCTTGGAAATGCTCTTAGGTTTAAGGCGGGCACTTGTCCACCTTATTTTTTAAAATTACTACATCACCACATTTTTACTTTAATATTTCAGTTGTTTAACTTTAAAATATTTTAACTTTTAATCTATAATTCTATTTTCAATAAAATTTATACTGTTGAAAACTATTTGCCAAGATCTGTCAAATAAGATCCATATGCTTGAAGATGCTCTTTGGATTAAGATCCAGCACATTTTTTACTACTAATTTGGAGGGTTTTTTTTTTAATTAAGTGAAGTTATAGAATTTTGCCCACCATATTATAGATAAAAAATGTGCTTTTTGCGTACCTTATTATGGGTATTGTGCAGCGACTTTTGTCATTCATATAATCTTATAATATAATCAGAATTATTTTTGCTCATTTATACTAAATCTTGCCTCCACCACTGTCTTTCATAAGAGTTAGCAGACTTCAAACCCTATTAGGAGGAGTTTAAAATTCTCTTGAAGGACGAAGACAGCTACTCAGCCTACTCTAGCTAAATTGCCTTTTTTTAATAAGAAAATTTCACTCGACTGAAAAATAAAAAATTATAATTAATGATCTTGTGAAATTAAGTATGAACAATATGGAGCCATAATTAGTTGGTCAGTTAAACATAAGGTGTTAGTATAGTGGAAAAAGTGGTAGATTTCATCATTCCACACCCAGATTCAAGTTACAGAAACTTGTTTCCCTTCTTTATCTTCTCGTAGCTGACCACCATATATATATATATATATGTAATTCTTGTATCAGAACAAAATTTCCGGTCACCTGAGGCATTTACATCTTTGTGATCCATGTCGTAGGCCAGTTCATGGGTTGGGTCGGCTAAAATTTAGGTCCAATCAAAAAATAAGTTGAGCCTGAACTGGCTTATATGTATATATATATGTGTATGTATGTATCTGTTGACCTTAACCCAGCCCAATCCGGCCCAAGATGACTTCAAAATAATTGACACATCTAAATGCGGACCAACCTTTTTAAGAGGGTAAACATATCAAATTTTTTATTAAGATAATCTCCGTGATTAGTAAATTTTCACCACCAAATTGATCTAGAAAATTGGGTCTTAGGAGGAAGGGACTACTTATATATCTATAATGAAAATAAAAGGCGCGACCAAAGAATTTTGGTAGGTTCCTAAAATTACAAATTTACCCTTATCACGCTAGAAATTACACACATATATACATGACCCCCTTTCTCCTAAATTAGAACTAACCTTTTGGTATTTAAATACTGACCAACCATTTTGAAGAGTATATAAATAATTTTTTTTATGAAACTTGATGAAGATGATCTCCATAATCAGTAAACTATCTACATCAAATCTTATAAAAAATTAATCATAAAACAGGTTACCTAAAAAATGGATATATATATATAGCCATTCTTCTAAGCACCGTCCTTTAATTAACTAATTTAAGGACCATCCATTTTGAGAGGGTAAACGAATAATTTTTTTCACGAAATTTAGTGGAGAAGATCTCTGTAATGAGTAGATCATCTGCACTAAATTTCATAAAAAGAACTCAATTAGGAAGTGTGTTAACTGAAAAATTGATATATATGCACATTTATGATCGTTTAAATTTTACAATTTTAATTAACCCAGTTCCTATTTGAGTTTTTTGATGAAATTTACTGGTGTTGATATACTCATTATCGAGATCGTTTTTGTCAATTTTATAAAAAAAATTATCTATTTACCTCTCAAAATGGATGATTCTTAAATTAGTTAAGTTAAAGACGATTCTTAAAAAAAAGGATAAAAAATTACTACTTTGCAACTTTTTTAGATTCAGATTTGTTGGTATTAAAATATGTAAAGATAATTCATTAGTAAATGCGTTGAAAAACAAATGGATAATTACATCAATCTTCCTTTGAGTTTGGGGAGTTTATTATACTTATTTTTTCTATATTTGAAAAAGATTACAACATGTGATTGAGATTATTATACTAATAGTATCTCTCATATTTTTTCTTAATTCTAAATGGATAATGGTCAATTTTTACACGTAAAGAAGTATTTATGTGGAAATAAATTTTGAATTTTCCATTTATGCCCTTTCACGTGCGAAGGATTCTTAAAATGACATGCTATATATGTACATAAAAAGTTAATAAATAATATATATCTGGCATAATAATGTATATATATACATATGCTATAGGATTTGGACCTATATATAATATTGACGAGAAATAAGTAAAACATTCTCACTAATTATTGTAAAGTTTAAAATTGTGTTGATTTTATTATTTCGACAAAAACACGTTTGTATGTAAATTGTTTAAGTCGTTCGAAATTAAATCTGAAGAACTACAAGTAAGCCAAGCTACTGAAACAATACATTGAAAGATTACATCGAGATAGATACGGTTAGCATTGACATTTGATTTAATTTTCTAGGTGGTTTTTTTTTCTGTTACTATTTTTGGGTCAAACTAATTTTTTACTATTGTTGTTCACTACACCAACAAGGCTCTTGAGCGACGTAGTCAATAGAATACGTCGCCTAAGAGTATCCTAGGCGACGTAATAATTACACGTCGCCTAAGATAATCCTAGGCGACGTAGGTATAAATTACGTCGCCCCATAAAATCCTAGGCGACGTAGTTATAAAGTACGTCGCCCCATAAAATCCTAGGCGACGTAGATATACAGTACGTCGCCTAAGATTATCTAGGGCGACGTACTCAAATTCACACGTCGCCCAAAATCTGTTCACCACCGACACTTTTAAGTGGCGGTCAACAGGGGTTTTGACTGACCTTTAAGCGACGTAGAAACTATACCTACGTCGCCTAAGATATCTCTTAAGCGACGTAGGTATAGTTTCTACGTCGCCTAAGATCCTGTCATCTTTATATCAGATCCACTCCTCCATTTTCGGGGTTGATGTGTTTTAGAGCTACTTTGGGCGATTTTGGCAATTTTAAAGGTAAAAATCAACATCATTTCTCTCATTAAAGGCTTGTTTGACCTTTAGGTAATCTATCTCTTATTAATATTAATTATTTATTAATTTTTGTGTCTATATAGAACTTGCCATTTTCGGTTTTAGAGTTAATTTGGGCGATTTTGGCAATTTTAAAGGTGAAAATCAACATCATTTCTCTCATTAAAGGCTTGTTTGATATTTAGGTACTCTATCTCTTATTAATCTTAATTAGTTACTAATTTTTGTGTTTATATATATATATACTGTGTTTAGTGTAGAAAATGTGTATTTGGTGTTGAACATATAGTATTATTGTTAATTGTTGCCCCTATTTGATCTCTACGTTCGTTCTACGTCGCCTAAGAACATGCCATTTTCGGGGTTGATGTATTTTAGAGTTAATTTTGGCGATTTTGAAGGTGAAAATTAACATAATTTCCCTCATTAAAAGCTTCTTTGATTTTTAGGTACTGTATCTATTACTAATATTAATTTTTTTACTTTATATAGATATCGTGTTTAGTGTAGAAAATGTGTATTTGGTGTTGAAGATATAGTATTGTTGTTAGTTGTTGCCCTTTTTTATATATACGTTAGTATTATTCTTAGTTGTTAGTAATTTTTGAGTTTGTAATTATTTGTCATATGACAGTGATCGAAAATGAATAAGAACTGGATGAAATGCTCAAGAGGTTCAACGAAATTCATTGTGGGGCTAATGGAGTTCTTAGAGTATGTTCGAGAAAATAGCAACAGTTCGACTGGATTGTATCCATGTCCCTGCAAAAAATGTTTCAACATGGGCCAACGGGTGACATTAGATGAAATATACATCCACTTGACCAATGCATGTATAATGGAGTCATATACAATATGGAACCTACATGGGGAAATTCCAGAGACAACTTCGCAACGGCAAGTAGAACAGAACAGGGCGTTTTCGAGTAACCCGACCATGGACTTCGTACAAGATGCTTTTCCTTTTCGTGAATCGTATGATCACCCTGGTGTTGACAATGCATTTCATGCCGACCCTGTCGCCAAAGAAAATTTGATAGCATATCAGCGTCTCTTAGACGAAGCAGTGACTCCACTGTACGAGGGTAGTCAAGTCACGGCGTTGGCTTCAATGCTTAGATCGCTGCAACTGAAATAGAGTTGCAATATGGCAGACACATCCTTCAACAAGTGGGCTGCTGAAATTAATTACCTGTTGCCCGAAGGGAACAAGTACCCTGACTCATACAAAGCTGTAAAAAAGGCCTTAAAGAAGATTGGCATGGGTTACGAGGTCATCCACGGGTGTTACTACGGCTGCTACTTGTTTTACAAGGAGGGTAAAGACCTAGATCAATGTCCTATTTGCGGTGAGTCAAGATGGGAAGAAGATAATACAAGCGGTGGCAAACGGATTGCCCAGAAGACGGTTCGGTACTTCCCGTTGGCACTGAGGTTGCAACGTTTGTATAGTTGTAAACATATTGCAAAGGAAATGCGGTGGCATGGGGAAAGAAGAGAAGATACTGAATATCTTAGACATCCAATGGATGGAGAAGCATGGAAGGATTTCGACAGGTGACATATAGATTCACAGTTCGTACACATACAATTTAATAAACTGTTAGTCTAATTATTTTTATATTAAGGAATTTGTCTCGTCATTTTGTAAGTCCCAACCGCAATTTGCCGCCGACATTAGAAATGTACGTCTTGCTCTAGCGTCAGACGGGTTCAGTCCGTACTCTACTATGGCGGTTCCCTACAGTTGCTAGCCTGTTATTGCGATACCTTATAATTTGCCGCCTTTGTTGTGTATGAAGAAGGAGTTTAACATTCTAGTCTTACTAATATCCGGCCCTAAGAGTCCGGGAAAGACTCTAAATGTGTTTATGAGACCACTGATTGATGAACTTAAGATGTTATGGGAGACGGGGGTTTCAACTTGGGATCGATACGGTGAAGTGGCATTCAACATGAGGGCAGCCGTTATGTGGACCATCAGCGACTTTCCAGGATTAGGAATGTTGGGAGGTATTCAGACAAAAGGGTACAAGGCATGTCCCATATGTTTGGATGATATTATTGCGGTTCACAATAATGGAAGGATGTCATATCAGGGGGCGCGTAGATGGCTTTCCGAAGATCACCCTTATCGGAGGATACCAGAAAGGTTTAATGGGGAGCTAGAGCTTAGACCCGCCCCACAAAGAAAGTCTGCACGTCAGGTTCTTGAAGCTACCAATAGTTTTTCTTACCCTCAGAATTCTTTGCATTCGCATCCTGACTTCAAACAGGTACGGCTCAAACTAACAGTAGTTGTGATATTGTAATAAGTTAATTTGTGATATTGTAAATTGATAAGTTGTGTTATACTTAATGTTAGGCAGCTAAAAAGAGATTGTGTTGGACTCACGTCAGTATATTTTGGGAGCTGCCTTACTGGATATCATCGAGTGTGAGACATGCATTAGATGTGATGCACATTGAAAAAAATGTATGCGACAACATCTTGGGCACCGTTTTAGGTCTCGATGGAAAGACTAAGGACGATATGAAATCTCGATTAACTCTAAAGAATATGGGCATACGCAGCAATCTTTGGCCGAGGATAGGGCCGTCAGGAAAAGTAACGCTACCTCAGGCGAATTACACAGTTCGTCCTAGGGATCTCAGAGACGTATTTGATCGAGTTGCAGCTATTAAATATCCAAGAGGTTATGCTGGAAGCCTAAAGAGCAAGATCAGACCGTCTGATAAAAAGTTTTTTGGATTGAAGACTCACGATTGCCATGCCATGCTTCAGCGTGTTCTTCCTGTGGTAATCCGACCATATTTGGGAAGAGACGTCGCCGACGCGTTAGTAGAGTATTGCAGATTCTTTCAGACAATTTGCGCCCGAGAGTTAAAGAAATCAGATGTCCATCAACTGCAGACCGATATTTTCATGATCCTATGCAAGTTGGAGATGATATTTCCGCCAGCTTTCTTTACCATCATGGTCCATCTCTGCATCCACCTGCCGGAACAGGTCCTGCTCACCGGTCCCGTGCATTATACCTGGATGTTTTCCACTGAAAGGTATTATTTCAGATCTTAGGATATTATATATAATTGTTTTTAATTGTATACATTTGTACTATATAATTTAGCAATCTTTCAAGCAGCTCGGAGAATACAAGAAAGATGTTGGAAACAAGCGTTACCCAGAGGGGTGTATTGCCGAGAGGAACATCATGCACGAGTGTGTGACTTTCATCAATAACTATCTACATGATCCTGACGCGAGTGATGAAGTCATACCAGATTCACCTCAGTGGAACATTTTCGTTGTCTCCCACCTCGTCAAGCCCAAAGGTTGTGTCAGAAACATCCGTCTTAGTAAGCAACAAATTGCGACGGCTCACTGGTGTGTTATGATAAACTGTACAGAAACAGAATGGTATATTGAAACTCACCGCCAACAATTTACGGAAATAGCTCCACACGGCACTGATGCTGATCGTGTAGCGTCATTTCTTGACCACCTCCCCAGATGGGTAAACTTTCAGCCTTAACTTACTTTCACTTGTCGCATGCATATTTACATTTCATTGATGTTCCACATATATATATATATATATATTATTATGCAGATGCTCCATCTGCTACAAATACATGATCCTAAATACAATCGGGAGATACAGATCCTTGCATCCTAGCCTATGATGCGCACCATTTTCTCTCAGTGCGAGGTGAACGGTGTCAAATTTGTTACTGAGCATCGAGTCCGAATTCGAAAGACTCAGAATAGTGGAGTGACATGCGTGGCCGGTGATTTGACATACTACGGGATTCTGCAATCAGTTGTCCAATTGACTTATGCGGAACGCATGGCAGTTGTGTTGTTCAAGTGTAAGTGGTACAACACCGACCCTACTGTTCCCGGAAGTGTGCAGTATAATCGTGGTCTTACTTCCGTGAACACGAATAGTAGTTGGTACGATGACTTTCCATTTATTCTGGCCACGACGGAAACCCAAGTGTTCTATATAGATGATCCGTTGGCTGGTGAGGGTTGGAAAGTCGTCAACCATATGGCACACAGAGGTACGTTCAGTGAGGCCACACTTGCAAGGGACGATATGACCATTCTACTGTATGAAGTAGATGAACCTTATCAAGAACCGGATGCGATATGTCTTCCTATATCGGAGTTATTTATTAACCTAGGTCCAGTACCATTTGTAAATATTCATGTATATGAAAATGAAGATGAAGACGAGGATGATGATTATGACGAGGATGAAGACTCCGATGATGCTGAAGGGTTTAACAATGATCTATATAGCAGCGATGAGGATGAAGACGATGACGATAATGATGATGATGATGATGATGATGATGACGACTCTGATTGAGATTATTATGTGCGTTTAAACCTAGTTGTGGCATAATTTGTGGTAGGCATTTTAACAAGCTCTAGGTGATTCTCCAACTGCACTCCTATCGGGTTATAATAATAATAATTATTATGATTATTAAAATAATTATTACTATAATATAAATGTGCAAGTTATAATTAGAACATAGATTATCTTAATAAAATTATTAAAATTAAATTACTATTAAAGTGGAAAAAATATTAAAAACTCTTGGGCGACGTAGTTTTAATTTTTACGTCGCCTAGGATTATCTTAGGCGACGTAGTTTTAATTTAAATCAATTCAAGCAAAGTTTTCCATTCTTTCCCAGATCCCCTTGTCGTGGAAGCAAAAAAGATTCTGAAAATCCAAAGCAAACAGATCAAGGACCTCACACTTGCAGATATCTATGAGATATTCATAGACTCTGTTGAAAGAATGTGCAGTCAGCAAACTCTCATGGTGAATATTCAGAAAAATGCTGATAGAATCCGAGATTCTTGCAACAAAGATTGGATAAAAATCAAATGCAAGAATGACAAAGAATGTGACTGCCGCTCTTACAGAAAAGGAAAATATCGAAAAAATCACATCTATCTGACGATTGGCTCTTCCAATAAAAGAGTTTGTCCAGGCAAGCAAGTTTGACTCTTTGATTGTTCCCTCTGGTTCTGAAGAAAGATTCTTTCCAATCCCTTTTCCACCAGACTTCCAACGGATGGCCCTCTCCCAGGGTTATACTCATCTCCATTTTGGCGTAATTCGGTTTGCGGTCACCTTTCATGGTAGAAAAGGTCTTCCAGCGGTTACAAACATAGCCCTGATAGACTCTCGGTTTAAAACTTACTCCCAGGCGGTTCTTGGAACTGTTCAGGCAACTCTCAATGCCGGTACAGTGTTTTTTACCCTCTACCCCAATTTTAATATCCCGGTTGCAGATAAGCATCTGGCAACGGCGTTAAAGATACAAGTCCAAATTAGTGGTGCCTCCATGATTGAAGGAACGGCGGCAGCAACAATCCATCATCAAATGATCACACGTCTACAGAATCATTCCTATGATCTCTGTATCCCAGGTTCGGCCACTGCAGAAGCCTTAATGCTCACGATAGATTCAAACGCAGCTCCGACGGCAAGTTTTATCCCCAAGCAGTTACCTCGTGAGGAGCTTGTTAAGTTGTTACCAGAAAAATGGGTAACTTCTTATGAAATCTTGCAGGAACAAGCGAATATGGAATCGGTTCAAACTACAGATCCGGTTTATATTAGCAGAGCCAATCGTCAGATAGATGTGATTTACAAAAGGAATGCTTCTCCCCAGCATAACCCTTTTGTGACAGAAATCAATATGATGGAGCCTCTTGAACGTCATCCAAATGACCCAGAACTCAAAAACCTCCCTATGAAGATCCTTTATTTCAATCACGAAGGTCTTCCGGTTTATGAAAGACAATCCTCCTCTGGTCATATTTGGTATGATGAATGTTTTTGTACGGACTGTCAAGAAGACAGGTACTTGGATTAGCTTGACCCGGCTGAATTAAGGCGGTATAGGCGGAAAAAGAAGCTCGGTGAAGGAAAAGCCCTCTCATCCCAAGAACAACTGCAAGAACGCTATGAAAATGGCGATCCGACAGTTGATTTGCTTGGAGAAGCTTCAAGCAAGTTTGACTTCTTTGTCACCTACGGTGATTCCCCTAAACCATCCACACCAAAAGCCACTCCATCTCCACCTCCTTGTACTCCACCACCAAAACCCAATAAACCTTCTCCTCCAAAACCCCAGCCCATTTCCTTCTATAACAAACAAGCTTTTAAAGCCCTCAAAAGCCCGTCTCCATTCCAGCCCAATATTTTCACCCCAGAACCTATCTCATGTTTCCTTATGGAAGAACAAAGCCCATATCCTCCATCCGAGGATTTTGACAACCAATCCCAAAATATAAGCCATATCTGGAAAGTCAAAAATCCAATTCATGGTGAAAGAAAGAAAGTCTCAGCAGCTGAAGCAGCTCTTAACTGGCAAGCAGAAAATGCGGTTGCTCAAAATTCCATGTTATCCCAAATTGCTCATAACACTCAGAGCATCAGCAGAAAACTATCAAAAGTTGATACTGTTGAATCCTCTATTCAAGAGATACGTGGACGACTACAGCAAATTGATCAACAGATGAAGTATCTGTGCAATACAGTTACTGATTTTTCTGTTATGAATTCCCAATTTCAAGTTATGCAGCAAGAACAAAAGTCATTACAAGCTCAGTTACTTTCTCTCCAAAAGGTGCAATCCCCACCCAGATTTCCAGATCTTACCCAGTCTCCTCCTACCACAGGCATGTCTAACGCAGTAGACTTATGGAAGGATGTTCCCAAACGACGTCTTCCCCATTGGCCTGATCCCAAACCCAAAACTCGCTCTTCTAAACCAAAATCCCACTATGCTTATGTTCCCAAAATTAAACCAAAACCACCACCACCTCTTACCATCAGAAACCCAGATTTTGACGATATGTATCTTGAAAACTACCGTCAAACATCTCATTCCTCAATCCAACCACTTTCCAACCCAGTTCCACCAACACCATCATTCAACAAACCAATCCCAACCTATTCCCAAAAAACCAGCTCTTCAAATAATCCCTTAGCCTATAAGCCAAATCATGACCCAACCACAGGTGCGTCAACCAGGCAAATGGATATGTTATTTGTCCATGATAAAGAAGATATGCCAGAAAACCAAATTGCTTCATTCTTGAAAGTTTTAGCAATGGAAGATCGTGTCCCGGTAAAAGCAACTAAGCCAGACTTATTTGATAACTTTGAAGAAGTTTTCATGGCAGAACAAGTCCCTCGACAACAACAACAGCAACAACCACCTCCCAATCAGCCACAGCCCCCTCCTGAAAATGTCCAGGATCCAATTGTTGAAGATCCCTCATCAGATTCTGATTCCACAGATCGTGAATATGTTCTCCCAAAAATTCCACCAGGAGAAAAATATCAGCAGTTCACTCTTGATGATATTCCTCCAAAAGAATGGCGTGCAAGATTCCACAAGTTTACGACATGAATTCAAACAGATCTAGAACATCATTCTCAGCCAGAAGTCTTTTTAAGATTCCTCGCAAGATTGACAGGAAGATTGAAAGATTGGTATAATTCTCTCGGCGAATACAGGCAAAAAACTCTCCAACAACAGAAAACCATTGATGGCTTTCTTGGTCTTCTGTACATTGAATTTGTTGGAAAAGCAGAACGTCATTTGGACATCATGCGTGAAGAATTGTTAAGCATGAAGTGCTGTTCTCTGGCCTTAACAGATCTAGAAAAACACTATGATCGTATTTCCCAGCGATTTTATGTCCTTGGCGGTATCGATGATGTGAATCTCAAGCAAATTGTAATGAAGGCAGAGTGTGCCATGTTAAGCTCGATGACTCGCAGATGTGGTCTGAGATACTTATAAATCTTATATTAATTTCTTAAGGTTGTCTTCTTTGGTCTTTTAGAGAATTATCTTATCAGAAAAAGCTCCTACTCAAATTTTGATTATTTGTGACATTAGTGAAGAACTTAAGTAAAACTACGTCGCCTAAGATAATCCTCGGCGACGTAAAAATTAAAACTACGTCACCCAAGTGAATTTTCCCCCTTAAATTTTTACGAAAATTTAAATTATTTTAAAATTTTGGAATTCACTTGGGCGTCGTAGGTAATTAATACGTCTCTTAGGTTATGTTATAGGCGACGTATATATATACCTACGTCGCCCAAGTGAATAGTATATATTACACCCTTCACCCCAATTTCTTTTTTTTCCGCGAAACAGTCTCCTTCTCCCTCTATCTCTCAGTTCTCCCTCCTCCCTCATCTCCGACCACCATCGCCTCGAAACCCTAGCCCCCATTCCGACCTCCACCGCCTTAAAACCCTAGCCCCCATTCCGACCACCACTACCTCAATACCCTAGCCCTCATTTCCGACCATCACCTTCTCAAAACCCTAGCCCCCATATCCGCTCACCACCACCACTGCCCTCGCTCACCGCTGCCACCGTCGCTCACTGCCCCACCGCTCACCGCCGCTCTCGCTCGCCGCCGCCACCACCATTGTCCACGTAAGATTTATTCCCATTCGCCCCTCTTAAATCTCAATCCCATTGCCATTTTATTAAGTTCGATGATTTGTCTTTATATGTATAAGTTCGATGCCGAGATGAATGACTTGGATTTTACACGAGAATTTATTTGTTTGTGTAAATTCGATTTTGATCTGTTTGTTTGTTTGTTTAATGTTTTGAATTGCTTCTTCTTCCGTTGAATCCTATTTGATTGTCTAGTGGATTTGCTTTGTGAAGTTAGGATATACTGAGAATTGAGAGTACAAGGTTGGAGAATCTTTCATTTACTAATTTAAGGATGGTATTTATGTGGACTTCTAAGTCTGAATTGTTGACTTTGGATTACTGTATTGGTATGTAAGTCCCTGCTCGTGTTTTGGGTAAGTTTTGAATTCTGATACTATCAATTTAGGGCTTTGGGTGGTTAAATTAGCAAATTTAAGTTGCCGAGGTAACTTTCTTTTGTTTGTTACGATAAAAAAATTTGAAGTGTATATTCTCAAAGAATGCATTGAATTTTTATTCAAACTGCGCTGTGAATGAGATAAGAAAGTTTAGTTTCTTAATTAGGTGTTTCCTACCGTTAGGATGTTGCGTAATTTTGTCTACCGGTTATAAACCTCCAGCTCTAATATACTGATAAATCTATTTGACTATTCCACTAGATTCTAATTGCTTCTCTTTTCCATTTGCAAGCTTCATAATTATCGTGTTTCCTTTTTTCCCCATTGTCGAGGATTTATCTTGAGGAAGGCTGTAGAGTCCAATGGTTTGGAGTTACCCCAATCTAAGTAGTGATACTAATATGCATTTTAACAGAATAGTTACTTATGCTAAATCTCTTTTAACAATTACAAAGCACTCAATTGTCTTCTGTTGTTACTGACAACGTTGATTCTACAACGTCTAGTTTATTGTCTTAGTAACTCACTACATACATATAGATAATTTATCTCAAATCATCATGGATTTATACTGCCAGTATAAACTTCACCATTTTTATATCAGCTTTTGTACGGAACCCCCTCCTTTCAAAGAGAGAAAAAGAAAGAAAAAGCTCAACTGCTTGAACATTTATAATTATAAGAAAGACATTGTTAAAATAAGCCAATACTGTATCTTGTGATTGACTCTACTTTGTCAAATTTCAACATTATGTGTGCTTCTTTCTTATGGAGTTGTAAAATGTACTTCTTTAGATCCTAAAACAAACTGTACATCACTAGGACAAAACGTAATGAGCAAATAGCATATGGAACTAGATTTTCCGAAAAATTATATTAAGCTCGATTATTAGGGAGTGAATGTGATATGTCTCTCTATCTTACCAAGTAACCGTCTGCATGAGCCAATACCATCATCCCCTCTCTCTATCTCTCTTTCTCTCTCTCTCACACACACACACAAAATGCCACCACCACACAATACTACCACCCCATCCCACCCACAAAACCACTGTGTAATTGCAAGTACTTCACTTATATCGATGACAAGTTAAAAGAAACTGGATTAAAAAGCATGTTATTAACGACCAACATATGGGAATAATAAATCTGTCAAATGACACAAGAAGTTGAAAGTGTGTGCGTGCAAAGAGAAAAATTGAATTGCTCATAACAATAATGAGTGTTAGAAAGTGTGACCACCCAAAGAGAAAAATTGAAATGTTCATCAACAATAACGAGTATTCAGAAATTGAACTTCATGAATGTTCATCAACAATGATCGAAAATTTCAATCATTGATGGCCCACCCCCCATTTCACTATAAATTGTCCCTCTCTTAAATCTTTTCTGCACTTGTGTTTATGAGAACTTGCTTTCACACTTTCCACTAGCTTGACTAGCTTTTCACTCGATCTGGTTTTAAAGTTAATTTTGCTGTTCTCCTTCTACTTGTAAGTATTAATTCATACCACAATGCCTATCTGTGCAGCTAATTAAGCCATATATATATGGTAAATTTCAAGTAACGTCTTAACTTAAAACCTTAAGTTATCGATTAAGTATTTTGAAAGGTTAAACGAATGAGTTTTTTAACTTAAGACTTTAAGTTACTGATTAAGTACAAATTAAATTGAAAAATATGTCTAGTCAACGGAGATATATATTTTAATTTTGTAATTAACTTATTTCCCGGTTGAATTTTTTTATAAAATTTGGTGGCGATGATCACTAGTCATGGAGATCGTCTTCACCAAGCTTCGTCAAAAAACTCATCCGTTTGATACCTAAAATACACAATTCGTAACTTAAAGTCCTTAAAACCTTACTTGAAATGTACCCATATATATATATTTACTTTCAAATCTAGCTGATATATATTACCAAAAAATAATATCAGCTCTCTCTCTACTTTTTCTTGTTCTAATGGCAGCAAGGTCCCCCCACATCTTGCTGATCAGTAATGTCACTAAATACCCAAAATTAACAGACACACATAATTTGGAAAAATGAAAAAGTTATAGGTTTATATAAATACCCTGTTATTGTTTATATATATGTATATATATTCATAATACTTAATAATAATAATTTAATCGTAAATACTTAAAGGGCTTTTTTGAGTTACACCTTTTTCTATATCTATGTATACATAAATCACTATTGCCCAATGTAATTGATTCTTTTCTTCTTGTGATGTGAGTTTTATATATATATATATTGATCTTGAAGTTTACTGTTCTTATGTTTTTTTCAATTTCGATTTCGATTCAATTCAATTTCAATTTTAGTTCAATTCAATTTCAGTTTCAATTCAAGTCAATTATATTATTCTTATGTTTCTTTTATAATATATGTTAGGATGCCTCCGAAAGATTCTTCCGTAAGGAAGAAATCTCGTGCAGATATGCGCGAGGAGTTCCATCTGGCGCTCTTGCAGCAGCAGCAGCCCTCGCAGGCGGCCCAGACCTCGCAGGCACCCCAGCCATCGCATGAGGCGCCGCAAGCACCGCAGGCGCCGCAGGAGGCTGCCCAGACCTCGCAGCAGGTGCCGCAACAGGCGGCCCAGGCCGATGGATCACCGGACTCAGCGCAGGAGTCGCCGGTCCTGCCGCTTGTTCTGCCCCTCCCTTCCGCACATTCGACGACCGGTAGCACGGGGCGCACACCACCCACACGCAGCATTCGCTGCAGTTTTACTACTACTCATGTGCCGACCGACTCAGGTAAAGTTCTTAATTAGATTTTTTAGTTATACGCTGGCAATTATATTAACTTTATATAATTTACTGAATAAATTTTCTTGTAATATACAGATACTGCCGCCGGTGCCTCCTCGAGTAATAAGAGGAGAGGAGTCGTACTCGGGAAGAAAACGGCGGCGATCACAAAAGAGAAGGGCAGGACCTCGGTGACCTACGAGGATTCGATTAGGGGGCCGCCCTTCTCAGTTCGCTCCCGGTTCGTGACGGACCTTTCGGCTTATATAAAAGACCGATGTCCGATGCTCTATCCGACGTGGCACGACCTTCCGGTGACAGAGCGGGCGAGGTTACTGGATTTTTTATCGGTAAGTTTTGCATTTTTCTTTATTTTTTTATTGTTTGTTATTATTTCAAATTACTAATGTTTGTTTCTTCTTTTTTGCTTTGTAGGTGAACTACAATATCGATCACCGGCGTAGGGAGCTCACTGACTGGATAGACGAGAAGGCCGCCAACCGGTTCAGGCAGTGGAAGTCTTCCTGTCACGCAAACTGGCAGGAATTGGGAGATTCTCCCCTTCCTGTCGAGTTCACACATCGGCCTGCGGAGTGGCAGTGGTTGTGCAACCACTTCAGGGATCCCGAATTTTAGGTAAAATTAATTAATTTGTCTAACTTAATTTAAATACAATTGAATATTCTAACAGTTTGTATCTTATATATCTTGCAGAGGCGGAGCGAGCAAATAAAAGCGGTCCGGGCCTCGATAAACAAGAGGCCCCATAGCGGAGGGGCCAGGCCTTTTGCAGCTCGGGCTGAGGAGTACACGAAGAAAGGCGAGCAAGCTCCTCACGCGAAGACGTACATAGACATGTACAAGAAATTCGATCCCGAGGGCACGGTAAGTTTATTATTTATTAATTCATTACATTTATTGCTAGTTATTTGTAATAACAAATTCGATCCTTATGCTTAATTATTTCTAATAAGAAATTCATTAATTATATCTATTGCTATTTGCAGTTGCGGGTTCAGCAGGCGAGCGACGAGGCGGTTGCCTCGTTGATGGAGAGTATGCCTCCGATCGAGGATACATCGGATGGCACCTCGCCGGCCTCAGTCACAGCTCTGCCGAGACTCTCTGTTGATATAGAGATCGGGCTTATAGAGAGGGTGGTCGGTCCTTCGAGAAGGACCAGGGTTCCCGGCTTAGGCAGCGGCGTTGCCAAGCAGCCGAGGACGAGAGGACCATCTAGGCCGGAGCCCCGAAACGCCGCGATTGAGGAGGAGTTTGCCAGACTTAGGGCAAATCAAAAGGAACTCAAGGAGCGTCTTCAACAGGAAAGACGAGATCGGCAGAAGCGTGAGAGGGAGCTCGAGAGGGAGCGGCAGGATCGAGATAGGGAGCGGCTAGAGTTCGAAGCGAGGGTACAGGCCCAGCTTGCAGAAATGGCGAGGCAGATGAATATGAGGGCTCCACCATCCGATGGCTCCAACGCATGATAGTTTTAGGTTTAGTTTCTTATTGATCAATTTTATATGATTGTAAAGTTTTTAAAACAGTTTTATAGGACATTGCTGTAATTTATAAATGTTTTGAACTTTTAATTAAATGCTTGGATATTTGAATGATTAGATATTTGAATAATTGAATGCTCAGATATTTGAATAATTGAATGTTTTGATATTTGAATGAATGAAAAATATGAACGATTGGGCAGGATGTTTGAATGAATGAAATTGGTTTGTAATGCAGATTATTTGTATAGAAGTGCACGCGTGGGGTGCACACAGAAAGATGCAAGTTTTGTAATTATTTTAATTCACTTAGGCGACGTAGTTAAATAACTACGTCGCCTAAGGAAGAACCTAGGCGACGTAACTATTTACCTACGTCGCCTAAGATCGTAGCAGAGTTGACTTTTGACTGGACATTGGGCAACGTATGAAAAATACCTACGTCGCCTAAGTAAGAATCCTAGGCGACGTACGTATTTAACTACGTCGCTTAATATCAGAGAAGAGTTGACTTTGACTAGACTTTAGGCGACATAGTTAAATAAGTATGTCGCTTAAGTAAGAAACCTAGGCGACGTAGGTAAATGATTACGTCGCTTAAAGTCCAGTCAAAGTCAACTCTACTCTGACCACACAGGCGACCTATGGTTTTTTACGTCGCCTTGGATTTTTCTTAGGCGACGTACTTATTTGTTTACGTCGCCTATTACCTAGGGCGACATAGCTTAGGAGACGTATCTTAGGCGACGTATTCTACGTCGCCTAAGATTGTGGCGACGTATATCTACACCTGGGCGACGTACAATCTACGTCGCGTAAGTGTACTTTTGAGGTAGTGGTTGGTGTTTTTCTCATGTCCGTAAATTTTCAGTGAATCGAATTGATGAGAAAATTCTTGAATTATTTTCCAAACATGTTTATAGAGTTGCCCCGAAAATTTTGGTCGAATTCGACTTCAAACGGATTTGACATGCTGAAAAACAAAAAAAAATTGGCCCCGTTTGGTTGAGTTTTTTAGTTGAATTTTTGAGGGTTCTTTTTTTGGGAAGTGTGAAAGTAGGTTGAAAAGTAAAGTTGAGTTGAATTTGATTTTTATTAAAAGAAAATTCAACCAATTCAAAAAACCTCATGAAAAAAACTAAAAAAAATAGTTAAAATGGATCTTATGGATCTCAATGAGTAAGGTTCAAATATATATATATATTATCTAATTCTAAGATTTGGATTTAAAGTTATGAGTTATGATGTTTTAAAAATTTTATGAGAAAAAAAATAAAGTGAAGTAAATTTTAGAAAAATTGTGAAAGTAAAGCTGATTTTTTGGTAAAGAAAAATTAAAATATTAATTTTTTTAGTTTTCTACCGACTAGGGGCAAAAAGAAAAGAAAAAATAAATATTAAAGAAAAGATTTAAAATAAATAAATAAATATTTTTCTTTTAAAAAAAATACATTCTTCTTAACACCAAGCCATGTGACTGTACTCTTTTAATTTAAATGTGTGGTCCATACTTTGGTTCATCGAGATTGCAGGGAGGATATTACGGAGGTGCACGTTTCAAATTTTACTTCTTGGATTTTGGACCTTGCTTTGGCTGATTCTCTGTCTTAACTTTTGTTTCGTCTGGTGTTTTAAAATAAATAAATATGTGTGGTCCATGTTTAACTTTCACAAAAATCTAAACCATGTGATCAGTCACATGCTAACATTTCTGCTTCTTATAACCTTTGCAGCCAAAAGAAAAGTCCCGGATGAAGTTTCATTTCTACTTCTTCTTTGTAATAGAACCCTTTTTTTTATATATCAAAGTCATCTGACGGACCAAAAGGCCCTATAGAATAATTTTACTAAAAAGTAAATAGTAAAATGAGACCAATAATTAGAATTAGAATCTATTAATAAATCAGGTCAGTCTTAATATGTTAGGACTCTCCTAACTTATGTTCCAAACTGGTGGTTCAGATTTAATTTAAGCCTTTATGTTTTAATCCGACGACTTGGAATTGTGATGGCGTACTTGTAATTACAATGATAATTATGACTACATATTTATTTTATTAATAGATATGAAGTATTTGAAGCCTTTACAAATTATTCTGTTATATCTTTATCCGTTAATCATAACAATAATTGTGTATTTAATTAATTTATTATTAAATATTGCAATCTTTCAAACTTATTCAAATTCTTGATTGTTTTACTAACAAATACACAAATGGTGATTTAATTTATCATTATAATTGAAAGCTGAGATTTATTTTTCTAATTGTAATACTAAATAATACATAATTTTTTTTATCTCTTTACTTCACTGTAATAATAATAATAATAAATATTATCATATAATCTATTAATAATCATGTGAGTCCTAATATAGCAAGACCCTTTTATGTTTATATTTTCAACTGGTAACTCAAATTTAATGTGGATGTTTATCTTTCAATCCAACGTCTCAGGATTATTAAGGCATATTGGTAATATTGATGATAATAATATATATTTAGTTAATTAACTATATTAAAGATTTAAATAGTTTAAAACCTATGAAATTCTAATTATATCTCTATAGCCATTAAATATTTATTTGTAAATTAGAGTTTTTTTTTTATATCTCCAGTATGTCCCGGATTATTTAACATGTAAATTATTTATATAATAGCATCTCCAGTACTATTATATATTCCTATTTTGTTTAATTATAAATTATAGTTTTTCTATATTTTTAGCATCCCCATATTATTTAACATGTAGATTATATATAAAATAATATGTTGAGTAATAATAGTGCATATTTATATTTTTTTTGTACTGTCACGTCAACTTTCTCTATCTCCAACTTTTTTTTTTAAACTTCAAAATATAATAAATTTTAATTTAACAATATTTAAAGTTCATTTTTCTAGGGACATTGATTTATTTATGATTTTGTTTTTTTAAGTTTACAAACTGTATATACAAAAATAGATTAATATTATTGTGAAAGCAAAAAGAATTATGTTAAAGAAATTTATCTTCCTTAAGCATAATTAATAAATTATAAATTTGGTTACTTTAAAAAAATTATAAATTTGGTTCGATAACAAATAAAACTACCTTAGCAATAGCAATCAGGATTTAGGATGACAAAATATCTATCCCAATAAGTTTTTGACCAACCATTATCCTAAAGCCTGATATTTTTTATTTTTTTAATTATGATAAACATGGGTGCATTCTAAATATAAATATGATTTGGATTATATCTAGCTTAGGTTCATGTAAATATAGCATGTTGAACTCAAACAAACCCATATATCAAGTGAAGGAGAGCCATTTTTTTGGAGCCTTGACAATTTCCGTGGTGATGTCCAAAAATACCTAATAATATTGCGTCCACTACCATTATTTGATTATTAGGCATGTATGAGTAGTTTTTACCATCAATATCAATTATTTATTAATATTTTAACATTTAGTTATATTAAATTCAATTTAAATTTCGATTGCTCACAATTATTTATATGTTCTCAAATTTAATTATATTTTCTTATTATAAATAGTAAAAATTAATTTTTCGAATGTAAGAATTTTAATTTTTAACACCCCTTTATTTTTAAAAAAACAAATACAAAGGGCATCATATCATATATATATTAACAACTTCATTTTTAATCATTAAAAATTTAGAACTCACGAATTTATTTATTTATCACTCGGGATTAAAGTAGTGATATGTACAACATCAATTTGTTTGATAAAGAAAATGTAATTAATTATAAGAAAGGATAAAAAATAAAAAATAAAAAAATTAATTATAGGTGATAAGGGCATATCCAAAACTTAGAGCATATTAGGCATTATATTTATTATTTTTTTAAAATAAAATAAAAATAGTTTATTTTCTGTAACGACCCAAAATATCTCACATTAATATTATAATGAAAAATTCCTTGGTATATATGTGGGTATAATTAACCTAACTTATAACTTGGGTTAGCTATTTTGATAGAGAACCCGAATAATTACATATGGTATCAGAGCGGGTCCAGGAACACTATCACGTGACGTGTGGATATTGCTGGTTAGGTATGTGCCCGGCCTGACGAGGACGCCAGGGATTTAATGAGGGAAAATTGTAACGACCCAAAATATCTCACATATATCTCACATTAGTAGTGTAATAAGAAGTTCCTTAGTATATATGTAAATGTAATAAACCGAACTTACAATTTGAGCTAGCCATTTTGGGAGATATCCTGGACTACAACCATGTGATGTGCTAATATTGTTGGTCGGATTTATGCTGTTGATAGCGAGTTGGAATAACTAGATGCGGCTAGCTAACAAGGGAAGACTGTAACGACTTAAAAATATTCCACATTGATAGTATAAGAGGAAAATCCTTGGTATATATGTGTGAATAATGACCCTAAATTACAACTTAAGCTAGCTATGTTAGAGAAGAACCCGGGTGGTTATATATGGTATCAGAGTGGACCCAGGACCACTATCACGTGATGTGTTGATATTGTGGGTCGGGTTTGTGCTGCTAATGACAAGCCTTTGTGTGTGACCCGACCTGACAAAAATGTCAGGGATTTAATGGGCAGAAATTGTGACGACTCAAAATACCCCACGTCGGTAGTGTAATAGGAACATCGATAGTGTAATCATTTTAGGGGAGAACCCGGATGGTTATATTTTCTCTAGAAACTAATTATAATTTTGAAATATTCTGCTGATCTAAATATAAACATATCAATTTAAATTTATCTAAATGTAAATATATTAATTTAAACTTACTTGATTATTGTCTCGGTATACGTTTATTCTATATGTAATTAATAATTTCTAAATTTTAAAAATCCAAAAGGTACTAATGAAAATATATAAATGGATTATGTTGATATTAACTTTAGGGGATCAATAGTTAAGTTTAAGGTTTTACCAAATTTAAATTCAACATATCTAAAAATATGACTAAAACTAAACTTGACTAAAAGTATATTTATTTAAAAAAAATAAAAAAATCTACCCAGTTTACTATACTATAAGTATAAATCTCAACTCACTATTTCCTTTCTTACCAGTTGTAATTAGATTGTATCATAAGGGTATTTTAAAGAAAAAATGTTATATTTTTGTAGAGTTGAGACAAATGGTTAGAATTTATGTGAACTCAAACTTAAGCCATTTAGAACCATACTTTTTCAAATTATAAAATAAAATAGAAAGAGTCCGCCCTATATTAGAGTTTGCTTAGTCGAAAATCCGTCAAATTAGGTCATTTCCCATCCCTAATTATAATGGAAGTACAATTAGTCAGATTTAATTTACTCTACCATTATTTGAATAATAGGCATACAATTATATTTTTAAAATTTGGTTAAGATTAAAAATTAAAATTAGTGCCACATGGGAAAATTTAATTCCTTTTATTCAAATTAAAAGTATACTATTACTTTTTTAGGATAATGTTAAAATTAATTTCTTTGAAAAATAACAAAATTGGAATAAGAACTCTTAACATGAGATAAAAAAAATAAAATTATGAGTAATTATAGATATTAAAAAAATAGTAATAAATATAATTTTAGATAGTGTTACCAATTATATATAGGCACAATTGAATCGTGCCGTAAGCACGGGCATCGACTAGTCTATTAATAAATCAGGTCAGTCTTGATATTATAAGACTCTTTATGTTCCCAACTGGTGGCCAAGATTTAATATCGATGTTTATCTTTTGATCTAACGACTCAGAATTATCGTGGCATATTTGTAATATAAATGATAATGATGAGTTTTGTTTAATTCGCTAACAAAATATAATAGTGTTTAAAACCTATCAAAATTCTTAATTTAACTTTATCCATTAAATTAAATATTTATTTCTAAATTATATTGTTCGTATATTTCCAACTCCTACTAAAATGTATTTTACACTAATTCAATTATATTTATCAAAAAAATATAAATTATCTTTACAAAAATATTATCATATGAAAAATATTTTATCTATAATTGATTTTGTGAAATGAACCAGTTATTATTTATTAACACTTTATTATATGATTATATTTTAAGATTATCTATCCATTTAGTGAAATAAAAAATAAAATGTCATGTCATGTCATATAAATTCTGTGAGATTTGTGTTTTCCTTAATAATAATAATAATAATAATAATAATAAATTCAGTATTATTACACTAATAAGCCGGAGAAAACTATTTCACTTGCAATTGGTAAAGCTTGAATTTGGAACGTCCATATTTTCGTTTGAATTTTTCTTTGATATGGTAATGCTAACTATTTAAAATATATGAACAAGGGTTTCTAGGTTCTGTTGAGTATTTTTTTAAAATATTTTTTGTATGTTATGAATTATAATAATCTTTTTCTACCATGTAACTTATTGTATTAGTTGTCAATATATTAAGTCCTAATATTTTTGAATAATTGTTGGTAAGTTTATTTTCTTTTTATGGAAAAACAAAAATATTCACTACAAATTGTCCGGTTATTTACAAATTATATCACATTTTTATAGGTCCATCTAAATTAATTTTATAGAAAACTAAAAAGTAATTTTATAGGTCTATCTATTAATAAATCAGGTCAGTTATGATATTATGAAACTCTCTTAACTTATGTTCTTAAGTGGTGGCTCTGATTTAATTTGAACATTTATGTTTTAATCCAACGTCTTAGAAACTCTCTTAACTTATGTTCCCAATTGGTGTTTGATATTTAATTTAAATTTTTATGTTTTAATCTGACGGCTCACATATTTCCATGATAGCTAAGCATATATTTATCTCCTAATTAATTTTAATTTGTATAATAACCTCCTAATTAATTTCGATTTATGTAACATATTTCTATAATAAATAAACAAGTATTTATTAATTAAAATCACTATTAAATTCTTTAAAAACCTTTAATTAATAAATAAAAATCAAATAGCTTAAATTAAAATTAGAATCCATTTTGTTTAGAATACAAAGACTTTATTATTAAAATAATTTCTTTAGTTATATTTTTTTGTTCCTTGTTCAATTATTATGCATATATATATATATGCAAATTTTACTATCAATATCAATTATTTATTAATATTTTAGCATTTAGTTATATTAAATTCAATGTAAGTTTCAATTGCTCAAAATTATTTATACTTTCTCAAAATTATTTATATTTTTCTTATTATAAATAGTAAAAATTAATTTTCTGAATGTAAGAATTTTAATTTTTAACATCCCTTTATTTCTAGAAAACAAATACAAATGGCATCATGTCATATATATACATTAACTGCTACATTGTTAATCATTAAAAAATTTAGAACTCACTTATTTATTTATTTTTCTCTCAATATTAAAGTAGTAATATTTACAATATCAAATTGTTTGAAGAAGAAAAGATAATTGATTCTCATAAAGGATAAAAAAAAATAAGTCAATGGTGAGTGATAAATGGCATATCCAAAACTTAGAGAATATCTAATATTATATTTATTATTTTTTAAAATAGATTAATAATAGTTTATTTTATTTGAAAACTAATTCTAATTTTTAAATATTATGTTGATCTAAATGTGAATATATTAATTTAAACTTACTCGATTATTCTACTAACAGTGATAAAAAATTTCTACATTTTAATAATCCAAAAAGTACTAATGGAAATATATAAATTGGCTCTTGGGATTAACATTATTCATAGGGAGGCAATAGTCGAGTTTAGGGTTTTGTTAAACTCAAGCTCGATATATCTATAAATATGAATAATTGAAATTAAACTTGACTAAAAATATACTTATTTTAAAAAAAATCTACATGTTTACTGTACTATATGTATAAACCTTAACTCACTTTTTCTATCTTCGATCGTCGTAATTATTGTATCATAAGGGTGTTTAAAGAAAAAATATTATATTCTTGCAAAGATTGAGTCAGATGGATAAAATTTATGTGAACTAGAATATAGGCCATTTAGAACTCATATTTTTTCAAATTGTAAAAGAAAAAATAAAGAATCTACCCTATATTGGGGTATGCTTAAAATCGGGCAATTTTCCATCTCTAATTGTAATGGAAGTGAAATTAGACATACTTAACTTATTTTACCACTATTTGAATAATATGCATATAATTATATTTTTAAAATGTGGTTAAGATTAAAAATTAAAATTAGTGTTGTATTGAAAAATTTAATTCCTCTTACTCTTAAATTAAGAGTACATCGCTATTTTTTCAGAATAATGTTAAAATTAATTTCTCTGGGAAATAACAAAATTAGAATAAGAACTCTTAATAAAAGATAAAAAATATTAAAATTACAAGTAATTACATATATAAAAAAAATAATAAATATAATTTTAGATAGTGTTACTAATTGTATATAGGCAAAATCGAATCGTGCCGTAGGCACAGGCATTAACTAATATATATAGATATATATATATGTATGCATGACACGGCTTCAAAAAAGTTTGGATTTTATATAATAGTAGAACCTCGGTTGTAAATTAATTAAGAATTCTAGCACTTTTTTCTGTCATGTTTGTAGCACTACGTGCATTTATCTAAATGAAGTATTATGATATATGTCTTGTAGCACTACGTGCATTTATACCAAATTACTCATAATCTTATGATTTTGTATACGTTTTTTCTCCTCCCCAGTTTGTTACTCTCTTATCATTCATTTTTTTTTCTTTTTCAATCAGATAAATATAAAATACACAAAATAAATAATTAAAAAAATATTTCATCAAAACAAAATTAATATTAATGTATGATTTAAGATTCTCCTTTAATTGCATCAGTTTAATGAGGACATGCACCACCAAATTAATATTTTATTTTATTTTGGTGGCACGAAAGGTGCTGACCAATTGGCCAGTAGATACGCCTATATCATGGCATTCAATCAGGTGTATTCATGGGTGGACCTACCTAGGTCCTAGGGTCGTAAGAATCCAGTCACTTTCCTTAAATATGTGTAAGGATGGTTTGTTGCGTGGTTGAATACGAATAATTACTTTTTTGCCGAGAATTAAATCCTGCTTCAAACAATTTTTCTTGTCATTTCTTTTTGAACTAAAAAAGAAAGAAAAAAAAATGTTTCAACATTTGCCCTCGGCCACACTATAATCCTATTGCTCGTATGATATGAGTCATCATAAATAAAGATCTAGATAATAATTGATTTCAGCCACACTCTAAAAGTGTGGTCCATAATCAAACCTGCCACTTAGCCGATTAACATCTTACCAAATAAAAGTAAACACGTGTCTCTTAGCGGCTTTTTTAGTTGAGGTAGCTGGCAGATGGGGACTATGCATATGGTCTTTCTATCTTAATGAGAATAAGTATATATATCTATAATATAAATTAGAGTTTTATTATTTATTCACAACCACCGTTAATTTTAATAATTTAATGATTATAAATTATATGCATAAATTTAATAGTTTAAATAAGTTATGACAATTATATAATATTCAATAATACTAAAGGTCAAATCTAATATATTTATTAAAGGAAAGGACAACAATTTACAAACTACTACTTCCTTTCCACCCTGCCCCAGGTGATTGTCTTCTTTTTTAAAAAAAAAAAATAGTGTTCTCTAAAATAATAATAAAACAAAATATTATTTTGTTAGATTATTAATGTTTTATACTTCTTATTGAAGATATTTGTATTGCAAAAAATATTAATAGATTCAGTTCCAATGGTATTTTGATTTAGTTTGGACCAAACAGAATATGAATACTTGAAACTAAACTTGGTTATAAGTATATTTATTTAAAAAAAAATCTACCCTCTTCCTATATTCGATCGTTGTAATTATATTGTATCATAAGCGTATTTAAATATATATATATATATATATTATATTCTAGCAAAGATTGAGTCAAATTGATAAAATTTATGTGAAGTCGAACTTAAACCATTTAGAATTCATATTTTTTTTGGATTGTAAAAGAAAAAAGAAAGAATCTACCCTATATTGGAATTTGTTTAGTCGAAAACGCGTCAAATCGTGCCATTTTCCATCCCTAATTGTAATGGAAGTGGAATTAGACAGACTTATTTATTCTACCACTATTTGAATAATATGAATACAATTATATTTTTAAAACATAGTTAAGATTAAAAATTAAAATTAATACTGTATGGGAAAATTTAATTCCTCGTACTCTTAAATTAAGAGATATATAACAGATCTCCACCTACCCATATCCATAAAAGCAACAAAAAAAGTCTTGGGTTCAATTCAAATGAGCGTAGTTTTCGAATACTTTATTGTGTCTACTCTTTGTGGTAATTGTGGTTTAAAGAAAATTGTGTTGTGAAATTATTGCATTGTACAAAGCAGTAATACATATATACATGCTCTGGCAAAGAGAAAATTATATGAAGCGACAATTTTATAACACAACTTTGTTTAGATCACAAAGAGTGAACACAACAAAAAGTTCGACTACCACGTCCATTTAAATTGAACCCTGAACATCTTTGTTGCTTTTATATCTCTAAGCATGAGTAAGTGGAGATCGGTCTTATCTATATTTCCATTTTTACTCTTATTTTATCTTTCTATTTTTTTGTAAAATTATTCTATAGGGCCTTTTTGTCGGTGAAATGATTCTAATTAAACAAAAATAAATAAATAAATAAGTTGGGCTATAAAGAAGAAAATGAAAAGGAAACAGAATTCTCAACGTGTTATACAAGTTTAGAAAAAATATTGTACTATATAATTAATAATATGTTGGCTGGCCCACCACTAACTCTATATAAACACAACAGAAGTAATTCAGTTCTACACATTTCGGATCTTCATCAACTGAATTCTGAATCTGTATGAATGGGTTGGGGTTTAAGTGGTAGGCTAGAAGTGAGGGTAGAGATCAAGTCCCCTGGAATTGTTTTTTTTTGAAATATTTGGCACCAAAAAGGGGGATTTGCCCAAAGTTGTCCCAGACATAATACCTCGCGTTGAATTACTTGAAGGCCAATGGGGAGTTCCTGGCTGCGTTATGCTTGCCACTTCCATCATTGGTAGTTAATTAACATACATTAATTGTTGCATAAACACACACACATGCACACATACGTACATATATATATCTAGGGTCTGGATCTGATATGGATAACTACCCACGCACCGGGACTTTTAACAACAAATTTCTGTCACTAAAACATTGGGCAGATGTTTTTAGCGAAAAAAAAACCGTAGCTAAAGGCCCAGTGTATGTGCATTGGTTCACACCAAATCCTGGCTTCACACACACACACACACACACATATATATATATATATATATTTATGGAGGAAATCGATTTGGTATGCACTTGTCCTTGCAGTCTTTAGCAACGAATTTTCAATATTTTTTAGTATTGAAAATTTGTCACTAAAAACCGGTCCATACATGATTTGGCCATATGTGTGTATATATATCAGGTAAATATGTATTCCTTTTATTACAAATTAGGCATCACGTTTTCACCGGTGGATTCACAAGGGTAATTGACCTCTCATCCTCCTAAAGTTTACTTGTTATCTCACTTTGGTCTGGAGCTAATGTTTTATATATTTTCTACATTTTGGTCATTGAAATTTGAGTCAAATTACGCTTTCGTTTAGAATTGGACCAAGTATCCAATTTTAGATAAAACTACAACTTAACTCAAACTTCAATTTGAATTATATATTAGCTTTGTGCATATTAATTTTTAGGTTATATTAAACTAATACATTGATTTGATTCAATATTGGTATGTATATATATATAGATGGGAAACCTTGGATATCAAAAAAGACAGTTGAAGCAGTGGACAAAGAGAAAAAGTCAATCATCCACTAACTTCTCATACACTATAGTCCATTTGAGAAAATTGCCTTCACGCTCTTGAATAAGTTGAGTTGTGAGCTCAAATCACTTTCAATTTTCTTGAAGGGGACTTCATGAAAATATTCAAGACATTTGAGCTCACAACTCAACCTATTCAAGAAGGTGAAGGCAATTTTCTCAAATGGACTATGGTGTATGAGAAGTTAGTGGATGAGGATATCCAAGCATTTTTAGATGCATTAGACAAATTACTACATCACTATACTAATGGAATTGACAAGTACTATGTTAAGCTGGCACAAGGTCATACTTAAGGCTACGCACAAACTCGTATATGTTTTCATAGTCGTAATTTGTTCTGGCAATATAGCCATATTACTTTGGCAATAAATCGGGTATCATAATTTATCGCTTTAATAAATGTTATGTACGTGTTTGATAATAAAAGCTCTGTACGTGTTTGATAATAAAAGCTAAGGTTTGAGGTCATGTTGGTAGTTTGGTTCTTTCTTGAGATGCTTTTTACCCTTCTTTTTTTGTGATGTTTTTATTTTGGTTTATTTTTTGGATTGTGATGTGGGTTAGACTATTCTATAAATCCCAATTTTCGGTTTCAATTTACCTACCTTTATTTTATCATGTACGTATGTGTATCTGGACTATTTAAATTCATCTTTTTTTTTTATAATATTTCTCTTTAGCGCACGTCTCATGGTAAAAGTTAAATAATATAAATAAAACCTTATCTTTGTAGTAATAGTGGGTCTAAAATCACGTCATTGGTAGCTAGATTGTTTTAATACATCAATATTTTATTAATGGTCCAGATGTAAGACATATTAATTTTAGTATAATTCATAGATACTCTTAATATAATTTTTGGAGTTGATAGTATGAGACAGATAAAGTAAAATTGATTTTGAAGGTACTATAAGACATACACCGGCAATATAAGAACCGTATCTTTTAAATTTTACGGACATGAACAATATCCTTTAAAACTTTGATTCCGGCTCCAAATGCCCCTATATTTTACTTTACGTTAAATATTGAGTTCTTGATTTATTTCATTCACATCTGGTATCTTTTTGAAAAATTAGACTATTTTCTCATATAGATTAAAAAATCAATATTATTTTTTGTAAGATTCAAATTTTCTAGTTTTATTTTAATTTTTTTTTCCAAATCATAACTTTGGAAAATAAGAATTAAAATCAAAACTGAATGTCAATTAATTTCATAGAAGTTATTTTATTTCCAATGTAATTTTATTATAAAATACTTACATATACTTAATATATATTTAGAAAATAATTATAAAGAACAAAGATGGGCATATCCTTAAAATAAAGGACACCCTTTTTTTTCCTATTAGATCGCAGGACAAATTTTTGTTTAAATGATCAACTTTTTAATAAAGGACAAAATATTAATAATTTTATTATTTTAATTAATTAAGTTGAATTCCAATATTACCCTTCTTAAAGATAAACATAATTAAATTCAGAATTTAATCAATAAAAATAAACACGTCTCAACTGATTAGTGGAGCCTTAACAGTAAATTTTATAACTTACTTAGGTTCTGTTTAATAGTAACAAGGAAAATGAAAATATAAATAATTGATTTGTGTGAGAGAATAGAAAATAAGTTTGAAACATGTGACGACATACTCTATATCTCATGTTCATTTTTATGAGTAGTTGTCCTTCACCATTTATTAGTTTTTGTGGAAAAAATTTATTTCTCAACCTCCCCAAAAAATCAAATTCCCTAAAAAAAGTTACAAAGTAAGAAGACATCTCAACACATATCTCAACTTATTAGCGCAAGCAATGAGCTGCGCAAGACCGGGCTAAGCCGGGCTAGCAATATTAATTAACCACCAATAAGCTGGCCCAATCCCAGCCCAGGACTGATATTGAACCGTCAAAAAGAATAATGAAATAGAATTTGCGACATTTATATTCAATCGCTATGAAAATTTCTCCTTCTATTTTTTTTCCTCCCATGCACTACTAAAAGATAAATCTATAATACATTAAGGCAACTCTATAAACACCTTCGACTAGGGCTTTTAATCAGGGAAACCACAAAAAAAAATTAGGACTTAATCCTTCTTTTTAAGACTTTTTAGTTTGCGATTTACAATTTTTTTTTAATAACTTGCAATCCCTGTGACAACTGTAACCCATTCAAGTACGGTAACCGATTACTCATATGGTAACTTGTATTTTTTGGCATTTTTTTCGATTAACCACTATAGTAACCGATATTTCTCAAGTTATTCAACTACATTATTTAGGGATGTGAATCATCACTAGTGGCATGCATTTCGGTAACCTGAAAACTGACATGAATCGCAAGATTAAAAAAAAAAAGATGGGGCCGCAAAATAAAAAATTTCAGGGACCGACCACCAAGAAGCCCAAACTACAGTATATTACTATATATATATGTGTGTGTGTGTAAAGTAAATATAACTATGACACCTTAGGCTTGGCTGGACTGGACTGAATTAAAATTAGCTCAGTCCAAGCCCAGAAAATTTTGGCCCGATTTGATTTTATGGGTATATATCTTAGTCTATAGCCCTGATTTTTGGATAGTGAATTGGGCAAGGACTACTTGTGTAGGCCACAATCCGGTTCCGGTTATAAAGAGGAAGCCTGTGTATATATATGATCAAAGTGAGAAACAAAACAATTGGAAAAAAAAAGAGGATTGCAATGAATTAATTAATTTTAATAACCTGTTTGGTTGTTCTCTAATTTGCAAATTAAACTATTTATAATTACTTAATTCGAGAATTATCTAAGTTGAGCGGTTGGTTGCAAAAATGAACTAATATATAAAGTCATAAACTTAAGTTAATACTTAAGATATTAGATAAGAAAACATAAATATATAGTTGAAATTGCATAACTTATATGATAATTATCATATAAGTTCATTTAAAAAAAAGTTACACCACAAATTTTTTTGTTGAAATGAAACAATTTGCAATTTGTTAATTTACGATTAAGCAATTATAAATGAGATGATTTAATGCTTTAATTATCTCATTTAATTAAAGCATTAAATGAGATAATTAAGAGGAGAGACGAGTACTTCCTCCACATTACATATATGTAATGTAATAGATGTATGTGGCTGAAAATAAACTCCATTAATGAAAGTGCAAAAGCGGTCAAATTTGATGGAGGTAAAATGTAAATAATCAATTAACAATGATAAATAAAGTCTTTCCCAAATAATTGAGCTTGTCCATTTCTTAATTACCAATTAAGGGAGCATAAAATTTGGTTTAGGTAACCTGGGCCGGCCCAATTTGGTCAGGAGCCCATGCAACGAACCAGGCTCCTACACTTAATGTGAACAAATGAAATGAGCAAGGGACGCATCGAGTTGCTGAAGCCCGAGCATGTCGAGATGGACAAGCCGAGGCCGAGTCCAAAAAGGAATGGCACGTCCAACATGTGGAAAATACACGGGGAATGCATGTGGGGAATGATACCAAAACGCACAAACCTGTACAGAATCGTACCGGCCTCCACTACACCACTACTATCGTGCTATTTAGAATTATTAGTTAGTTGTGAATAAGGGAAAAAGGTTGGAATATTATCCAAGTCTTACCCTCTTTAGTCATTTTTATTGTTAACCCTAATTCTATGTATATAAATAAAAGATGGATAACTCGGGAAGAGGAGTTGATGAAGCTTTGATTGATAATTGATTGATTAGCTGTTAGTTGTTCGTTAGCTGGTATTTCTGTTTAAGAGCTCAATATAACACACACCCCTCAATAAAGGACATACTATCGGATTAACATAATCGCTACCGATGGAACCTACCGTGTGATACTCCGTCATGTAATTAGTGAAAATTAGACACATATTAATCTCGACTAAGTAAAATTTTTGAATAGTTTAAGAATCTTGGTTGAGCATGGACCAAAATGTAAAGTTCTAAAAGTTAAAGGTTAAAATAGTAAAGTTATGAAACTTCAGGGTTAAATGCCGTAATTAAGCCAAAACTTTGAATTTTTTTTATCAACCAACTTGCTCCACTTTCCTTTTAATCTTCAATCTTCATCTTTTATTCCATTCTTGTCGAGAGAAAAGAGGAGAAAAAAAGATATTAGGTACGAAAGTTTTTTTTTATAAATTAGTCATCTAAACTCCGCCGAATCGAGTCGAGCCTTAATGTAAAGTTGTTCTATACATCGAGGGCTACGCAACGATATAAGAATTTTAGAGTTATGCTGGTCGGTATCAAATCAAATTTCATTCTTTGGGGCTAAATATTGTGAGGTAAGGGTTTAATTATTTTTAAAACTTGATAATATGATTTTATTCCATATAAATCATCATATTTTAATTGTCTTTCTTTTAAAAATTATTATATGATGAGGTGTGAGAATCCGCAAATGCGACCCCCAGGTCTCAATCCCGTTGTTGGACGTCTGAAACGTCGGAGAGGATTCCGTCGTTCCATTTGCTTCTATGAGGTGGTAATTCATATCAAGTGTCCTTATGTTCTATTTTTAGATGCGAGAGGGTTCGTTCAGAGTCGTTAGTATGTTTTACGAGAAATCGGACAAAACAGTTGTGTAAGAGGAAATGCTACAAGTAAGCCTTTCTTTACACGTTTGTCTACGAAACCAGGATTTTATAGGGTTCGGGAACTATATTACGGTTTGGGAAGGTGTTAAGCACCCATTCCGCCCTTTCGGTCTCTAGTGGTCTTATATATTTATTTCATGTTGAAAAACTTGGATGCTTTTACTGACAATCTACTACTTTCCAAGTGAACACCCTAATTTCTGGGAAAAACGGGAAAAGGATGAAAAACCTTTGTATTCCGAGATCCAATGTTTCTGTTTTGAAATATGTAAATGCAAGTGAAAAAAGTTGTTTTATTTCAAAGAGAGTTTTCCGTATTATTTCTCGGATAATGACAATTTTTTTCTCGGGTTTTAGCTTCTTTGGAAAAGTTCGGATCTTGTATCGGGACTAATTTAATATGGAATTAGAACTCTTGAGGGGAGTTCTACCAAACATATCACAGTCTATGAAAGAGATAGGATATACTGGGTTTTTAATTCCTAAGTAAGTTTTACCGGTCTGGGTTTTGAAAACATAATTTTATCCGGACTATAATGTACTTACTCTTCTGGTCTTGCAAATGGTTTTATCAGGGTCTTTTGTTTTGAAAACAGTAGACTATTTGTAACTTGGCAATAAGTTTATTCAAATAAAAAGTGGACAAAACAACATAAGTAAAACAAGTACACAGATATCTAAGGTTAAATACTAGAAGAGACTTTCTTTACCTTTCCGACGAGAATAATAATAAGAAAGAAAATATAATACGGTAGAGAGATCTCCGGCGATAATAATCTTTTCCTTTTTCAGATATTTTCGAGAATTTGATTCCAGAGACGGGACACGTCGAGTGTTGAGAATAGATTCGATAATTCTTCAGAAATAAGACGATAATCGAGAATGCTTGTCGAAAGACTAGAAAATTAGATATAAGCCAATAATTATTTGATCCCAAGTTGATGTCTCGAACCCTTGGGGGTGTTGGCCTATTTATACTGCTCGGGGAAGATTGTCGCGCGACATTTCCCTATAAAGGGCAAGTGTCGCGCGACATAGTGTACAATGTCGCACGACAAACAGCTGAAGTGATATTTCTGACAGACTGATGTGTCAGAGAGTGGATGGTCTGGTGTCAGGGGGGATTGTCGCGCGACATAGGGGAGATTGTCGCACAACATACTCATCTGTCGTGCGACAATTTCCCTTAAAAATAGGTTTGTTTGGCCAACAGAAACTTTCAAGGCAGTTTCAGGTGCTCGGGTGGATTTCGGACTCCAAAAACAGTACTTATCGAAGGTCGTTAGGGTTCTTGCGGGGGTCACGAATCAGGGCGTCTACAGACCCTCTCGACTCAAGCTCCTTGCTTGTAAGGAATTGAGGCGACTGGAAGAGACCGTGGTCCATGGCTCCCGCAAGAACTCTAAGGAAGTGTGTGTATGCAAAAAAGTGTTTGTGAATGCCTCTGGAGAGGGCTTGTGTTTGGTTTTGCCTCCGGAGAGGGCTTGTGTTACCTCATTGCCTCTTTCGAGGACTTTCATTTGCTCTACTTGCCTCAGGTGGGAGGACTACCATTGCTCCACTCGCCTCAGATAGGAGGACTACCATTGCTACACTTTGCCTCTCTGAGAGGGTTTTGTTCTTCTCGCCTCAGGTGGGAGGACTACCATTGCTACACTGTGCCTCTCTGGGAGGTCTTTATTCTCCTTGCCTTAGGTGGGAGGACTACCATTGCTACACTGTGCCTCTCTGGGAGGGCTTTGATCTTCTCGCCTCAGGTGGAAGGACTACCGTTGCTACACTATGCCTCTCTGGGAGGGCTTTGATCTTCTCGCCTCAAGTGGGAGGACTACCATTGCTACACTGTGCCTCTCTGGGAGGGCTTTGATCTTCTTGCGTCAGGTGGGAGGACTACCATTGCTACAATGTGCCTATCTGGGAGGGCTTTGATCTTCTCGCCTCAAGTGGGAGGACTACCATTGCTACACTGTGCTTCTCTGGGAGGGCTTTGTTCTTTAGAAAGAAAGAAAATTGCTTCTGGGAGGGCTTCTTTTTTTTTGTGAGTACTTTTGCCTCTGGCGAGGGCTTGTGCTCGTGATTTGCCTCGAGGAGGGCTTGTGTTGTACTCTAGTGAATTTGGTTGTCTCTCTCTTTAGACTGCTAGAGTGAGAGAGAGAAATTTTGTGAGAGTAAAAAAAGAGCTTCTCAGAGTTTAAACTTTATCTGGATGTCCGTTTTCCCGTATCTTTCTGAAGTTTTACTCTCATGTTTTCCTCGAGTGGAGATATTTTTCTCAGAAAGAAATTTTCGGATTTCTTTCGCTCTTCGCAGAGTGATGATTCGAGATTTTTCCAAACCATCTCTTCTGTATCGTGCTGAAAAGAAAATTTGTTTGAAAGTTCAATCTCTGATCTCTTTTTAGTTCTCACTTTTGGTGGGCCCACATCGTTTTCTGTTTTTCGATGCCCTTATTTCTCCATCTTTTTGGGAAAGACTTTTTTCGGCCTTCTCTGTTTTTGACCAGGAGTCTTTTTATCCCTTTGTCGTGATCAGGAGCCTTACTCACCCAAAACGAAGCCCTGAGCCGGATTTGGCCTAGCTGTCACTTTTGGCGTGGCTTTCCCTGTCACTTTACTTTTCTGTTTCTCTTGCTCGCTCTGGGCGCTCATGCGGGTTTTTTCTTTTTTCTACTCTTTCAATTTTTTCTATTCCCGTCTTACTTTGATATTTTGCCTTTTTGATGATCTTGGTTTTTTGGAGATCAGAGATTACTTTAATCACTGTATTTTGTTCTCGCATTTTTCGGAGAGATGGTTTGGAAGTCCTTTCTTTGAATTTTCATCACGGGTGTTCGGTACTCAGAAAGGTTTTCGAAAACTGTTTCTCAGAAGCATTCCTGCAGGAGAAAAAATGAGACAAGGTCAAAAAATCAGGGAAGAGGACCAAATGTTCGCGCGACATCTCGGTGGAGAGGTGTTTGTCGCGCGACAATGAGCCTGTTTGTCACGCGACAAACTGATCCACTATATAAGCCCCTTGCTAAGCTCATTCCACCTCAATTCTCTCCTTTCTCTTTCTCTCTTTAGCTCTCTTTCTCTCTTCTCTCAAGCGCGGAAGCCCTGCTGTTTTTTTCCACTTTTTTGGCTTTCTCACTACTCCCTATATACACAGATGGACCCTGCTCAGCCCGATAGACTGGAGGGTGACCAGGAGGAGGTCACTTTTACCGATGCTCAGGGCGTTCTCCGGTGCAGCCCTCATCATGACGACTGGGCAGACCTCGACTGGTATGGCAAGGACGGGGTGGACCGCGGTCGAGCGGTGGTCTACCGAGACGTCACCCGGGCTGCTCCAGTCCCGAATGTTTCGTTGCTCTTGATGGAGCCTGTTTCTCACGAGATCCGTCGACGATCTCTAGTATGTTTTCCTGAAATTCTTTCTTTGTTCGATTATTTCTGTCGTTACCTGTATGTATTTAAACAATTCTCGTATTTAGTATGCATGTCTGCCTAGAAACAACGTCCAATTTAGTGAACACATACTTTTACTTGTGATACTCTGTTAGGCTTTTAGAAAACTACATAATTTACCCTTATAGCCTTATAACTCTCATAATTACACCAAAGTACCCTCAGGTTTGGAAAATTACAAAAATTTACCCTTATAGCCCTATAACTCTTATAATTACACCAACGTACCCTCAGGTTTGGAAAATTACATAAATTACCCTTATAGCCCTATAACTCTCATAATTACACCAAAGTACCCTTAGGTTTGGGAAATTACATAAACTACCCTTATAGCCCTATAATTCTCATAATTACACCAAAGTACCCTCAGGTTTGGGAAATTACATAAACTACCCTTATAGCCCTATAACTCTTATAAACTACCCTTATAGCCCTATAACTCTCATAATTACACCAAAGTACCCTCAGGTTTGGAAAATTACATAATTTACCTTTATAGCCCTATAACTCTCATAATTACACCAAAGTACCCTCAGGTTTGGAAAATTACATAAACTACCCTTATAGCCCTATAACTCTCATAATTACACCAAAGTACCCTCAGGTTTGGAAAATTACATAATTTACCCTTATAGCCCTATAACTCTCATAATTACACCAAAGTACCCTCAGGTTTGGAAAATTACATAAACTACCCTTATAGCCCTATAACTCTCATAATTACACCAAAGTACCCTCAGGTTTGGAAAATTACATAAATTACCCTTATAGCCCTTATAACTCTTATAATTACACCAAAGTACCCTCAGGTTTAGAAAATTACATAAATTACCCTTATAGCCCTATAACTCTCATAATTACACCAAAGTACCCTTAGGTTTGGAAAATTACATAATTTACCCTTATAGCCCTATAACTCTCATAATTACACCAAAGTGCCCTCAGGTTTGGAAAATTACATAATTTTACCCTTATAGCCCTATAACTCTCATAATTACACCAAAGTACCCTCAGGTTTAGAAAATTATATAAATTACCCTTATAGCCCTGTAACTCTCATAGTTATACCAAAGTACCCTCAGGTTTGGAAAATTACATAAATTACCCTCATAGCCCTATAACTCTCATAATTACACCAAAGTATCCTTAGGTTTAGAAAATTACATAAATTACCCTTATAGCACTATAACTCTCATAATTACAACAAAGTACCCTTAGGTTTAGAAAATTACATAATTTACCCTTATAGCTCTATAACTCTCATAATTACACCAAAGTACCCTCAGGTTTCTTATATTTATATTTTTGTTTGTCTGAAGTGGGTCGGCCGAGGTTGGGGTTCTCCTAACACTATTTCCTTCGAGTGGCGACAGGCACCGGCCCCTATTCAGGAGTTGCTCCTTGCAACTCCATTTGGTTCTCTTTTCGATGCGCTCCCGAAGCAGGTATCTAGGGCGGCTGTGTTGTTGTCGGCTCTGGCTTCTCACTGGTGGGACACCACCCACACCTTCCATTGGAGCTGGGGGGAGATGACGATGACCCCCTGGACCTATTTGCTATGACCGGGATTCCTTCAGGGGGGTCCCTATCCAGATTGATGTCCCTTTGCGTCTGACGGCAGAGGGCATTGTGGGCGCACTTGGGTGGTTTCCTGAGCGACGGAGTTCGGGTGACACGATCCCTCCGGCAGTTTTGGTTACGCACCTGGCTACAGAGAGAGCCCGGTTAGTTGCTTTCGGGGTACCGATGACTCGCCAGGAGGCACGTCAGTATGCCCGCGTCCTTCTGTTGCTGACGCTCCATGACTTGTTCGAGGCTCGTGGGGGGGACACGGCCCATGTCTGGTGGTTGCCCTATCTTCGGGACTTCAGCATCATGTTTGACTACGACTGAGGGGGCTTTATCCTTGCTGTTCTTTACGATGCTATGGACCAAGTTTCTCGTCATTTAGCCCTGAACCTCAAGGGCTTCTCATTGTTGTGGGAGGTACATACTTTTGTTCCCTTATCTTTGTTTTAGTCTTTTACATATTTGAATGTTGCTGATATTCTTTATGTCTTCTCTTCAGAGTTGGTTCGTGGCTTATACTCATCTGGGTTGCGCCCAGGTGGATCTCCTCGTTGAGAACGAGGATCAGTTTTCCTTTTTTTGCCGATTCATCGCGGGGAACTACAGGGCTGCCTATGTATACCAGACTCGGGAGACCGGAGCTGCTGCCGTCCATGACCTGCTAGAGGAGCAGGTAAGTATTTTAGTATTCTTTCTTTTCAAATAGATAAATAGTAAATAGAATATAAATAACTGAAATAAAAAATAAAAATTTTTGTTTAGATTCAGTGGGCCCCCTAGGGTGATCTGGGTCTCCACTTCGGATATGGCCGCGCTCTGACCGCCTCGAGGACTAGACGGCTTATCAGGGATGAGTATGGCCTTCACTTCTACTTGGGCGAGAGAATTATTCGCCAGCACACACTGGCTCAGTGGCCCCGAGTTTCTTTATTTCCACCGGTTCTGATGAGGTGGACGGACAAGATTGACCCGGTGACGGTGCAGGCCTTGGTAGACAGGCTCGGCTTTTAGACATTTACCGAGGAGGGAGATTACACTGCCTTCGCTGCCCGCTATTTGATGAAGGAGCCGAAGGGGACTCGGGGACGGGTCTTCTATGAAAGGTACAGGGCGTTGGGAGGCGATCCCAACTATATACGAGGATAGACCCATTTGTCCAGGATGGTCCCCGGTCAGTTGCCGCCTATCCCTGATCAGAGGGACAATATTCTTGACTTTGATGATGATGACCCCGAGGGTGAGAGGGGTGTCCCTGTTGCTGCTGATGGTAGGCCTGAGGGCGGTGATGATAGACCCGAGGGCGGTGAGGGAGGTAGGACAGCGGCGGTTCCTAAGCAGCCATCTTAGATGACACCCATGGAGGAGCAGCGCGCTGAGGGTTTTGAGTTTTTGTCGGTATCTCCAGGGGTCATTTTTGATGCTGCGGAGGCTGCTGAGAGAGAGGGAGCAGCTTTTTCTGAGCGATCCTGAGAGCCTGCGGACCTCGGGGTCGATTATGAGCAGTTTGGGCGGACCCCTCATGCTGCTGCTGCCACTCCTTCTAGTGGGGTCTCGCCTCTACGAGCAACGACTATTGTGGATCCTCCAAGCGTTCGTACATACGCCACCTTGACTCCGCTTCCATTGACTGTTATAGGTCCTCTGGCCCGTTCTCCCGATCTTAATGGCTCGTCTTCTCGCCCTCCTTTGTTCCTGATCCGCGAGGAGGGTGGGTCTACTTCTACTGCTATACCGGTGGGTTCGTCCGTTCATCCGGTAAATTTGCCGCCACTTCCTCGGGACATCTCTTATGTCGGTGCCGGTGTACGTCGATATACGGTACTCGAGTATCCTCTTCCTGAGGATACGTTTGACTACTTGGGTGGTCGTCCTGATGATGAGGTATATGCTGTATCTTCCCTTAATATCCCTTTATATCCGTGTTTATTTATTTTAACTGTGCTGATTCCCTTTTCTTTTCTTTTTCAGCGGGTGAGCGTGCGTGTAGCGGATCTCAGAGCTTGGCATTCCCAGTATCTCTATAGCTGGAACCTGCTCCAGTACGTTGGTCGAGACCCCACGATATACATGCGTGATTATCAGAGGGCGATTGATATTTCCCTACGGGCGGACGACCCTCTGTCCTCCTCTCGCGCCCGGTCAGAGTCTCGGAGGAGCAGTAGCCGGACCTCTAGGCGATCTCGGTCTTCGGTGATCCGCCCTACAGCTCTGGTTCAGTCAACGGGGCCCTTTCAGTCAGCAGTTCCTCCTCCTTCAGATGTCCCAGCGGTCGATCCTACTCCGGAGGAGGGTTCAGGTGATAGTGGGAGCGTGCCGAAGCGCGCTCGGATAGATTAGCTTTTCTTTTCTGCGTTTAGTTAGTTCAGACATATATGTATTTATTTTTAGACATTTTAGTTAGAGATTTAGTTTTGAAAACTGTTCTTTTATTGGATTTATGAAAAATCTTTTATTTGTGTCTGATGACATATATTTATTTCTTATCTGTAATGAAAGACTTTAATAATTACATGAGTCGACAATTTAGGAGTCATACCTTTGTGATGTGGCGATACTTAGGGTCCCTACAAAAGAACATAGTGAGCACAATGCATACCAAAGTAATTCTTTTGGCAAAAGATGACTCTTACATGTAAGAAAGGCAAAAAATAGGGGTACCAAACAGGATTGTCGCGCAACAATCCCTCCTGAATATGGGTTTGTCGCGCGACAAACAGGTACAGGACCATCTTTTTTGCTATAAATACACCTATTCTCCTTCCTTCATCCCTACACCTTTCCCAAAATGTCTTCTTATCGTACAAAATATGATTTTTCTTATGTTAAAGCCTGAGATGCTTTGATATCTTCTGAAAACGACTTGAATTTTAGTGCATTCAGTCCTTTAGCAGGATGGTGCCATCGTCCTGTAGATTTTTCCTTTTTGTTAGGCGCTTTGTATTTCTGGAGCCCTGCGGATCATTTTTTCCGTTTCGGGCTAGATGAGCTCTGCCCGACTTACGAGGTTTTCCTGGCTATTGCGTTCTGATGTTCGTCTCCCGATGGCTGTTCCCATAGAGGAAATCGGTCCTCAAGATATGCTGATCGCTCTGTTAGCCATTCTCCAAGCGGCCTGTGATGGTTTTATTATCGATGGGCTTCTTGACCTCCACAAAATGGTGAGGTTCTTCCAATGTTATAAGGACATAGCTTCTTATAGCGTGGGGCGTACTACGACAGCCTTGATCTGTCTTATTTCTAATATGCTACTGGTGATGGGCTCGGCCCGTGTCGATCCGACTATCCTGAGTTTGATTTATCATGCTAGGAATGGGGAGTCTATAGTGCCTATCGTTCTTGCAGAGACCCTGAACGGCCTAGATGATCTTCAAATAGGAGCTTCCCCCTTCTTTAGGGGAAGCCCACGCTTGCTATACATGTGGCTGTTGGAGCGTTTTCGATTGATGGGTTTTAACAGGGTTCGGCTTGACAATCCGACGCACTTCTTTCGCCGTCCCCTCTTTGGTGCTTTGACCATGTCTTCCTCTGATTGGACGGTGTGGTTTTTGGAGAATTTTAGAGCTATTCGGTGGAACATTCCTTAGTGAAAGTTAAGGGCGATGGTGCTTAGTACCGGAGGACAGAATTACGTTCGACTCCGTGGGCTCTGGTTCACTTCTTTTTATCTCCTAAGACGTCTTCTTCGGCAGTTCAATGTTCCTCAAGACGTTTCCCTGGGGCCGAACAACTTCTCTTATGAGTCTAAGTTTGTGACTTAGTATGTTTCTTTATCAGTAGAGAGAATGTGGCGCGCTCGATTGACTCGTCAGTTCAACCATGTCCGTTTTGGTATTACCCGACCCCTCCGGGCTGACATCATCCGTTCTCGTTGGGGGTCTCTGGAAGGGGAGCTGATTGATGATCCCTTCTAAATGGAGTGGTTCCGATTTATGGATTCTGAGCCCACATAGGAGAGCATTGTCTTTGCGTACCAGATCCTGGATGAGGCTCGAATAGATTTGGCCACAGAGGACCCTGCGTACCAGATCCTGAAGTCGCTTCTCAGGTTGCCTACGTTCCCCTTTTGATTTTTCAAGAACACAAGTTTGAGTTGGGGCTCAGGTTTACGTAGTTCTTATCTATACATGTTACATCTATTGGTAATACTTCTTCAGTCGATCCATGTTGACTGGTGAATGCAGTAATTGTCCGTCTAAGTCAGCGAGTATGGCGGCACCCCCTGTATCGATCTCTTTAACGACGTATGGCCTCGTCCACTTCTGCTCGAACTTTTTTTTTGGGTCCCTGGCTGGCTATCGAATTTCTTTCAACACGATGTCGTTCTCATTAATATCCCGAGTTTTTACTTTCTGGTTAAATGCTCGAGCAATTCTCTTCTGATACCCTTGGTGGTGGTACGTGGCTCTCAGTCTCTTCTCATCTAGCAAGGCCAGCTCGTTATAACGTGTCTGGACCCATTCCAATTCATTAACTTGATTATTTAGCATTACTCTGAGGGAGGGGACCTCTAATTCAACCGGGAGGATTGCTTCCATCCCGTATGTAAGGAAAAATAGGGTTGCCCCGGTGGAGACCCTCTCAGTGGTGCGGTATCCCCACAATGCATACGGTAATTTCTCTGGCTAGTCCCGACAGGTGTCGGTCATCTTGCTTAGGATATTCTTCAGATTCTTGTTGGCAGCCTCAACTACCCCATTGGTTTGTGGTCTATATGGCAAAAATCTATGTCGGGTAATACCGTATTCCTCTATGACTGTATTAGCCTCTCCTTTGAAGTGAGTACCGTTGTTCGAGATGATCTCGTGTGGGATCCCATACCGGCAGATGATATTCCGTCTGATGAATCGGGCAACTTTTCTGGCGTCAAGGGTTTGGAAAGACTCGGCTTCTACGCATTTGGTGAAGTAGTCAATGGCCACTAGTATGAATTCATGACCGTTGCTGGCTTTGGGTGAAATCTTCCCAATGATGTCGATTCCCCAGGTTGCGAAAAGCCAGGGAGCCGTCACGTTGTACAATTCTTTTGGAGGAAGCTTCTGAGGTTTAGCGTAGATTTGACACTTGTGACAACGGCGTACGTGGTTAACACAGTCGTTCTGCAAGGTAGACCAGTAATAACCTTGTCTGATGATTTTGCGGGCAAGTGTATGACCGCTCATATGGGGTCCACAATCGCCCCCATGTATCTGATCCATCAGTTTGACAGATTCTTCTTCAGTGAGACATTGGAGATGGGTCCCATCGTAATTCCTCTTATACATCCTTCGGGCACAAAGTATGAACCTTGATGCTAATCTCCTGAGTGTGACCCGCGTTCTCTTGTCTGTTTGCTCGGGATACTGATGATTTTTCAACATGTTCCAGATGTCATAAAAACAAGTGGTTGAGTCCCCATTTTTTTCATTCTCTACCTCAAGGGCCATGCAGTGTGTTGGTCCTGATCTTCTTTGTACGGTAAGAGTTATTTCTTCCATCCCCTCCGGGATATCGATCATAGATGCCAGGGTTGCTAGTGCGTAAGCAAAACTGTTTTGTGACCTGGGGACATAGTAAAACTCCGAACGCTCAAATATTCCGGCGACATCTTCCAGTCGGGCAAGGTAAGGGACGAACTTTTCATCTCTGATCTTCCATTCTTTCAAAACTTGGTGGACCACTAATGCTGAATCTCCGTACACTTGTATTTTCCTTATACCCCTTTGGAGTGCGATCTCTAATCCGATTATACAGGTTTCATACTCAACCATGTTGTTGGTGCAGAAGAAGTCCAGACGATATGATACTGGGGAATGAGTTTGGTTTGGAGAGATTAACAGGATGTCTATCCCGTTCCCATTTCGGTTGGCGGCCCCGTCAAAGTATAATTTTCAGTCTTCATCGATCTCAACATTCATGATAGTTTCATCTGGGAATTCGGCTTCTTCTAACATGTCCCCCAATATCAGATTGTGGGCTAGGTAGTCAGCTATGATCTTGCCTTTGACTGCCTTCTGGGTCATGTAGGTGATGTCAAATTCGGAGAGCAAGAATAACTATTTTGCCATACGGTTCGAGAGAGCTGGTTTCTCGAAGAGGTATTTCAGTGGATCAATTCATGATGCCAAGATGATCGGGAAAGCTAGCATGTAATGCCATAGTTTCTGTGTTACCCAAACGAGAGCGGTGCATGATTTCTCCAATAGCGTGTAGTTTATCTCAAATGGGGACAGCTTCTTGCTAATGTAATAGATGGCCTGCTCTTTTCGTGTGTCAGTCAGATGTTGGGCTAGCATGGCCCCTGCAGCCGAATCGATGACGATTAGGTACAGAATTAGTGGCAGCTCGGTCTGTGGTGGGGCTAATACTAGAGGTTTGGAGAGGTAGTCTTTGATTATATCAAAAGCTTCTTGGCACTGATCGTCCCATTCTCCTGGTGAAGATTTCCTTAAGAGTTTGAAGATAGGTTCGCAAGTCTGAGTAAGCTAAGAGATGAACCTGCTGATGTACTGCAAATTACCCAAAAATCCCCGGACTTCTTTCTCGGTGCGAGGCTCGGGCATTTCTCGGATAGCTCGAACCTTGGCGGGGTCTACCTTGATTCCCTTTTTGCTGACGACATAGCCTAGGAGTTTTCCCTTGGTTACCCCAAATACACATTTCTACGGATTGAGTCTCATCTGGTACTGGCGGAGTCGGTCAAAAAAGGCTCGTAAGGCTGGTACATGGCCTTCCCTCTCTTTTGACTTGATTATCATATCGTCCACATATACTTCTACTTCTTTATGGATCATGTCGTGGAAAATAGCCGTAGCTGCCCTCTGATATGTTGCCCCAGCATTCTTCAGCCCGAATGGCATAATGGTGTAGCAATATGTTCCCCATGGCATGATAAATGCTATTTTCTCTTGGTGATCTGGGTGCATCTTGATCTGATTATACCCGGAGAAACCATCCACGAACGACTTCAAAGCATGATTGGCGGTATTATCTAATATCAAATCAATGTTGGGTAATGGGAAATCGTCTTTTGGGCAAGCTTTATTGAGATCTCGATAATCTACACACATGCGGACCTTCCCATTTGCCTTGGGAACGAGCACAATGTTGGCTAACCATGAAGGGTATTCGATCACCCGCAAGAACCCCACACTCAGTTGTTTCATCACTTCTTCTTTTACTTTCAGGGACCATTCTGGCGTGAGCTTCCTTAATTTCTGCTTGACGGGTCTAAACTCTGGCTTAGTGTGTATCTCATGCATGACTATCTGGCTGTTCAAACCTGGCATATCGGCATAGGACCAGGCACAGACATTCACGTACTCATTCAGAGTTTGTGTAAATTTCTCTCTTTCTGTCTCACTTAGACTTGCCCTAATACGGACCTCTTTCCTTTCCTTTTCCGTTCCGAGGTTAATCACAAGAGTATCTCCCTCCTCGCTTTGTATGCGCTGTTCCTCCCGTTCAGGGTGTTCATTTAATCTTTCTATTTCCATATAAGCAATTACAGAATCAGAACTAACAGGATACCGCAAAATAGAGTCTTCTTCATTAATAATAGTGCTTACAGGTACAAGTTTGAAAAGTAAATTTAGGAGAGACTCCTCTTTAGCCATACCCTCGCTCTTATCTCTTACCCTTACAATTTCACTATTTCCCCTCTTTTCCTGGTAATCTGGATCAGCGTGTATTAAGTGTACGGGATCGTCCCTTGACTTATCATCCCCTAGAACCATAATATCGAAGAGATCTCCTATCATTTCTTCATCTTCATCTTCCTCGTCTTCATTTTCGTCCTCGTCTTCATTATCTTTATTACGTATTTTTTAAAAATTTATATTCTTAGAAAAAGGTTTCTTCTCAATCAATTAACATATGTAGGGAAAGCAGTAAAAGCAAGTATTTCAATCAGTAAACAAAAAGTCCACATATAAGAGTCTAGTTTTCTTTGGATCCCCAGCAGAGTCGCCACTGTGAGAATCCGCAAATGCGACCCTCGGGTCTCGATCCTGTTGTTGGGCGTCTGAAACGTCGGAGAGGATTCCGTCGTTCCATTTGCTTCTATGAGGTGGTAATTCATATCAAGTGTTCCTATGTTCTATTTCTAGATGCGAGAGGGTTCGTTCAGAGTCGCCAGTACGTTTTATGAGAAAATGGACAAAACAGTTTTGTAAGAGGAAAGGCTACAGGTAAGCCTTTCTTTACACGTTTGTCTATGAAACTAGGATTCTATAGGGTTCGGAAACTATATTACGGTTTGGGAAGGTGTGAGCACCCATTCCGCCCTTTCGGTCTCTAGTGGTCTTATATGTTTATTTCATGTTGAAAAACTTGGATGCTTTTACTGACAATCTACTACTTTCCAAGTGAAAACCCTAATTTCTGGGAAAAACGAGAAAATGATAAAAAACCTTTGTGTTTCGAGATCCAATGTTTCTGTTTTGAAATATGTAACTGCAAGTGACAAAAGTTATTTTATTTCAGAGAGAGTTTTTCGTATTATTTCTCGGATAATGACGGGTTTTTTCTCGAGTTTTAGCTTCTTTGGAAAAGTTCGGATCTTGTATCGGGACTAATTTAATATGGACTTAGAACTCTTGAAGGGAGTTCTACCAAACATATCACAGTCTATGAAAGAGATATGATATACCGAGTTTTTAATTCCTAAGTAAGTTTTACCGGTCCGGGTTTTGAAAACAGAATTTTATCCGGACGATAATGTACTTACTCTTCTGGTCTTGCAAATGGTTTTATCAGGGTCTTTTGTTTTGAAAACAGTAGACCATTTGTAACTTGGCAATAAGTTTATTCAAATAAAAAGTGGACAAAACAACAGAAGTAAAACAAGTACACAGATATCTAAGGTTAAATACTAGAAGAGACTTTCTTTACCTTCCTGACTAGAATAATAATAAGAAAGAAAATATAATACGGCAGAGAGATCTCCGGCGATAATAATTTTTTCATTCTTCAGATATTTTCGAGAATTTGATTCCAGAGACGAGACACGTCAAGTGTCGAGAATAGATTCGATAATTCTTCAAAAATAAGGCGATAATCGAGAATGCTTGACGAAAGACTAGAAAATCAGATATAAACCAATAATTCTTTGATCCCAAGTTGCTGTCTCGAACCCTTGGGGGTGTTGGCCTATTCATACTGCTCGGGGAAGATTGTCGCGCGACATTTCCCTAGAAAGGGCAAGTGTCGCACGACATAGTGTACAATGTCGCACGACAAACGGCTGAAGTGATGTTTTTAACAGACTGATGTGTCAGATAGTGGATGGTCTGGTGTCAGGGGGAATTGTCGCGCGATATAGGGGAGATTGTCGCGCGACATACTCATCTGTCGTGCGACAATTTCCCTTAAAAATAGGTTTGTTTGGCCAACAGAAACTTTCGGGGCAGTTTCGGGTGCTCGGGTGGGTCCCGGACTCCAAAAACAGTACTTATCGAAGGTCGTTAGGGTTCTTGCGGGGGTCACGGATCGGGGTGTCTACATGATGATGTTGATATTTTATGATTTATAAACCCATGGGCATGTGATTTGAAGCAAGATATGCCATTATACTTGATATATATGTGTTATTTGATATACTTGAGATCTTCCTTTGATGTATAGATGTTGCATATTTATGAAATTGATTAATTGATGAATTATATACATCAAGGTACATGTATAGAGATTTATTGTAGTTATATGACATAAATTATTTCAAATGTTCATTTGTTAGCATGTTATGCATATTGTGCATTATTATTGTGTCAATCGAATTCTTGGAGATTTTTCGGCAAGCTCGGACTATTTTTATGGCCTATAATGTGGGCATATATCTTGTATCTATGGTGCCGAAAGCTTCTTATGTCTGCTATATCATTATGGGACATGATATGATCCTGTAAAGGATCCGATTATGATTTTTATTGTGAACCTTCGATGATGATGGAAATATGTATTGACTGGTGCTTGTCGATGTGAAAATAAGTAGGGCTCGGTGCCCTAGGGTTGAAAATCCCTAAAACCCTGGGAGACAGCAATGAGGTCGGCTGTCTAGAGCCAGCGGTGAGTAGTCCGAAAATCTAGACCTTGGCAAAGCACTTGTGATTCTGTGATATGATATGGATGGACATATGATCCAATTCTATTATGATATGATGATGATCCTTTATGGGCCGGATGATGTTATATCGTGATTATGTTAGATTTATTCTCTGGGGCGGTCAAGTCCATTCTTATTATTATGATTATGGTTTGGCCCAGCTTCGGTATCTCTTGGGAGCGGTTAGACCCATTGTTATTATTATTATTATGATTCGGTTCGGCCTTGGTATTCTCTCAGTATAATGGTTGACACAAGGGAGGTAACCTGCATATGCATATGCATGCATTGTTTTATCAGTTCAATCATGATTTATGATTAAATAGTTAATTACGTTTTGTATGTAATATTGCCTATTATATCCTCCCTACTGAACTGTGAGCTCACCCCATTTCATGTAAACAAATTTAGGTATCCAGGAGATGGACAAGATAGAAAAAGCGATTAGGTTGGGAACGAAGTAAAGGACCTCTGATACCGACTCATTTTTATTGTGTAGGTGTGTACATGGCAAGCCATGGCTAGCCTGAGTTGTTGTTTACTTTGTAAAACATGTTGACTTGGTGTGTATGCCTCTCGGATTCCATGTATGTATATAGATGTATATTACACTCATGTTTTATATTATCGCGCACAACATGAGTATCAGGGTTGTTTATTCCAGGCTATGTGATTTTCTTAGATTTATTGTTTCATTATTTATTTTAAACCTACTTTAGCTCGTCTAAGGTGGGTTAGTAATGCTCCAGGTCTTAATTACAGGTGTTATCTTACTAATTAAGGCGGGGGTGTTACATACCGTACCTAAAAAATCCTTCGCCTACACTCACATTCATTCCACCATAACCAGACATACTTCACTAATTATTTCTGTGGGGTTGGACCTAAATTTTTAGCCATCTACACCAACCAAATATATAAATAAATAAAATTCTCCTCTCGATCTAATGTCCGGAGAGCTTTTCTTCCCGTTATATGTCCTTCTCGTCTAAACCTGTATATACTAAGAATTTATCACTGACTGGCCCTTATTGATATTGCAATTTGTACCAGCTAAAATTATTAATACATTGACCACGTACACTTGTAAGAGATGTACAAAATCAATTATTCAAAGTATATTATATAAAACCTTTGAATATTAAGTGCAATCAATAATGCTATGTATAAATAATCTATAATGAGTAGATTAATTCTACAAAATTTTATCAAAAAATTGAAACTAGAAGTGGGTGAGATGATCATCTAAATTTAGTGGTCGAAAATGAACTTATGCATCGGAATTTGACTACAACTACTTCATGTTTGAATTTTTTGATGAAATTTTGTTTAGATGATTTACTAATTATAAAGATTTTCTTCACTAAATTTCATGAAAAAAAGTCAACCGTTCAAGTCTCAAATTAGACCATATTGGAAGAAAGTGGATGGAAAGTGTAAAATCTCAAATAATAAATAAAATAAGTGTGGGAGGTAAGAATTATGAATGGACTTTTGGCCAGGTACAATACTAGTGACCCATGTTATATTCGGCCCAACGACCATAGACATACAGGTTCACTATTTAGACCACCTTTGAAACTCATATCCGACCATATGAAACATCTATACTAACTGATCATAGATGACACTGAGAAGACTATCCAACAATATGCATTCATACACCGAGCACAAACATTTATATATATGTGTGTATGTATAAATATATATATGTAAATATGTGTATGTGAATTGACGCTTGGTTTAGGTATTAATGCCTTGAGACTAGTACATAACTTGATTATTGATTGAGTATTTCATCTTGGGTGAACAATTGTTTGTGTGCAAATTATGGATCTATTTTTGGCAAAGATAAAAGTTTAATATAACAGGATATTAGAAAATGGAGCTTATTTAAAAAAATTGCAAATAACTATGGAATTATATTTTTGTAAATTAAGAACGTATATTTGACCAAAAATGCAAAAGGAGTGCAACGTTAACCTTGGAGTAGATTTTTGAATTGTAATATTTTATGGTATCATCCAAAATTAAGTTTGCAATGCTTTTTTTAGTAGATTACCATGTCTAAGTATTTAATTGACTGTTCTTTATAGTTATTTCAACAAATTACAAATCTAAATCCATTTATTAATAAAACACATATGATAATATTTTTGGGGTTATGCAAAGTTAAGTTTGTATTCCTTGTTTTTGAATATATTAAATGTACTATTAGGATTTATTTGACGTTGCTTTAAATAACCTAAGTGACACATAAAAAATATGCTTGTTGAAAAATATAAACACATCATGCAAAACAAATTTGCATTAATTTTTTTGAATTGCAAAGTTATGTTTGCACATAAAAAAAATTTGTGCAAAGCTAATTTTGCAAAAAACACAATTTTGGTCAAATCCATCATTTTAATTAAAACTTAAGTGAGGAATAAGCCCTTATTTCAGAAAACTATTAAAAACCATGCCCTTAATTTAAAAAAAAAAAATATTTCCTAAATATTTCCATCATCTTGTTTGATAATATTTTTTTACGAAAAATGTTATCAAACAAGATTTTTTGCCCCATTTCCATCTAATATAAGAGTGACCACACTAATATTAATTTTTAAAAAAATTTACTCATGACTCGAGCCTACATCATTATTACGAATACTCACTACAAACAATTTATATACAAGTTATTAACCCGCATGATGAGCGGGCAAAATATTAATTAATTCACTATAACTTAATTAAAAAATATAAGATATAATAACTATATATGTATTACAAATAATTATTTAATAGTAGTATCTAAAGTATCATACTTTCATAAAGTTATATGTAATCTATTATATATATATATATATATATAATACATAGGAAGTCCTTTGCTTGTTTGTTATTAATTATGTTGCATTCAGAGTCGGCCCTGAGTTTTGAGGGGTTCTAAGCGAATTTTGGTTCAGGGCCCTTTTATATATTCATATAACATAACTATATTAATAAACTCCAAGAAATATATACATTAAAATAAACTCCAAGAATTTTGGTTCAGGGCCCTTTTATATATTCATATACATAGGAAGTCCTTTGCTTGTTTGTTATTAATTATGTTGCATTAAGTAAATTCTAAAAAATAGCTTTTTATTCAACAAGAAGAAAAAAAAATTCTCAAAAAAATTCATCGATATATAGGGTTTATGGTTATTTTATTGCGTTTTTTAAAATTTTAATTGAATTGAGAACTTGGGCTTGTGTATTTGTTACAAAAACAAAAGCTCAATCTCACCCATACCGCTGGAACAATTGTCCTGTTTTTTTTTATTCAGCTAAAAATTATTTTAACTTTACCTACTATAACTTCTATATAAGGGAAAAAAATTTCAAGAGCCCTATTACATCGGAAGCCTTAGGCGACCACATGAATCTCCTCTGCCCAGGGCTGGCTCTGGTTGCATTAGTACATATTAATTACAGCTTCTTTTATAAAACGGGTTAAGAAGATATTTTATAAAAAGTTGACCGGACTTAATTGATAGCTAACAAATAACCAAAAAATAAATAATAACAAAATTGAAGATTTTAATAAACATGGTTTTCCTCCTTTTTGTATCTCTAATTTGGTACAATGAAAAAGAAATTCCTCGTGTACCAAGTTGTGGGAGGCTAAAAATAGAACTGTTAATAAGGATAAAATAGTCTTATGGGCCAACAATTTCGTTGACCCAAAGGCTTCACTATCAACCCACATGAGGAGGCCCAGCTCAACAGGCTGAGTGGAGATCCTTCTATCCGGATGATGTTGTTAAAAACTATATGATCTATTCTTTCTAAGTTTTCATTAAAAAATTTGGTGAATAATGTCAATATAAATTTTATTGACAACATCATCGTAGATGACTTTATTAGAATTTGACCATAAACAAAAATTTTAATGTCACGTAAGATATATGTTTAAAGACATGGTTCTTAAACCTAAGAGCATCGATCTCCGGTGCTAACATGTCCATGTTTTTGGTATATCTAATTCATGTTAACATGGGAGACACTCTTAAGTTGAAAGAGGGCACTTGCAAATCTTATTTTTTAAAATTGGCTTGTTTCTCCTACTGATTTGGAGGGTTTTATTTATTTATTTTTTTAAGTAAAGATATAGAACTTTGCCCACCATATTATAGATTAAAATTGTGCTTTTGCCTACCTTATTTTAGATATTGTGCATCAACTTTTGTCATTCATATATATATATATATATATATCTTATAATAAAATTAGAATTATTTCTGCTCGTTTATATTAAATCTTGCCTCTATCACCGTCTTTCATAAGAGTTGGCAAACCTCAACCTAGCTCGTTAGGAGTTTAAAAATCTCTTGAAGGAAGGAGACAGCTACTCTAGCTAAATTGCCCCTTTTTAATTAGAAAATTTCATTCGAGTCAAAAAGAAAAAATTCTAAAAATAAAATAAAATAATGATCTTGTAAAATTAAGTATGATCAATATAGAGCTATAATTAGCTCGTCAGTTACGCATGGGTTTTAGTATTGTGAAAAAAAAGGTGGGTTTCCCACCCCACGCTCAGGTTCAATCTACGAAATTATGTTACTTTTTTCTATTCTCCTATAGTTGACCATCATGTATATTTATGTTACGCTTGTTTAAAAAAAAATAAAAAAAAGTAGGTGGTCAATTGAGACTTTTACATCTTTGTGGTCCATGTCGCGTGCATGTAATGGGTAGTACCGTAGTAGGCCAGTGCATGGGTCAGGTAGGCAAAAATTTAGGCCCAATCAAAAAATTAGTTGAGCTTGAACTGGCTTTAATCTATATATATATATATTAACCTCAATCCAGCCCAGTCCGGCCCAATGTGACTTCTAAATATTTGACACATCCTAAGGACCGACTTTCTGCTCTTTAAATACGGACCAATTATTTTAAGGAAGTAAATGGATCAATTTTTTTATGAATATGATCTCCGTAATTAGAAAATCATTGTTGTCAAATTGATCTACAAATTTTATGAAGATGAGGATTATTTTCACCAAGTTTCATAAATATGTAATCCGTTACCCCTCAAAATAGTTGTTCTGTTTTTAAGGACAAAAAAAATTAAGTCTTAGGAGAAAGGGACCACACACACACACACACACACACACATATATATATATATCAATAATGTATATAAAAAGTGTCACCAACGGATTTTGGTAAGTCTATAAAACTACAAATTTACCCTTATCATGCTGAAATTGCACACATATATATCACCCCCTTTCTCGTAATTAGGACTAACTTTTTGATATTTAAATACGGACCAACTATTTTGAAGAGTACATGAATAAAAAAATTTATGAACCGGGTAAAAATTGTTTTCATAATTAATAAACCATCTACATTAAATCTTATTGATATATATATATATATATATAAGCATAAGTTGTCAGATTCAGATCCGTTGATATTACAATATGTAAAGATATTTCATTAGTAAATGCATCGAAAAAGAAAAGGATAATTACATCGATCTTCCTTGAGTTTTGAGTTTATTACACTTATTTTTTCTTTTTTATATATTTGAAAATGGTACAACCTGTGATTGAGATTATTAAATTAATAGTATCTCCCATATTTTTTCGTAATTCTATAATTGTCAATCTTTACACGTAAAGAAGTATTTATACAAACATTATTACTTTGCAGCTTTTTTTTTTCAGATCTGTTGGTATTAAAATATGTAAAGATAATTCATTAGTAAAACGACTTGAAAAAGAAATGGATAGTAAAATATATATATATATATAGCATAATAATCTATTTTATATAAAAGCAGGGTAGTCCGACAAAAAAAAAGTTGACTAAATTTTTCTCTTCATTTTTTATTATTATTAATTTTTTTTAAAAGTTTGCATGCATGTGAATATATTAAAAGTATCAATATAGTTAATGCAATGCACAAAATGCAATTTATGGGTAATTGGCCAAGGTAATTTGAATATATGGCTTTCCAAAAAAAATTGCTTGGGAATTTCAACATTAATTGTTACCGGAATATGTACATATGTACAGTCATGCATGTAAAATCAAATTTTATTATAACTTTTTCTTGTAAAACAATAATTTGGCTATTAATTGTTACAGTAATTTGAGTATTATGGCTTTCCAAAATTTTTTTACTTTTAATGATATATTGTTGTCCGATTTTTGTTTTTCTTTACTTTTTGTGACACGTGTGGATCTGATTTTTACATTTTTTTTTGTATTCTTCATTTATTCATAAATGTTCTTTAGTGTATTTATTCATTTAACAATTTTTTTAGTTTTGGATTCTGTCATTAAGTATTTAAAAATTAAATAAATTAAATGTTGTTCATATTATCGTACATTTAATTTTAGTGATTTGATAACTATTTGATTTGTTAGAGATTGTTTCTATTACCAGCAAATGTAAATACTTATTCTTTTTCTTGACATTCATTGTAATTTATATTTTACTGATTTTCATCTTAAATAAAAGGGTAAAAAAATACTAAACCCCTTCAAACTATCACTTTTTGGCACTAAACCCTCCCATCTTCTAAAAGTGTCACTAAACCCCCCTAAACTATTAGATGTTATCACTTAACCCCCAAAATTACATAAATGCCCTTGTACAAAGTTGGGTTTAGTGTCACTTTTAAAAGATGGGGGGGGGGGGGGGGGGTTTACAAGGGCATTTATGTAATTTTGGGGGTTAAGTGATAACATCTAATAATTTAGGGGGGATTTAATGTCACTTTTAGAAGATGGGGTGGGGGGGGGGGGGGGGGGGGGGGGTGGGTTAGTGCCAAAAAGTGATAGTTTGAAGAAGTTTAGTGTTTTTTACCCTAAATAAAATTGTCTACCATCTTTTTCCTTAAGTAATTTTAGTTTTCCTATATGAATGGTTTTTTAATTAATTTAATACATATTATTGTAAAGTTAATTTAGTGGTTAAGTTTGGTTTTAATTTATTGTTTCTTTTTCATTATATCTATTTTTTTGACTTTATACTTTATCATTGCGATGTTCATTTGTTTGATTATTAATTCTCATTATTTTTCGTTATAACAATATTTTTCATGTTATATTACACGTGCAACACACGAGTGATATGTTGGTGTATATATATACACATGAAATAGGATTTGGACCTATAATATTGACAATAAATAAGTAAAACATGATGAGTCAAAGAATTGGTATGATTTATTATGTTAATTTATAATTTGAAGAGCATATGTTATTACTAATATTAGTATTTTTAATGATTTTTCAGGTGTTAGAAAAGAATTTAAGAAGATTAAAAAAATAGATAAATTAAAGCTCGTGAAGACACCTAAAAGTGCTCAATACTTCTAGATGCATAACTATTTACTCGGAACTCTAAATAATGTGATTCTTGAGCCTAGATTGAAGAAAATTTCGAGAGCTACAACTTTACAGTTCAACACTTTTTCAAATTCAGCCATCTCGGGGTCCGAAATTGCGATGCAAGTACAGAAGTTAAAAAATGGCGAAAAATCATTATAATTAATTTATGGGCCCGTTCATATTAATATTAGCAAGCCCAACCCAATTAGTATTAATAGAGGTGCAGCCCAACTACCTATTAAAAATAGCCCTAAGCCCACCAAACATATTCCCAAGCCCGTGTATTAAGTTTAGCCTTAAATTTCTATCCCATAAAATTATAAATAGCAGCCAACATGGAGAAGAACAAGAATAGCCGAGCACAGCAGCAAATTAGCCGTGCACTATTTTTCTTTTCTCCTCTCTTTTCTTTGTTTTTCTTTTCTTTTATTTTTGCTTTGAAGACTAGAAGATTGAAAATTTTATTTTATTTTTTTATTAATGCCAAGTAAGTCTTCTTTTAATTCTATTTGTTTATTGAAATTTTTTATTAATGTTAGCCGCCAATTGTGTAGGTTAGGTATTAGTATATTTAATTAATTCCATTGCACGTGTTCATGCCAATGACTCTACTAATTTAATACTTTAATGTTAAATACAATTCTTCCTATTAGATGCCTATTTTAATTGACAAAAAACAAAGTTGGATTCTCGCTAATTTTTTGTTGGATTCACCTTATGATTTGTTGAGAGCGGATATATGGTGTGTTTTGACGGATATAGTGAGTGTTTTGATTTTATACATTAGTTTGGCTGTGGAAGAATTACAATTGAATTTTATAAATTACTTGAACTTGAATGATTTTATTTTCTGCATCTAATAGAGTCGAGAGACCAAATTAGTGCGAGATAAGAGTAGAGTTTATGCGCATGAATACTAAGGAAGATGATATTAAATATATGATTCCAAAACCCTAGTCAATTAATTCATTAATTTTATTATCTTGCTTAATATTATTTAGTTTAGTTCCATTGCTTTAATTTACTCTTTTTGCTTTGCTTTATTTAATTTGATTAATTTGATTAGTTTGATTCTCACCAATTATTCTTGGCTAGATTAGGAATTAGTGAAAAATTAACAAGACAAAATTTAAACATATTGTGTGAGTCTCTATGGGATCGACCTCGCTTATATGCTATATTATAAATTGATTCGTGCGCTTGTGAATATTAAACTTTATCACAACAAAACATTCTCACCAACCATTACATAATTTACTTTTACTTAATTATTAAATTATACATATCTAGTCACACATAGTCCGGTGAAAATAAACTAATTTTTGAGTTTCCGTTTAATTATATCTTTTATTTGCCAAGGTTTGGTAAAAAATTGTGGCACATGTGTACTAGGTCTCAAACCTTGTACTTAACATAAAATAAATAATCTTTTATCACTCAACCACTACTTAATTATTATTTTATATTAAGAATTGCATCTAAATCGCGCGCGTATGTGTTTTCGTATCTAGTTATTAAAAAATCCAAAAGTGATGGGAGATTAGTGTTAATAAATTTAAATATTATGGGAGATCATTACAGTTTTCTAGAACATATATGGGGAAGACAAATGAAGACAAAAACTGAAGGGAGGTGGCAGACAAATGAAATAAAACAAAAAACTCAAGGGAGCTAAATGTATTTTAATTATACTAAGTGAAAAAATTAGGTGGATGTGCAAGAGTGGTCCACCAACAAAAGAGTACTTCCACTTAGAACAACTTCTTTTTTCTTCCTTTTTCTTAAGGGAAATGTTAATTTCATACTCCGGTTAGTAGCAAAAGTTCAAAAATTAGGTGGATATGCAAGAATCTTCCTCTTCTTTTTTTTTTTCTAAAAGAAATCGAAGTTTTAAATCTCTTCACTTTACTAAATAATAACGAAAAACTCACCCCACTCTAGGTATGACTTAAACGTAGGGACTCTTGAATGTGATTACCCTTACCACTAGGCTAACCCACCTGTACATCTCTGTCCTATTTAATACATCCTGAGACTTTGTTCTTAATTAGGATATGGGGAAAAAGACAAGTTAAATCCTGAAGTTTGGATATAGATTCAATTTCTCCCGTGATCTTTCAAAAACCTCAACGTCTTCCCTGAAGTTGCATAAGTGGTTCAATTACCACCTCTTTGTCCTTTGCAGAATTCTCCCTCAATCCACTTCATTCAGTTTCTTTGTCAATGTTAGCATCGAACAGTTGTCTTCTTTATCATTATCATAATTATCACTTTGACTAAAGTAGTCAAAAGGTCTGTTGACTTAATACTACCACTCCCCCATTTTCTTCTTCATCTTCCAATTCAACTGATTCTTCAATGGTACTTCTTGTGGTTGTTCAACTGGTACTTGAACTGGTTGTTCATATCTCAAGCAAGCCCCACCTAATCTTCATTTACTTCAACGCCACCCGAGTTTTCACTGTGATACATAAATGCTAACCACCTTATACTTGTTGGGTGATTTAAATAGGATACTCAACATTGACCAAAAATGATCATCATCAAATAATTGCAATTGCACACTATTATTATCGAAGTAATGGAATCACATTGCCATAGTGAAATAAGATTGATCCTTCTCTGTACACGCGATTTTTTAGCATTATATATTAAAGGGAACACATATATCAATATGATGTAAAGCCAAAAAGAAGGTCCACGACCACCATTAAAGAATCTTTATGCACATACATACAATAATCTTTACTTAATTTTCTTTACTAACCCAAAGCTTAGAACACATAAATATATACAACATATACATATATACCTATATATATATATATATAATATATACAATCACTCAGATCATTATACGTGCCAAAATGTAGACCTTCTTTTTCATCTTCATGCCGCAAATCTCGTTGGACAGAGCACATAGTTTTGTTAATCAATGAACCCTAAGTTTTAGGATTATATAATTTGGGAGTGTTTTTTTTTTATTTGGGATTATGCGGTTTTAGTAGTTTTATTTAGTGCATTAGGGCTATTTTCAACATAAAAATGAGTGGGTTTAAGTCATGTGCGGGTTATGTGGTGTGGGGTTTGCTGATTTGGAGTGTATTTTGTTGAGTTGGATTGATAATTGTGGTTTGGTTTGCTACATCAGCGTCCATCTCAACTTTCCGTCAAGTAATATAAACAGAGTTAGTGCCTAGATCTCAATTGAACCACTTATGCAACTTCAGGGAAGACATTGAAGTTTTTGAAAGATCATGGGACAAATTGAATCTATACCCAAACTTTCGGGTTAAATTTGTCTTTTTCCCTTAGGATATATATCAACATGACTCCATTTTAAAATTCTTATAAGCAAACGACTGTTGACATATATATGTTAATAATCGTATATATAATCCTCGTTGATTTAGTCAACTCTCCATAATTAATAACCACTTCTTATAATTAATAACCACTTCTTACCTTGTTTAGGTTGTTCTATATGTCATATTTATTTCATATAGTAGCTTATATAAGGCTCCTCTATTGTAACAGTTTAGAGATGCTCAATACATATTATATTTCTCTATTTTGTATTATATATTATTAACATGGTATCAGAGGTTAAAATCCTCATGACGTGAAGTCTTAAACATTATTTTTGCCATTGCTAGTGGGCAATTTATATTGTTGCCCACCAGACCATCATAGGCTCTAAGCCACCATGGCCAGACTTCCATTCTCTCCTAGCAATCCGCCACCATTACATTACTGCTGTCCAACTACCATCAGTGTTAGCGTTGTCCTAAAACTAGTCAAACTCAAATCATAGTGGGTTTACTTTACGCCCTTGTCCAAACACCCACTGCCACATCAGCTATCAAATTAAATCCACACCCACAATGCTTAGCCCCTTAAACGCATTGCTGTTTCACTGATCCTAATTATCCACCAACCTAATACACCATTCTTCTTAGCCAACAATACACTTATTGTGTTGATATTTCTATCAGACCACGATCAATGCCGGTTCTCATGCTGATCAACTCCCCTTTCCAAAACTCTAGTTGTTTTTGTCGGCTCGCCCATTCATAATCCCTTACTAGTGGCCCTTGTCGGCCCATCCTGGACGTGGACATTAACTGTGTTGGACCTTGCCCCAGACGTCAGTGTGTCGGATCTCGCCCCAGATGGCAACCGTGTCGAACAACCAACTATGTTGTTGGATTTCTATCATTTTAGTCAATCTCCGATGTTAAAAACTGGTTTGAAACTCAAGTTGATCTCATAATTATCATCTTAAGTTTAAGGGGGATGTTAACATATATATATAGAGGAGCGGAATAGTAGGTACTTTCCACCATATGTTTTGGTGGACACATCTCTAATTTTGCACATTCTCGTTGTATTTAGGGGCAATGATTCTTCAAATGTTGTTACATATATATAATGATTAATATGATAAATATTTGATGTTCTTGTTAATTTGTGGTAAATAATGGTGTGGTGTAACTTAATATAATATACAGGCACAAACCATAGTGAATATTATGTATTACTTAAAAAATTAAAATAAATAATAATTTCAGTTATGAAAAAAAATTCTCAAATTGAACCATTGATCGATCTTTTTTAACATCTTGTAAACATAACCAAAATGTTAAATCAGTAACTTGAAGCCTAAAAATGTGTTAATTTAGAGAAGTGCCTACTATAACTTATGGTGGAAAGTACCTACCATTCCACTACTATATATATATATTAATAATATATCTTTATATCATCTTCATTGATTTAGTCAACTCTCCATAATTAATAATGACCCCCAACCTAGTGTAGGTTATTCTATATAGCATATTTGTTTCATGTATTAGCTTATATAAGGCTCCTCCATTATAATAATTCCGATATATTCAATTCAATATATTATCTTTCTTTTATATTCTCTATTATTAACGTCGTAGACTCCATAAATTTTGGCAAGCTCAACCCCTAGTAGTGGTATATTATTTTAATTGTCATAACTAATATTTACTATTTTAAATTTTTATGTATTCTGAAAAAAAATTAGCACATCTTTTAGACGAGTCCAGATATTGATGAGAAAAATTGAAATAAATTATGTATGTAACAATTTAATTAAATGAAATGCTTGAAATATTGTCTATCATGCATTCATGCTAATCAATAGAATTGTCTACTAGACCCAGGGTGCTTCTCGGGTGGTAATGGGTTAGTTTCCAACCCTGGAGTCTTGAGTTTAAGTACCCCTCCCCATTTGTTTCAAGACTTAAACAATCAGATTTATAATCACCGCGCAATAGCGCATATAAAAAAAAGAAAAGAGTATTGTCATTACTCATTAGAAAACATATATGTAATTAAATAAAGTGCTTGGCATGATCATATACATTAGATATTTTAATGGTATACGTGCATGTAATATAAATGAGCTTAATTCGGAATTTTACGTCTCTGAAATAACATGATTTAAAGTAAAATAAGGTATATTATATATAAGCTCGCGATTTGTCATTCTAAGTACCCATAAAACAAATCTATATATAACTTTTAGACTTTGTATGTAGATTGAGATAGGCTAATTTTAATATAATCAAAGGTTAACTAATGAGTTCAAGTTTAAATGGTGTTATTACCCACGTTGCACAAGCTAAAAGTTGGTATAGTCCAAACTTCGTTATCACCACTTTTAAAATTCTCTTTGAGAGATGATTGTCAAGGGAGGGCTACCCTCGCTTTGATCAGTCACCTGCTAATGTGCGTGCTTCTTATGATCTTTGCTGCCAAAAGAAAAGTCTCGATGAAGTTGGTTTTTAGATTTATTTGATCTACACATGCATTGGACAATGAGAAGTCGATTTGTTTTTCATTTTCTTCTTTGTAATAGAAACTTTTGTTTTATATCAACGTCAATATCTCGGACCAAACGGCCCTATAGAGTAATTTTACTAAAAACTAAATAGTAAAATAAGACTAATAATTGGAATATATATACATATATAAAACAGATGTCCATCTACCCATACGGCCATGCTTAAAGATATAATAAAAAAAATAGGAAACTAGGATTGCACCCCTATGATTGAAACATATTACGGGTTAGGACAGACTCTTTTGTATTATTAGTATGACACCCCTCCTTTCAAATTGTTTCTTAAAATAGGGTTTGTGACATTAATTTCTAGATATGCGTGCAACAGGAGAAGACTATTTTGCCCATAAGACCAGATAAGGAAAGCTACTTTCAAAATTAATTGTTTTCCATTTTCTATATGCGTGCAACCGGGTTGTTAAGGAAAGACTATTTTGCCCATAAGACCAGGTAAGGAAAGCAACAGGAGAAGACTATGCGTGCAACCGGGTTGTTAGTATCATGTGTCTTCTATATAGGTATCAATTAATTAACTAGTCCTCTTTCAAAATCACAATTACATTGTAACCGATGCAATAAATATATTCACATATAATTCAATAAAAATGAGTACGTTTAGATCGAGCATAACATCAACATGGTATAATAAGAATGAGGTACAGTTAATACAATAATTAGATCATCTACAGCGGAGTTAGAAAAATTTAGGGCAAATTTAACATATACTTAATTAAATTTTAGAGCAGAACACAACGGATAGGGTAAAAAAATAATAAAATGATGCATTCGTATGAGTTTAAAAAATATATATATATATATAGGTCATACGAATGACCCACCCTTTTATGGGGTTTTTTCAAAAAAATAAAAAATAAAAAAAATATGGTCATACGAATGACCCACTATTGTATGGGGGTAAATAAAAAAAATGGTCATACGAATGACCCACCATTATATGGGGTTTTTCGAAAAAAAAAAGGTCATACGAATGATCCACACTCGTTTGAGTAAAATTTAACCGTAAGAAAATTTACTCGTTTTCTATCTTACCTGCTAAAATTCTACCCTACAACTTCCGCCGCTATGGGTAAATTTATCATTTTACCCTACCCGCTGTGGATGCTCTTATACAATAGCATTTGAACAAATGAAGTTGCAATACTATTTTAATACACAAGATAAAGATAAAGAATTACTATTTTAAATGAAATACAACAGTAAGAATACAGAAAAAAGATATTACAGATATTTGAACTAAATATATACTTTTTAATACACTAAAATACTATAAGGGTGTGTTTGATTGGCATAATTTTTCATGGAAAATGGAGATTTTCCACCCAAGTTGACACTTTTGGTGTGTTTGATTGCCAATATTTTCTAGGTAGTCAAATTCCATATTTTTGCAATCATTGCTATATTTTCCACCAAAAGAAGGAAAATATTTTCTTAAGGGGGGGCTTGTTTTTATTTTTCAGGCAATTGCACACTTTTCGAGACAAAATTTTATCCATTTTCTACATTAAAAATGCTATAACTTAAAATACAAAATTCAAAATTTAATAAAAATTTAATATTTAAAATCTATTAATCAAGATCAATTAAACAAGATCCATCATGACTATAGAATTATGTAAAAAAATATACCAATAATTTTTTATACATTAAAAATGCCATAATACAACTAATGTTTTTCGGGTAGAAAATTAAGCCAATCAAACACATTTAATTGACATTTTCCCCGCAACTCAATTTTAGGCAATTCAATTGCCTAGAACTTATTTTCTTTTCATGCAAATTCCATACTTGCAATCAAACGCACCCTAATAATTTTTTTTCGTAAGTCTTGCCTTTGATCTCCTCCATTTCTTTACTCTCTCTAGAATCTTTTTCTCCCGGTCTCTAATTTTCGCTCTACAATCCACATATATAATAATTAATGCAATAAATATATTCACATATAATTCAATAAAAATGAGTACGACTAGAGCAGAACATCAATATAGTATAATAAGAATGAGGTACAATTAATACAATAATTATACAATAGCATTTGAACAAATGAAGTTGCAATACTGAGTAAGTAGAGTCAATTAATAATAAATAAATATAAGATAAATAATTACTATTTTAAATGAAATACAAAAGTAAGAATACAGAAAAAATATATTACAGATATTTGAACTATACACTTTTTATACATTAAAATACTATAATAATTTTTTTTTCGTAAGTCTTGCCTTTTCTCTCTATTTCTTTACTCTCTCTCTAGAATCTTTTCCCCCCTGTTTCTAATGCTCTCTGTACAATCCACAGATACAGATATATGTTTAATTCCGTTGGTATATATATAGCCAAAGAAAACTTGGTGGCTAAGCAAAGCCATCGCCATCCAATAGTCACGTCAGTTGGCCAAATCAGTTTTACTTTCTTTTTTTACTTTCATAAATACCTTATTTTAAAGTTTATCCATATATTCAAATCTATTTATAATCTAATTTTATCCACAATTCATATATATATATAGAGTAGTGCAATGGTAAATGCTTTTTTATGATGAACTATAATGGATACTTCTTTAAATTTATACATTTTTTGTTTTATATAAGAGTAACGATCTATCAAATATTGTTATATTAACTCTATATACAATAACTAATATGATAATCGCTCGATGTTATTGTTAATTTGTGATCAATAATGGTATGACGTAACTTTTTATGGTATACATGCAAACATTATAGTGAATACTCTATATTACTTAAAAAATTAAAATAAATAGTTTTAATTTCTAAAAGAAAATCTCAAATTGAACAATTAGTCATTTTAATAGCGGGTAAACATAGTTAAATGTTAAATCACCAGCTTGAATCTTAAAGATGTGTAATCTCGAGAAGTACTCACCATAACCTATGAGTAGTGGGATTCTACCATAGGCTATGGTTGATGCCTCTTTAATTTTTTACATTTTTGTTGTATTTAGGGGTAATGAGCCATCAAATATTGTTATATTAACTCTCTATACGATTGTTCCAAAAAACAACAAAAAATAAATAAATAAATAAATCTCTATACGATGATTAATATGAAGTACTCGACGTTCTTACTAATTTGTAGTAAATAATGATGTGCTATAACTTATTATTGTATACATGCAAACACTATATTATTTAAAAATAAAAATAAATAGCTTCGGTTATGAAAAAATTTCTGAAATTGGGCAATTAGTTTTTTTAATATCATGTAAATATAATTAAAATATTAAATCATCAGTTCGAACCTTAAAAATGTGTTAATTTATAAAAATGTTTACCATAACTTATAGTGAAAAGTACATACCATTCTACTACCATATATATATATATATATTTAATTTTATCTTTTATTTTTAGTAAAGTTATTCTATAGGCCCTTGTGGTCCGTGACAAAGCGTACTCAAGATTTTATTTGAGGTGGGGCAAAAATTAGAATTGCCTAACTTTTTTTAAGGATCTAAAAGAATGAAAGAAAAAAAATGCTTATAGCGGAACTTGAACCTCAACAAAGGCTTAACTTAACATTCTTGCCTTACCAATAAACCGTCATATTTTTATTTTATTTTTGGTTTTGAATAGGGGATCCTCGCTTGACAGCCAAGACTAATCTTTTAAGATATAGTAAGGCGTTTTCGCGAAAACTTCCCCCAACAGAATTTGCTCAATTAACAAATGCCCGAAATAGACCATCATATATTCATTTATATATATATATATATATTAAAATTCTCTCTTTAATTTATGTGTTACTATTTAACTTCACTAAAAAAATTGCATGCCCAATTAATTTAATATTGTATATAGGTAAAAGTCCCAAAATTACACAACCCCCGCCGCCGTTACTGTCGGTGAGATGACTTTAGTGCACATGACATCTCGCCTCGAAACTAATAAATATATGTATACGTATGTATGTATGTATATATATATGTGCGCTGGTCAACCACTAAATATAAACACAACAGAAGCAATTGAATTCTACAGATTTCAGATCTTCATCAACTGAATTCTGAATCTGTAAGAATGGGTTTAAGTGCTAAGCTAGAAGTGAGTGTAGAGATCCAGTCCCCCGGAGTTGTTTTTTTTGAAATATTTGGCACCAAGAAAGGGGATTTGCCCAAAGTTGTCCCGCATATAATACCTCATGTTGAATTACTTGAAGGCCAATGGGGAGTTCCTGGCTGCATTATTCTTGCCACTTTTAACATAGGTAATTAATTCACTCTTTAATTCTTGCATAAACACACACATGTAGGCCCGGCAATTTATAACACGACACGAAATCGACACGAATTTACCGGGTTTGGGTGAATCCTTAACGGGTGCGGGTCATAATCGGGTTGACCCGTCAAACCCGTTTATTAAATGAGTCGATTTCGTGTACATTCGCGAGACCCGAATAAAACCCGTCTAACCCGGTAAGAATATATACGAGTCGGTTTCGGGTCGTGTAAACCCGTTTGTAACCCGTGTAATCCGAATATAATTTAAATATATATATATAAATTACTTAATTGAATTATTAACGGGTCACTAAAATGTTATTCGTATACGACCTGAATCGAACCATTTATCTTAAACGGGTTAAACGAATCGGGTCGTGTAATTCGTTAATTAAACGGGTCGTGTATGAATTTGAATTTTTCACCCGTTTATTAAACGGGTCCTGTATGGGTGGAGGCACTTTTCACCCGACACGATTTCAACCCGACACGAAACTGATCCGTACACGACCTGTTGCCAGGCCTACACACATGCATATATATATAGAGTTAGGATCTGGTATGGATCAGTGGCATGGACCGGGACTTTTAGCGACAGTTTTCTGTCGCTATAACATTGGTGAGATTTTTTAGCGACGAAAAGTATAGCTAAAGGTCCAGTACATACGCATCGGTGTGCAGCAGATCTTAACTTCACATATATATATATATATATATTTATAAAGGAACTCGATTTAACATGCACCTGTCCTTGCGGTCTTTAGCAACGACTTTTAGATATTTTTCAGTGACGAAAATTCGTCAAGAACAGTCCATACATGATCTGGCCATATGTGTGTATATATATGGGGTAAATATGTATACCTTTTATTCCAAATTAGGCATCATGTTTTTACCGGTGGATTCACAAGGGTAATTGACCTCTTATCCTCCTAAAGTTTATTGTTCTCTCTTTGGTCCCTAGCTAATGTTTTATTTTCTACATTTTGGTCATTGAAGTTTGAATTAAGTTGCACTTTCGTCTAAAAATTGGAGACTCTCAATTTTTTTGGATAGAAAATGTGCGTGGCACATTGCTTTTTTGTCCAAAAAAATGGACCAGGCATCCAATTTTAGATAAAACTACAACTTGGCTCAAACTTTGAGGACCAAATGTAAAAAAAATTATTAGGGACGAAAACAACGGATGATTTTAAAATTAATGGTTGTGTACTATCATTACAAAACACCACGCAATTCAAAAATAAATGAACGTTTGAATTATCAAATGCAAATATGTAATTTTAATCAATTTTAAATTAACAAATTTATAAAATATAACAATATATTAATTGATGCAATCAAATGGGCCCATAATAAATATCTAAGCTCTCAATAGAGATTCTTAATTTGAATTATATATTAGCTCTGTGCATATTAATTTTTAGATTCTTGAGGGGGATTGATATATTCATTTAGCGGGAGGTTCCGTGTTTGAATCTTCCAGGTTCAAATTTCTTTGGGCCAGTGGCAGGCTCAATTCTGCTACTAGTTTTTTTCGAGTAACTTGGAAGGATTCGAATACGGAATTTTCCGTTAAATAGATCGTATCTCACAAGGACCTAGTGAACATAATACATTGATTTGACTCAATATTGGTGTATATATAGATGGGCAAGCTTTGATATCCAAAAAGACAGTTGAAGCAGTAGACAAAGAGAAAGAGTCAATCACTTTCAATTTTCTTGAAGGGGACATCATGAAAATATTCAAGACATATAAGCTCACTACTCAACCTATTCAAGAACCTGAAGGCAATTTTCTCAAGTGGACTATTGTGTATGAGAAGTTAGTGGATGAGGATATCCAAGCATTTTTAGATACATTCGAGAAATTTATACATCACTATACTAATGAAATTGACGCGTACTATGTTCAGGCACAAGCACAAGGTCATACTTAAAACCAGGCGCATACTCATACTTTGTTCTGACAATAAAATATATGTTTTCACAATCGTAGATTGTTCTGGCGATATAGCCCGCATTACTTTGACAATAAATCAGTTATCATAATTCATCGATTTAATAAATGTTCTGTATGTATTTGATAGTATAAGGGTTTAGGTCAAGTTTTCTTTTTGATTTTTGATTTTCGGTTTTAGCTTATTTTCTTCCTTTCAAGAGCTTAGACTTTTACCTTCCTTTTTATGTCGTGTACGAATGTGGATGTGGATGTGGATGTGGCTGTGGACTATTAAATTCATCTTTTTTTTGTATAGTATTTCTCTTCAGTGTACACATCTCATGGTAAAAATTAAATAATATATCACTATAATAAGTTATTTAATTAATTTGTCCCTTATCACGTTGTGCATGTATATATTGTACATAGTTTTTGTCAGTCAGTTGGCGTAAAAGTTAGTAAATCGATTTTAAGTTATTAATAATTCAAAAGGAATCATTGAAATGGTCAACTCTTTCTAAATTAATAATAGATTTTGCGCAATTCTAATTTCATGTCATAAAATTAGAATTAGGGTATGATTTTAAATTTTTATTATTTTATTAGATTCAAATATTACAATTTTGAAATTCTGCAAAATTCTAAAAAATTAAATTCTATGAAGACATGAAAGTTTTCAATTTGAATTGTCATGAATGTTCTGTATATATTTGATAGTATTAGGTTGATCAACGAATTGATTAATGTAGTGACAACAAAAAATAAAAAATAAAAAAAGATTAGATTTTGGGATTCGAGGATTAAATGCACAAATTATTGAGAATTAAATAGCACTCTAATAAGTTATTTAATTGATTTGTCCCTTATCGCATTGCGCATATTTATATATTACACATAGTTTTTTGTCAGGCAGTGGGCACAAAAAGTCAGTAAATTGATTTTAAGTTATTAATAATTCAAAAGGTATCTTTAAAATGGTCAACTCTTTATGAATTAATAAATTTTGGGGTTTCCAATTTTATATAATAAAATTAGAATTGAGGTATCATTTTAAAATTTTATTATTTAGATAGATTAAAATATTATAATTTTGAAATTCTGCAAAAATTTTAAAAGATTAAATTCTACGAGAATATGAAAATTTTCGTCATTGAATAATAAAAGAAAAAAAAAACTCACTGTCACTCTCACTCCACCACTCACCCCAAACCCCGCACACCATCCCCATCCCGGTACGTAATTGATTTTTTCTATATATATATATATATTTCTAAATGCAGTTACAAAAAATTATATATACATGTATATATTTATTATATATATATATTATATAATTAAATATTATATATATGCATGTATATATATATATATATTGACGGCAATGGACGGCTTTAAAAAATTCTCTTTAGAATTTGAAATAAATTCTATTATTTAGCCAAACAAAAAATTTAAAATTCTAATAGATTTCTAAATGAAAATTATATACAATCCAAACAATAATATTGTAATCCTATGGCATTGCAATTTTTAGAACTATAATATCATAAAATTACAATTCATAGAGAATTCCAAAATCGTGTAACTAATTAAATGCACCCTTAACATTTTTTACCCTCAAACTAAAATAATATGTATTTGGGAATCTAATTGCTCCTGACCATAAGTGTTTCTAGCTAAAATTAAATTTTTGCAATACAAAAACAATTCGCTCACTTAAAACACAGATGGCCATTATAAGTTTTATTTTTGGCAAAGTTAAAAGTTGAATATAACCAATAACCAAAACAATATTAACGTTAATCAATAATTAATTATGTCTTTTAGTGTGTTACAATGAACACTATCTACAAATAATTTGTACATATTCTCCAAATTGAATTATTGTCCTTACAAAAATTAAGTAAAAATAATTATAGTGATTATGTGGTTATAGATATTAGATTGATTTAAAATTTTGCACGCTTGATAAATAAAATAAAAATAGCTTATATGACGGTTTAATTGATAAATTGTAAATATGAGAAAAAAGATCGATTACAAGTAAATAGACAATTAAAAAAAACTACTCTCGTGGACACTAAACACCTTTGAAAATGTTAGATAAATTACAAGTGAGAACCGAAAGAAATAAATTCTAAACATTTGTTGATTGTATTTTGTGTGTTAGTTACTGCTTCAACTTTAGTCTTTATACTTTCCAAGGGAAATAAATGAACTGAGTTAACCTGATTGTTGCTTGAGAATTGATCCTATGGGGTTGGCCCAGTAATTCTATGAGAAACAATGTATTTAGGGAGATTTCGTATTCGAATATCTCAGAAAGATTGTTGCTTGAGAATTGGGGCCGGCAATGGGCCATGCAAGACCAGGCTGAGCTGGGCTAAAAGTATTTATTAACCATCAATATGCTGGCTCAATCCCAGTCCAAGACTGATATTGAACCATCCAAACCTAGCCGACTCCAGTTTAATCTATCTTTTCTTTGGCATTGGCTAATTGTGAAACGGCTGCTAAATACCCTTTTAATAAGGATAATGATCAAAAGGAATGATGAAATTGGATTTGTGACATTTACTATGTTCAATTGTCCTTTTTTTTAGCTGCTAAAAGATAAATCTATGATTCATTAAGGCAACTCTATAAACACCTTGGACTGGGGCTCTTAATCAGGGAAACCACAAGAAAAAATTAGGGCTTAATCCCTCTTTTTAAAACTTTTTAGTTTGCGGTTTACAACATTCTTTTAATAACTTGCAATCCCTGTGACAACTGTAATTGGTTACCCATATGGTATTTCTCAAGTTATTCAACTACATTATCTAAAAATATGAGTCATCGCCAATGGCATGCATTTCAGTAATATGAAAACTGACATGAATCGCAAGATTTAAAAAAAGAAAAATGTGGATTGCAAGATAAAAAATTTCAAGGACCGACCACCAAGAAGCCCAAACTACAATGTATTACTATTTATACAGTATAATATGTGTGTGTAAAGTGAACATAGGTATGACACCTTAGGCTCGGCCAGTCAAGTTGAGTTAAAATACGCTCAGTCCAAGCCCAGATAATTTTTTCAATTGCGCCTAAAATTTTAGCCCAATCCGATTTTATAAATTTTTATTTTAGTCTATAACCTTAATTTTTGGATAGTGAATTGGGCGAGGACTACTTGTGTAGGCCAGAATCTGGTTCCGGTTATAAAGAGGAAGCCTGTGTTTATATATATATATATATGATTAAAGTGAAAAACAAAACAATTGAAGAAAAGAGGATTGCAATGAATTAATTAATTTTAATAACCCGTTTGGTTGTCCTTTAATTTGCAAATTAAACTATTTATAATTATTTAATTTGTGAATTATTTAATTTGAGCGTTTGGTTGCAAAAATGAATTAATATATAAAGTTATAAAGTTAAGTTAATACTTAAGATATTAGATAAGAAAACGTAAATATATAGTTCAAATTGCATAACTTATAATTATCATACAAGTTCTCATGTAAAAATAAAATTACACAACAAATTTTTTTTTTGAAATGAAACAATTTACAATTTGTAAATTTACAATTAAGCAATTATAAATGAGATAATTTAATGCTTTAATTATCTCATTTAATAAGCGGAGAGACAAGTACTTCCTCCACATTACATATATGTAATAGATGTATGTGGCTGAAAATAAACTTCATGAATGAAAGTGCAAAAGCGGTCAAATTTCATCAAGGTAAAATGTAAATAATCAATTAACAATGATAAATAAAGTATTTCCCAAAGAATCGAGCTTGCCCACTTCTTAATTACTAACTCAAGGAGTATAAAATTTGGTTTAGGTAACCTGGGCCGACCCAAAGCGGTCAAGAGCCCATGCGACGAACAAGGCTCCTAGGCCTAATGTGAACAAATGAAATGAGCAACGGACGCATCGAGTTGCTGAAGCCCGAGCAAGCCGAGAAGGACAAACTGAGACCGAGTCCAAAAATGAATGGCACGTCCAACACGTGGAAAGTGCATGTGGGGAATGATACCAAATTGCACGGACCTGTACAAAATCCTACTAGCCTCCACTACATTACTACTATCGTATTATTTTATAATTAGTTAGTTGTGAATAAGGGAAAAAGGTTGGAGTATTATCCAAGTATTAACCTCTTTAGTCATTTTCCTGTAATCATAATGAGAAAATGTAACCCTAATTCTATGTATATAAATAGAAGATGGATAGCTCAGGAAGAGGGGTTGATGAAGCTTTGATTGATTGGCCGTTAGTTGTTTGTTAGCTGGTATTTTTGTTTAAGAGCTTAATATGACACACACCCCTCAACAGAGGACATACTGTCGGATTAACATAATCGCTACCGAGAGAATTTACCGTACCTAAAAAATCCTTCGCCTACACTCACATTCATTCCACTATAACCAGACATACTTCACTTATTATTTTTGTGGGTTGGGCTTACATTTTTAGCCATCTACACCAACCAAATATATAAATAAGTAAAGTTCTCTTGATCGCATATCCGAAGAGCTTTTCTTCCCGTTATATGTCGTCGTCGTTTAAACTTGTATATACAAAGAATTTGTCACTGACTGAACCTTATTGATATTGCAATTTGTACCAGCCTAAAATTGTTAATACATTGACCACATACACTTGCAAGAGATTTGTACAAAATCAATTATTCAAAGTATATTATATAAAATCTTTGAATATTAAGTGCAATCAAGAATGCTATGTATAAATAATCTATAATGAGTAGATTAATTATACAAAATTTTATCAAAAAAATGAAATGGATGAGATGATCATTTAAATTTAGTGCTCGAAAATGAACTTATGCATCAGAATTTTACTACAACTACTTCCTGTTTGAATTTTTTAATGAAATTTTGTTTAGATGATATATTAATTATAGAGATTTTCTTTACTAAATTTCCTGAAAAATATTCAACCGTTCAAGTCTTGAATTAGACCATCTTAGAAGAAAGTGGATGGAAAGTGTAAAATCTCAAATAATAAATAAAATTAGTGTGAGAGGTAAGAATTATGAATGGGCTTTTGGCAAGATACAATATTAGTGACCCATGTTACGTTCGGTTCAACGTTCAACGACCATAGACATACAGTTCCACTATTTGGACCACCCTAGAAATCCATATCTACCTGGAGAGAATTGTACTAGCCGACCATATGAATCATCCATATATACTAACCGATCATTGATGACACTGAGAAGACTATCTGACAATATGCATTCATACACCGATCACAAACATTTATATATGTGTATATATATAAATAAGTGTATGTGAATATAATTGACGCTTGGTTTAGGTATTAATGCCTTAAGACTAGTACATATTGTTGACCTTAAAGTCAATTAATCTTATTTTGATAATTACAATAAGTTAATATAGTGTTATTTAACTCGGTTATTCCAATGATGATAGCCATTAGCCGATATCTTTTCCAACCAAGTGTGACGTCAAACCGATATAGTCAAACTATCACACAAAGCTCCACAAATGCTTTCAATCACAAGAAATGAATTCAAATGATCTCCATGTGCTTCACAAAGAATCAAAACCAAGAAAGAATCAAGATCATCAATCAAATGAAGATACGCACAAGACAATCAAGCATCACGAAAACTCGAATTATCATTAAATGGAGTGAGTGCTTAGATTTTATGTAAAGATACTTTATTGATCAAATTCCTATAGCTCAAACATATTCTTACATCTTTTAAAGATTGATTCAAACTAGCTTGAAATTGAATTTATTTGAAAAACATCATTTTACAAAAACCGAGTTTCAAAATAAATTCATATTAATTTTAAATGATCATATTTTAAGCTCTAATAAAAATAGGTATCTTAGAAACATATCTTTGAGGTTCAAAAATCATTAAAATTTTATTTGAAACTAAATTGTTAAATTGTAAAAATATTTTTATTTTACATTTAAAATTCGCTCAATTTTTGTCCAGTTTTGATCTAATGGTAAGATGGAGGCCTTCCCGAACTCCGATCATTTTGAAATTTTTACAGTAGTTAGACAACATCTCCTGGCAATTTTGACTACAATTGGAGCATGATCCAACGGTCTAATTGGGAGAAATTAACAAAACAATTTTAAATATTTTTGTCAAAACTAGCTGTTGAAAAGTTTGAAAATGTATACTTTGGAGCCAAAACCTCTCTTAATCATCCCCAACGGCCATATGGTTTTGCAAGCTATATATATATGATGTCCTAGACATGTTTTAACACACTTGAATCATTCTAAAATCTCATTTTACATATATACAAAGTTATTCAAGTATTCAATTCATTTAATTGATCAATCTTTCATTTTTGAGCTATATACTTTGATCAATTTTGATATCTCTTAGTGTGAGATTCATTTGTATTTTGTCATATACAAGAGAGATATTGTACATTGGTGTTTGTCACCAAAACTCATTTTGAATCATAATTGTGAGAGGTGTATCTCATAGATTAGCAAGAGGGATTTCTTGTGAAAGTATTGAAGGTGTTTTCAATACTTGTGAGAGTGTGCGATAAGAATACACTTGTAGAGGTTTGATCTTCACCCGGAAGGAGATCGATTATAGTGAAAATTCTCGGGGAACTAACCGAGCGCGGAGTAGGGGGAACAAGCCGAACCGTCTGGACAAAAAATCTTGGACTTCAAATTGGTTCAATCTTTCTTACTCAATCTCTTTATTTATTTGTTATATTAATTGATTGAAGTTGCTTATATTGTTGCTTATTCTTGGGATTGATTATTTAATTGATTGTTTTCCTTGATAAACTTATTTAACTAAGTTGCTTTGCTTAAATATTTTAAAAACGTTCTAATTCCGCATTAAGTTTTTAAAACCCTATTCACCCCCCCCCCTCTAGGGTATTTTCCGACCTACACATATCAGTGACTAAGTTATAGAGACTTGATTATTGATTAGGTATTTCATCTTGGGTGAACAATTGTTTGTGTGCAAATTATGGATCTATTTTTGGCAAAGTTAAAAGTTTAATATAACGGGATATTAGGAAATGAAGTTTATCTAAAAAAATAAATTGCAAATAACTATGGAATTATAGTTTTGTAAATTAAGAACGTATATTTGACCAAAAATGTAAAAGGAGTGCAACATTAACCTTGGAGTAGATTTTTGAATTGTAATATTTTATGTTATCATGCAAAATTAAGTTTGTAGTACTATTTTTAATAATTTACCATTTCTAGGTATTTAATTGAGAGTTCTTTATAGTTATTTCAACAAATTACAAATCTAAATCAATTTATTAATAAACATAGTTTTACTCCTTTTTGCATCTCCAATTTGGTAAAATGAAAAAGAAATTCCCTTGTTTAAGAAGTTGTGGGATGCTAAAAATAGAACTGCTAATTAGGGTAAAATAGTCGTATGGGCCAACAATTTCGTTGACCCAAAGGCATCACTCTCATATTGTGTATTGTAAACCTTAATCATATACCTATGAATGGAAAGGATAAGGCACTAATGTGTAAAGAAAAATAATTAAAATTCGAGTTTTGAAAAATTGAATCACAAATAAACAAAATATCATAATTAGTACGCTCGCCAAAATTCAAAGCTTCCATTTTGGTGTTTACAAATAGGCGAATAAACTAATTAATCTAAAAAGACATTAAACGTAAAAAGCTATAACTAATACGTACAAATGTAGCGTAATTAATAGGAGTCAGGCAGATGACTTCTTGCGTATTACATATAGATAATTGATAGATATGCTTAATTATTAAGTAAATAGACTACTAGTTAGTAAGTGTGTATGTATATGAATATATATATATATATATATATATTCATATATCTACTCAATTTTATATAATGTTTTATAGATTGATTCGTTGTAAATGAAGTTGTTAAATTAATTATTGTCTTGTAGTTTATCGATAAGCTTTAACTCACATGATACCACTATTTACGTTTTAACAGTGGCAAAACCATATATAAATCGGAGAAAAATGAAGTGCCACATAGTGTATATATATAATGAGATAAAAAAACCATCTCCAATGTCAACATGGGTAATTGCCATGAAAGTACATGATAAAAAAAGGAGAAGACATTGCGATGGTAACTCTTCATATCCAGAGGGTTTCCTAGATAATGCTAGGTAGCACATTATCACATTTTTTACTCTAATATTTCATTTGTTTAACTTTAAAATATTTTAACTTTAATTTAATTTATAATTCTATTTTTAATAAAATTTATATTGTTGAAAACTATCTGTCAAGATCTATCAAATAAGATCCGTATTCTTTCTAATTTTTCATTAAAAAATTTGGTGAATAATGTGAATAGAAATTTTATTGACAACACCATCATAGATGACTTTTTTAGAATTTGACCATAAACAAAAAAAATTTATGTCATGTAAGATATATGTTTAAAGACATGGTTCTTAAACCTAAGAGCATCGATTTCCGGTGCTAACATGTCCATGTTTTTGGTATATCTAGTTCATGTTATCATTGGAGAAACTCTTAGGTTTAAAGAGAGCACTTGCCCACCTTATTTTTTAAAATTGGCTTGTTTTTCCTACTAATTTGGAGGGTTTTTTTTTAAGTAAAGATACGGAACTTTGCCCACCATAATATAGATTAAAATTATGCTTTTGCCTACCTTATTTTGGATATTGTGCATTAACTTTTGTCATTCATATATATCTTATAATATAATTGGAATTATTTATGCTCATTTATATGAAATCTTGCCTCCATCAACGTCTTTCATAAGATTTGGTAGACCTCAACCCCGCTAGGAGTTTAAAAATCTCTTGAAGGAAGGAGACAGCTACTCTAGCTAAATTGCCCCTTTTTAATTAGAAAATTTCACTCAAGTCAAAAAGAAAAAAAATTCAAAATAAAATAAAATAAAATAGTGGTCTTGTAAAATTAAGTATGATTAATATAGAGCTATAATTAGCTAGTCGGTTACACGGTTACATGTGGGTATTAGTATTGTGAAAAAAAGGTGAGTTTTCGTACTCCATACTCACGTTCGAGCCACGAAATCATATCACCCTTCTTCATTTTTCTATAGTTGACTATCACGTGTATTTATGTAACGCTTGTTTAAAAAAAATTAGATGGTCAGTTGAAGCTCTTACATCTTTATGGTCCATGTTGCGTGCATATGGGTAGTACTGTAGTAGGCCTGTGCATGGGTTGGGTGGGCCAAAATTTAGGCCCAATAAAAAAATAAGATGAGCTTGGACTGGCTTTTATCTATATATATATAACTTTAACCAGCCCAGTCCAGCCCAATATGACTTCAAAATATTTGACACAACTTAAAGACCGACTTTTTGTTATTTAAATACGAAACAATCATTTTAAGAGAGTAAATAGATCAATTTTTTGATGAAGATGATCTCCATTATTAGAAAATCATCGTTGTCAAATTGATCTTGAAATTTTATGAAGATGGGGATCATTTTTATCAAGTTTCGTAAAAAGTTAATTTGTTACCCCTCAAAATAGTTGTTCCGTTTCTAAGGAAAAAAAAATTAGGTCATAGAAGAAAGGGACTACATATATATCTATAAAGTATATAAAAACCATCACCAAAGGTTTTGGTAAGTCTATAAAACTATAAATTTTCCCTTGTCACGCTAAAATTACGCAAATATATATAATCCCCTTTCTCGTAATTAGAACTAACTAATTGAAATACAGAACAACCATTTTAACGAGTATATAGATGAATTTTTTTATAAACTTCGTAAAAATTATCTCCATAATTAATAAACCATTTATACTAAATCTTATCAATATATATATAAGCATTATTGCTTTGCAACTTTTTCGAAGTTGTCAGATTTAGATCCGTTGATATTAAAATATGTAAAGATAATTCATTAGTAAATGCATCGAAAAAGAAACGGATAATTACATCGATCTTCCTTGAGTTTTGAGTTTATTACACTTATTTTTGCTATATTTGAAAAGGTTACAACATGTGATTATTAAATTAATAGTATCTCTCATATTTTCTCTTAATTCTAAATGGATAACGGTCAATTTTAATTTACACCTAAAGAAGTATTTATATAAGCATTATTACTTTTTAACTTGATGGTGTAAATTAATAATCCAATTTATCCAGCCAAACCACGAGTTGACACGTGGCCACCAACGTTAGCAATAGGTTCTGCCACAGTAAGAAGAGCTCAGTGGAGCTCTATTCGGATAGTAAAAACACGAATTTATATGCCTAAACGAAGAAATTTGGCCGAAATGTAATGCGCATCACTGTCAGAGGCGGTGACTTGAATTCTCTGGGTTGTTTCGGGTTAAATTAGTCAAGCCCCACGCAATTCTTAACAGTCTGAAGAGGGGAGCTCGGAAGCTCTGCTTGAAGATCACCTGAAGGCTAGAGTTCCAAACTAGACACTCGTTTATACACTATAAACTATAGAGCTTGGATACAGGAACTCTCTCAATGAGCTTCGGAGTTCCCCTATCAACCACTATGTCAAAAAAAATATGAACGGTATGGGTGACTGCTACCAACTCCACTGGCGCAGCAGAACCTCCCTCAATGTCGTTAAATGCTCACCCACTACATGCAAAATACCGGAATTCATGGAGAAGCAATGTCAGAAGTGGTGATGATCAGGGGATGGCCACAACCTGCTCCCAGAGCTCCTTAACACGTTTTCCTATCAGTCATATATATAGAAGAAGCATTTGACTTCTAAAGGGGATGATGGAATACACTCCAAGAACCGAGAACAATCAAGCATTTACCACAAGTGTGAGATACAGAAAGATAGAGCTTCATAACCCGCTTCAGAGCTCCTAAGTTAGAGAGATTAAATTCTGGGTGGCTTATCATTCCTCTTATCGTAATATTGTGAGAATAGAATAGCTAGAGAGACTTTGTAAGCTTGTAACACGAACTCAGTCATCATGATACAAAGCCACTCGAGCTCTTAGCACTAATCCACGGAGGAGGATTAACCTATATCTCCATATGAGGCGAACTTTCTCTCTATATCTTTGTCTCGTTCAATATTGTTTGTCATTACTTCATTAATTCTTGTCTTGTTCTACACAAGCCACAATTATCCTAATTATTTGATTGTGTGATCAAGAATAGACCTGCTCTAGATTTTCGCACCAATATAACTTTTTTTGAAGTTGTCAGATTCAGATCTATTGGAATTAAAATATGTACAGACTATTCATTAGTAAATGCATTGAAAAAGAAATGGATAATTACCTTGATCTTCCTTGAATTTTGAATTTATTACACTTATTTTCTCTATACATATCTAGCATAGTAATGTGTATAAATATACACATGTTATAGGATTTGGACCTATAATATTGACAAGAAATAAGTAAAACGTTCTCACCAACCATTACATAATTTACTTTTACTTAATTTTTAAATTATATATATCAAATCACACATGGTCCGGTAAAAGTAAACTAATTTTTCAATTTTTGTTTAATTATACCTTTCTACCTGGCAATATACATGTGTACCGGGTCTCAAATCTTGCACTTAACATAAAATAAATAATCTTTTGTCACTCAACACTGCCTAATCATTATTTTATTTCAAGAACTGTATCTAAATCGAACATGCATTACTTGTATTCCTGTCTCTAGTTGTTAAGAAAACCAAAAGTGAAGGGAGATTAGTCTTAATAATTTAAATATTAGGGGAGGTCATTACAGTTTTCCCAAACATGGGGTGGACAAATGAAATAAAACAAAACAAAAACTCAAGGGAGGTGAATCTATTTTAATTATACTAAAAGTAAAAAAAATAGGTGGACGCGCAAGAGTGGCCCACTAGCAAAAGAGTACTTCCACTTAGAACCTCTTTGTTATTATTATTATTATTAATTTTTTAAAGGGAAATGATAATTTCATGCTCTGGTTAATAGCAAAAGTTAAAAAAATTAGGTGGATATGCAAGAATCTTCCTCATTTTTTTTTCTAAAACAAATAAAAATTGTAAATCATATCTCTCCATTTTACTAAGTAAATGGTAAAGAAAAACTCTCATCTCATTACATAAGTGACTCGAACATAAAATTTTTGAAATTTGAGTGGATGCGCTTATCGCTTGGCTAACTCATTCTCACATTTTTATTCGATTTAATACATGATAAGACTTTGTTCTTAAAATATAAGGAAAAATATAAATTAGACTCTAAAATGTTTGAAAATATGTCTATCATGCATTCATGCTAATCAAGAGTATTGTTATTACTCATTAGAAAGCATGTCAAGAGTATTTTCATTACTCATTAGAAAGCATACACGTAATAATTAAATAAAATGCTTGGCATGATCATATACATTACATTATTTAATGGTATAAGTGCATGTAATGTACATGAGCTTCTAGTTTTAATATTCTAACTCTTTATAACAATCAGTTGTTTTTCATTATTTTTTTGTTTTTATTGTAATTTTTTTTATTTAAATGTAGCACTCTAAGGACACATTTTATTAGAGATAAGAGAAAGTAACCATTGTCAGAATAAGGAGACCCTAATTTCCGAAATAACATAATTTAAAGTAAAACAAGGAATATTATGAATACACGTACAATTTGTCATCCTACCCATATATAAAACAAATTCATACATATATAATTTATAGACTTTGTACATAGAACGAGACGGTCTAATTTTAATATAATCAAAAGTTGACTAATAAATTTCAGTTCAAATGGTATTATTACCCACGTTACACAAGATAAAAGTGGGGTCATAGTGCAAACTCTGTTAGCACCAATTAATTTTAAAGTTCTCTTTGAAAGATGATTATTGAAGAAGGTCTACCCTCGATTTGATCAGTCACATGCTAATGTGTCTACCTCTTATGATCTTTGCAGCCAAAAGAAGAGTCCCCGATGAAGTTCCCTTTTAGATTTATTTGATCTACACGTGCATTAGACATTGAGAATTCAATTTCTTTTTATTTTCTTCTTGGTAATAGAACCTTTTTTTATATCAAAGTCAACTCACGGACTAAAAGGCCCTATAGAATAATTTTACTAAAAGATAAATAGTAAAATAAGACTAATAATTGGAATATATATAGAAAAGACAGATGTCCATCTACCCATACGCCCTGCCTAAAGATAGAAAAGCAACAAAAAAGGTTTTGGGTTCAATAAGTGGTTTTCGAATGCTTCGTTATGGTCTTTTGTGATAGTTTTGGTTTAAAAATAAGTGTCGTAAAATTATCGTTTTGTAGAAAGCAATTATATACATATATATATATATATATATATATATATATATGCCTTGACAAAGCAATAATATATATATTGATAAAGAGAAAATTATAAAAAGTGATAGTTTTATAATACAACTTATTTCAGAGTACAAAGAGTGAACACAATAAAAAGTTCAACTATAGGTTAAATGTGAGTTAAATGTTTTAATACTTTAATTATTAGGTAAATAGAAAAATAAAGGTGTGTGTCATTAATAAAGTAAATACACTTTTTGAAAGAGTATTAATGAGTGCATTAAGGTGTATCATTAGCGCCCTCCATATTTAAGCATGAGTGAGTGGATTGGAGATCTGTCTTATCTATATTTTCATTTTTACTCTTATTTTATCTTTCTATATTTTTTGTAAAATTATTCTATAGGGCCTTTTGGTAGGTGAAATGACTACTAATAATAAAAAAAAGTTGTGCTGTTAAGAGGAAAATGAAACGGAAGCATAATTCTCAACGTGTTATACATGTTTAGAAAAAATAATGTAATATATAATAAATAATATGTGGGCTGGCCGACCACTAACTCTATATAAGCACAACAGAAGCAATTCAGTTCTACACATTTCAGATCTTCATCAACTGAATTCTGAATCTGTAATAATGGGTTTAAGTGGTAAGCTAGAAGTAAAGGTAGAGATCAAGTCCCCTGGAATTGTTTTTTATGAAATATTTGGCACCAAAAAAGGGGATTTGCCCAAAGTTGTCCCAGACATAATACCTCGCGTTGAATTACTTGAAGGCCAATGGGGAGTTCCTGGCTGCATTATTCTTGCCACATTCATCATAGGTAGTTAATTAACACACTTTAATTGTTGCATAAACACACACACGTACATACATATATATATATATATATATATTTATGGAGGAAATCGATTTGGTATGCACTTGTCCTTGCGGTCTTTAATTAGTGATGAATTTTCGACATTTTTTAGTATCGTAAATTCGTCACTAAAAATCGATCCATACATGATTTGGCCATATGTGTGTATCTATATTGGGTAAATATGTATTCCTTTTATTCCAAATTAGGCATCACGTTTTCACCGGTGGATTCACATAGGTAATTGACCTCTTATCCTCCTAAAGTTTACTTGTTATCTCACTTTGGTCTCGAGCTAATGTTTTATATATATTCTACATTTTGGTCATTGAAGTTTGAATCAAGTTATGCTTTTGTCTAGAATTAGATACCCCTACAATTTTTTTGGATTGATTGAAAACCAATTGACACATTGCTTTCTCGTCCAAAAATATTGAATTTTATGCAAAAAAAAAATGGACCAAGTATCCAAATTTAGATAAAACTACAACTTGACTCAAACTTCAATTTGAATTATATATTAACTTTGTGCATATTAATTTTTAGGTTGTATTAAACTAATAAATTGATTTGATTCAATCATTGTATATATATATAGATGGGCAAGCTTGGATATCAAAAAAGACAATTGAAGCAGTGGACGAAGAGAAAGAGTCAATCACTTTCAATTTTCTTGAAGGGGACATCATGAAAATATTCAAAACATATATGCTCACAGTCCAACCTATTCAAGAACCTGAAGGCAATTTTCTCAAATGGACTATTGTGTATGAGAAGTTGGTGGATGAGGATATCCAAGCATTTTTAGATACATTCGAGAAATTCATACATCACTATACTAATGGAATTGACGAGTACTACGTTAAGCAGGCACAAGGTCATATTTAAGTCTACGCGAATACCCGTACCTTGTTATGGTAATAAAGAGTAGAACTTAGTTAACCTCTTTTAAAGAGGGTCATGGTACTCTTACATTTGATTGGTGGATGCAATAAAAAGTGTAGGGCTCACCAAATTATTTTATTATTATTTTATTGCATCTATCAATCAAATGTAAGGATTACCATGACTATTTTAAAAGAGAGTTAACAAAATTTTAGTCGGTAATAAAATAAATGTTTTAATAGTAGTAGTTTGTTTTGGCAATATAGCGCGCCATATTACTTTGGCGGTAAATCATCCATCATAATTTATCGCTTAAATAAATGTTCTGTGCGTGTTTGGTAATAAAAGCTAAGGTTTGAGGTCATGTTGGTAGTTTGGTTCTTTCTTGAGATGCTTTTTGCCGTTCTTTTTTTGAGATGTTTTCATTTTGGTTTATTTTTTGGATTGTGAAGTATGTTAAACTATTCTATATATAAATCCCAATTTTCGGCTTCAGTTTAGTCTTTTACCTATTTTTTTTTTATCGTGTACGTATGTGGATGTAGGTTAGTCTTTTAAATTAATCTTTATTTTTTATAATATTTCTCTTTAGTGCACATGTTTCATGGTAAAAATTAAACAACATAAATAAAACCTTATCTTTGTAGTAATAGTGGGTCTAAAATTACAGCGTTGATAGGTACATTGTTTTAATATATCAATATTTTATTAATTATCCGATTGTTTTAATATAATTCATAGATACTGTTAGTGTAATTTTTAGAGTTGATCGTAAGAGATATATAGAATAAAATTGATTTTGAAGGTACTATAAGACATATACAGGTAATATAGGAATCGGACCGCATCTTTTAAATTTTACAGACATGAACAACATCCTTTAAAACTTTGGTTACGGATGCAAATGCTCCTATTTTTTACGTTTTCTTAAATATTATGTTTTTAGTTTATTACATTCAAATTTCATATCTTTTGAAAAATTAGACTATTTTCTCACACAGTTTAAAAAATTCATAATTTTTTTTTTTGTAAGATTCAAATTTCGATTATGTTTTCTAGGCCTATGTTTTGGGCAGTTACGTTGTTAAGAGTGAATAATGTTACTTCCTACAAATTTTGATTTTCAAGGAACAATTATCTTTTCTTTTCTTCTCTTCCTATTTTCGAGTTTTATTTTAATTTTTTTTCAAACCATAACTTTGGAAAATAGGAAAATCAAAACTGAATTTCAATTAATTTCATAGAAGTTATTTTATTTCCAATTTAATTTTATTATAAAATACTTACACATACTTAATATTATAGCTATTGTATGTCAAGTTGATCTATCAAATTGCAACAATGCAGCTAAACAACACGGGGAGTAAAAATATTATTTTTTAGGTTAGGTTGATCAACGAATTGATTAATGTAGTAACAGAAAAAAAAAATCGATTTTAGGATTCGAGGATTAAATGCACAATTATTGAGAATTAAATAGCACTATAATAAGTTATTTAATTGATTTGTCCAGGATAACGTTGCGCATGTATATATTATACATATTTTTTGTCAGGCAGTGGGCACAAAAGTCAGTAAATTGATTTTTAAGTTATTAATAATTAACCCCAAGGGGTACTCAGTGGAAGGGCGGATTTGGGAAGGGCGGTCCGGCACATCTCAGGTTCGAACCCTCTCTCGTGCAACTCTTTGGAGCAGCCATCACTCATGGAGAATAGGTCGACATTTTATGCCGGACAACGTGCCATCACACATGAAAAACGGGCCACCGACATTTAATACCAATGTGTCCCACTATGGGGTTTAATAATTCAAACGGATCTTTGAAATGGTCCACTCTTTTTAAATTACTAGATATTAGAGTGTCTTTGACAATTTTAATTTTATGCCATGAAATTAGAACATATGCATAATTTTAAAAATTCATTGTTTAGATAAACTAAAATGTCACAGTTTTAAAATCCTACAAGAATAAAGATAATTTTTTTCAATACAAAAACAAAAACACTCACCCTGAAACACCACCGCTCACCCAGTTATAAGTTTTTTTGAGTAACAAACCTTACTGTTGCATCAGTACATTTTTTTTGAACCCCTCACCCCACCTCGATCACCGTTCACCACCCCAACCCTTTCAACGCACGCTTTGGCGCAAATAGTTATTGTAGCACCCGCACATACTCCCACCACCATCCCACAACATTAGTACCCTTATATATATATATATATATATAAATGCAGTTAATTAAAATTATATATGCATGTTGTAGAAACATAAAATTTTGTTATAATGAGATTGGGCCGGCCTTGCATTTTTTAAGTCCATATGTTGGATATGGCCTGATGAACGGGAAATGAAGAGGGGCCGAAGAATAAATTGGAAAGATGATGTTAGGCTGTGTGGAGTATAATGGAACTCGGTCGACTTCATCAAGAGATATAATACATGACCGACATGTGAAAAGGCATAAGAAATACGTGGAGAGAATATTACCGAATCGTACAAACTACTATCAGAATCGTACTAGTCCTCACCAAATAGTGACACTCGTGTGATGACAAAATTTGATAGTTATAGATTAGTTGTAGATAAGGGAAAAAGTGCTCGAGTGTTATCCAAGCCTTACCCTCTTTTGGTCATTTTACTGTTAACCTTAATAGGCATTTTGTAACCCTAACTTTATATGTGTAAATAGAAAATGGATGGCTCAAAAAAAGGGTTCCATTTTTCATATTCTCACAAGTCTAGTGTAGGAGGAGAGAGCAGGTAGCTTGTCTTCTTCATTGAATACAATCTTGAGAGCTAAATAATAGATACACACAAATAGTGAAGGTACTCTAGGTTTACTATCCATTAAGTAGGAGAACCATCCTCAAACAAAAAGCTCTTGCCCATCCTAACACCATTTATTATTCCATTAAACGCATTGACAACTATTCTTCATTGAGGGCTGGGCCCAAATTTTTGATCACCTACACATGTATATATACATATTATATAAGTAAATAATATATATATATATATGCATGTGTATATATATATTTTGACGGGAATGGACGGCTTCAAATCATTCTCTTTAGAATTTGTGATAAATTCTACAAATTAGCCAAACAAAAAATTTAGAATTCTAGTAGAGTTCTAAATGAAAATTACATTCAATCTAAACAGTAGTATTGTAATCCTATGGCATTATAATTCTTAGAACTATAATATCATAGAATTACAATTCTTAGATAATTCTAAAACTCTGTAACCAAAGGAACCCTTAACTTTTTTTCCCTTTCTGTCTTTGCCATGTATTTCCAAACTTGCACCGAAACTAAAATAATCTTTATTTGAGAATCTAATTGTTCTTGACCATAAGTGTTTCTAGTTGAAATTAAATTTTTGCAGTATAAAAACAGTTCGCTCACTTAAAACACAGATGGCCATTATAAGTTTTACTTTTGGCAAAGTTAAAAGTTCAATATAACCAATAACCACACCAATATTAACTTTAATCAGGAATTAATCATGTCTCTTACATGAGTTACAATGAACACTCTCTACAAATAATTTGTAAATATTCTCCAAATTGAATTATTGACCTTACAAAAATTAAATAAAAACCAGTGTAGTGATTATATAGTTATAAATATCAAATTGATTTAAAACTTAGCACACTTGATAAACAAAATAAAAATAACTTATCTAACGGTATAATTGACAAATTATGAATATGAGAAAAAGTTATGGATTGATGTCAAATTGAAAAATTTCTTAGTTTTACACCTATATAACTTGAACATTCTCCTTCCTAAATAGATATATATTCGTTGAAGCTTGTACACCTTGTTGTCCAATGTGTTTCTGGTCTTATTATGTTTTGAGTTAAATTTTATAACGTTTTTGGTCTAAATTTTGAGTTCATAAAGTCAGGTTTGAGGCCAAATTGTTAAGTAATGAGATATTTTATATAAGTTGTCACGATTTGATTCATCTCTTTCAAAAAATTACCTCAATCTATCACCGCTTAAATTAGACCGGCCATATCAAAAGATAAAATTGATTTTTGCTGAAAGTAACTATGCGGGTATATTTCCGGTTCTCCGATCCTAAATAAATGCCCAACCCAATAAAGTGCCTATCGGTATTGATTGAAAAAAAAAAAAGCGTAATTTTTTGTAGCAAATCAATTAACAAAGTAAATGCCACAATGTAATCAAATTTTGGTTTTTATCGATTCATTATTATATTCTTATTGAAATGGGCAATACGTAACAGCTTTATAATTGGCCAAGTCAAAAAAGTAAATGAACGGATTAAATTGTTACTATCAAATAGAGTCTTAACGTCAAACGTTATAGCTTATTTAATAATCGGAGTTAAAGATACAAAACTGAAATAAAAAAAATTGCAAGTAAATGGACAATTAAAAAAAATTACTCATGTTCACTGAACAGATTTGAAAGTGTCAGATAAATTACAAGTGAGAACCGGAAGTCCTTTGTTGACGGTATTTTGTGTGTTAGTTACTGCTTCAACTTTAATCCTTATACTTTCCAAGGGAAATGAATGAACTGAGTTAACAGATTGTTGCTTGAGAATTGGTCCTATGGGGTTGATCCAATGGTTCTGTGAGGGACGATATATTCAGAGAAAATCTCTATTTGAATCTCTCTGAAGAATTGTTGCTTGAGAATTATGGCTGGGAATGAGCCACGCAAGACCGAGCCAAGCCGGGCTAGCAGTATTTATTAACAATCAATATGCTGGCTCAATCCCAGCCCAGGACTGATATCGAACCATCCAAACCTAGCCTAAGCAGTTTAATCTATATTTTCTTGGCATTGGCTAATTGTGAAACTGCTGCTTAATACCCCTTTTAGTAAGGGTAATGATCAAAAAGAAAAAAAACGAAATTGAATTTGTGACATTTACCATGTTCAATTGCTATGAAAAATTATCCTCTTTTTTTTTTTTTTTTTTTTAATTCACTACCAAAAGATAAATCTATGATACATTAAGGCAACTCTGTAAACACCTTGGACTGGGCTTTTAATCAGGGAAACCACAAGAAAAAATTAGGGCTTAATCCATCTTTTTAAAACTTTTTAGTTGTTTACAGCCTTTTTTTAATATCTTGTGGTCCGTGTGATAACTGTAATCAGTTACCAATACGTTAACATGTATTTCTTGATATTTTTTTGGTTACCCAACTGTAATAACCGGTATTTCTCAAGTTACTCAATTACATTAGCAAGAAATGTGAATCGTTGCCAAATGTATGCATTTCGGTAACCTGAAAACTGACATGAATAATAGGGTTTAAAACAAAAAATTGTAGGACGCAAGAAAAAATAAATTCAGAGACCGACCACCAAGAAACCCAAACTATAATATATTACTATTTATACAGTATAATATATATGTGCGTGAAGTAAATATAATTATGACACCTTAGGCTTGGCCGGACTGGGTTGAGTTAAAATAAGCTCAGTCCAAGACTCGAAGCCCAGTTAATTTTTTCAATTGCACCTGCAATCTTAGCCCAATCCGATTTACTAGGTTTATATTTCAGTCCATCACCCTAATTTTTGGATAGTGAATAAGGCAAGGACTACTTCGTGTAGGCCACTGGTTATAAAGAGGAAGCCTATATATATATATATATATATATGATTAAAATGAAAAACAAAATAATTAGGAAAAAAAGATTACAATGAATTAATTAATCTATTCAGTGCTTTAATTAAGAGGAGAGAGGAGTACTTCCTCCGTTAGGCCTGGCAATGGATCGGTTTTATGTCCGGTTAAAATTGTGTTGAGAGTGAAAAGTACCTCCACCCGTATACGACCCGTTTAATAAATGGGTAAAAAATTCAAATTTAAACACAATCCGTTTAATTAACGAATGATACTACCCGATTCGTTTTAACCCGTTTAAAATAAAGAGTTAGATTCGGGTCATATACGAATAACATTTAGTAACTCGCTAATAATTCAATTAAGTAATTAACTACTAAAATATACACACACAATAATTTATATATATATAGCAACAACAACAACTAAAAACTATTGTATATTGTAATTGTATTGAAAATTTAAAAGTTTTTAAAAGCCTTAAGTAAATATTTGTTTATCATATATGGGTTACACGGGTTACAAACAGGTTTACACAACCCGAAATCGACTTGTATATAATTTTATCAGGTTAAATGGGTTTATTCCGGTCTTGCGAATGTACACGAAATTGACTCGTTTAATAAACGGATTTGATGGGTCAACCGATTATGACCCGGATTTTGTTAAAAGTTCACCCAAACCTGGTAAATTCATGTCGTGTTATTGTGTTGTGTTGTAAATTGCCGAGCCTATCCTTCGTATTAATTACACAAGTATGTAACCTATGCAATGCACGGGAGTGTTACAATTTATTTCTAGTACAATAAATTGTATAAATTTTATTATGTTATGTAAAATTTTGTATTCATTTGGTAATGCACTTTTTTTCCTTGTAGAAGATAACTCTTAAGTGTACGTGGACGTATAAGTTAATATATTCATTCTTCAAATTGGTGAAAAAAGAATAACACTACGAAAAGAGAAATTCTCCAAAAAAGGTTGTGAATTCAATTAATGCCAAGAAAATAATATATTTTTTAATATGGGAGGCTGGAAGGAAACAATATAGAAACATGTATGCTTATGTACTAAAAGGCACATATTTAAAACTTTTGCAACATGGTTTACACCGATCAAAATCCTTCAAATTATCAAAAATCTTACATAAAGAAAATATATAAATTTTGAGAAAGAAAATGACTGATCAAACACAAAGGAGCAATTGAGCAGAGTTTTTATTAGGAACAAAAAGGATTTTGTGAAAGAGAAGCTAAATATGGAATGATACATATAAATAGAACAGTTGGATGAACAAATAAACATAAAAGGATAACTAAGAGGCATTTTCTTAAAAAAGATACAAATAATTCATTCCAAATAAAATCATCTTAAATGTAATAAACACACTTAATTACCCATCTTAAATGTAATAAACATACTCAATAAATGCGTTACTTCCTTTATATTACTATTATGTAATATATGTATGTGGCTAAAAATGAACTGTATGAATGAAAGTGCAAAAGCGGTTAAATTTCATGGAGGTAAAATATAAATAATCAATTAAAAATGATCAGCAACATAAATTAAAAATGATTAGCTCACATAAATTATCAGCAACATAAATCACACTGACATTTATGTACCTAAACATGCAAAAGCTCAATTTTCGTGATAAATCAATAACTTCAAATGCAAAATTTACCGATCAATGTTTATTATCATCAAACAAAAATTTCAGTTTCCCAGTTCTAGATTATCAAATTGAATGTTTAGATTTCATATTCAGAAATTAGATTTTGAGACAAAACTAACTCTACCTCAATATGTTAATGAATCCGAATTGTTGTTTAATACCATTTTTGCCCAAAATTAACTCTTTTTAATCATACATTAAAATATAAGAGAAAATGATTAAAAAGTAATGTGTTTAATTTTTATATATTGACATATTACATTCCGTACAAGAGCTACAAATAAGGAAATAAAGCATCCTTGGTATGAACATAATAAATTCTAGGAGCTAAATGAGGATAGATACACAAGTCAAGAATATTCTAATATTCTAGTAATATTCTAACATTCCCCCTAAAGTTGGAGCACATATATCGAACATGCCCAACTTGCTAATTAACTTGGCGAATATTTTCCTTGTCATTGCTTTAGTGAGTGTGTCAGCTAGCTGGTCTTCAGAGCGTACACATGAACATAAACGAATTTATCTTCTAATTTCTCTTTAATGAAGAATCTGTCTATTTCAACATGTTTTGTCATATCGTGTTGAACTGGATTATGTGCAATATCGCATGCTGCTTTGTTATCACAGTATAGTATCATATCTTGTTTTGGAGGATAACCTAGATCTGTCAATAACAGCTTTAACCACAATAACTCTTGGATTCCGACTGCCATTCCTCGATATTCTACATCTGTGCTTGATCGAGATACAACGTTTTGTTTCTTACTCTTCCAAGTGACCAGATTTTCACCTACAAACGTGAAGTATCTTGATGTAGATCTTCTGTCGCTTATATTTTCTTCCCAATCAGCATCAGTATATCCCTCAATCTTTAGGAAGTCCTCATTTTTCTGGAATAAAATTCATTTTCCAAGAACTGCCTTAAGATAAATGATAATCCTCATAACTACCTGCATATGTTTCTCACATGGATTGTGCATGAATTAACTAACCGTACTCAATGCATACGATATGTCAGGCCTTGTGTGTGCTAGATACAATAATTTTCCCACCAATCCCTGATAGCACCCTTTATCAATTGGCACTTGATCTACTTCAATTTTTAACTTTAATCCCTCCTCCATAAGGGATCTGATGGTTAGTAAGCAGACATTCCAGATTCATTCAATAGGTCTATGGCATAATTTCTCTGAGATAAAAAGATGCCTTTTGGAGATCTAGACACCTTGATTCCCAAAACGTATTTCAAGTCCCCAAGATCTTTCATCTCGAACTCCCGAGATAAGTACTCCTTTAATGCTTCTTGTTCACGAGAGTCATTTTCGGTAACAACCATGTCATCTACGTAAACGATAAGCGCTGTAATCTTCTCATAATTTTTCTTCAAAAATAAAGTATGATCAGAATTGCTCTACCTATTACCAAACTTTCACATCGATCTCGTGAATCTCCCGAACCAGGCTCTTGGAGATTGTTTCAGGCCGTACAAGGACTTCTTCAACTTGCAGACTTTATTTATATGCTTTAGAGGAATTTTATACCCAGGTGGAAACTCCATATACATATCTTCTTTTAGTTCACCATGTATAAATGCATTATTTATATCGAATTGTTATAGAGACCAACCCAAGTTTGCTGCTAATGAGAGTAATACCCGTACGAGGTTAATCTTTGCTATTGGTGCAAATATTTTTAGATAATCGATTCCTTGTGTCTGTGTGTAGCCTTTTGCAACCAATCTTGCTTTGAATCTTTCGATTGTTCCATCTGTTTTAAACTTCACAATGTACACCCAATTGCAACCCACTCGCTTATTTTCTGCTAGTAATTCAACCAATTCTCATGTATCATTTTTTAGTAAGGATTTCATCTCATCGTCCATTGCTGATTTCCATTTGAGATTTACTAAGGCTTCCTACACACTATTAAGAATAGATACAGAAGATAATTACTTCACAAAATATTTATTAAATGTAATTAACTGATCATAAGACACATAATTACTCATAGAGTATTTGATTTTACTTGTGAAATATGGATCATATGTTAGTTTAGGTACACCTCTATTTGATTGGTTAAGAAGTTGTTTCCTAGGAATAGAAAAAGATGATATCTAAGAGGACTCATTTTTAGGTGCATCTGAAGTGAAAGATTGATTATTTGTGTCAGGCAGTGGCGGCTCAACTTTAGTGGGCAAGGTTGCTGGTGATATGTCGGGAGATGGCTCCATTTTGGGTGGCAAAGTTATTAGCGGTGACGTTGAAGTTGGAAATACCTCTATTGAACTAATTTCTTCCTCATTAAGATTCCCAAATAGCTGAACTTCCTTATAATGCTCCCCTTGAAGTTCAGGCCGATGAAAGTACATAATGTCTTTGTGGAATGTCATCTATGGTGACATACATTTTTTGAGTTGGGGGATGATAGCACCGATACATTTTCTGTGAAAATGCATACCCTACAAATACACATTTGAGAGCACGAGATTCAAGCTTAGTTCGATGTTCCTTCGGTAAATGAACGAATGCAACACATTTAAACACCCGTGGGGGGAGATTCGACATTGTAGGTGTCGAAACAAATGTAGTTAAAACGTCAAAAGGTGGCTGAAAATCAAGTGTTGTAGAAGGAATGTGGTTGATCAAGTAAGCGGCAGAGGATAGTGCTTCACCCCAACAAAATACTGAGGTGTTGGCCCCGATTAGTAATGCTCGAACCACTTCTAACAAATGTTAATTCTTCTTTTCTGCAACTCCATTTTGCTGAGGGGTATAAGGGTATCTGGTTTGGTGAACAATACCATGAAGCTTGCGATATGCCTATAATTTTGTACCCATATACTCACCACCATTATCACTGCAGAGAACTTGAATAGTAGCCTTATATTATGTATGGATCTGTTTATGGAATCTCTAAAACAAAGTACTAATTTCACCCGTAGACTTCATTGGACATACCCTTGTCATTCGAGTACAATCATCAATAAAAGAAACAAACCATCATATACCACTTAAAGACGAAATAGGAGATGGATCCCAAACATCGGAATGAATAAACATAAAAGGAACTGAATTTTTATTCATTGAAGGATTAAAAGAATCACGATGGCTCTTAGCCAGTTCATAAGTCTCATAATGAAAAACAGAAACGTCAGCCTTATTGAATAACTTAGGAAATATTTTCTTTAAATAGCTAAACAATGCATGGCTTAACCGACGATGCCATAACCAAATTTCATCTTTAACCTTCTTTTATTGAGTACTAGTTATTTGTGCAATAGACAGGAGGTTATAAGCTAGTGATGGTACTAAAAGACAGAGCTTAGATTTAGGGTCAGATAGGGGTACTGATCATTTTCCCACAACAGAATTGGAGCACCATTAGCTGTGGAAACGAAGGTCTGAAATGATGATGTAAGAGAAGTAACCTTGTTGAGAATTAGATGTTATATGATCAGTAGTACCAGAATCAATTACCCATGTATTATTCGAAACAGAGACATAATGTAAAGCCTTACCAGATGTACTTGTGGTTGTAAGAAGCCCTGATGCCTGTTTGTTATCCCCATCCTTCGTCTGATTGTTTGACGATTACGAGAATCTTTCCACCAATCTGGGTAGCCAATAATTTCATAGCAACCCTTCTTCAAATGTCTAGTGAGCCCACAGACGAAACATGGGGGATACTTTGAATTTGATCCACAAGCTTTAGATGGGAGTCATTGGTTCAGTTCGAGGATCCGATTTTTTTATTCTGATTTATGCCAATTCGAAGTGGAGTTTGAGTGATTTCGAGCTACATGACTGCAGTATTGGTCTCTGTGATCAATGTTTGTCGCCATAGAGCTTCTCGACGACCAAAGTATAAGCTTCCTTAAGCAGGGACTGGGTCATTTGGAAAAATTTCACTCATAATTTATTCGAGTTCGTTATCCAACCTGGTAAGAAAAATATGGACCTTCAAAAGTTGAATGGATTTTCTGTAGGACTCCACGTCTTTTGGACTTTCCATGACCACCTTATCACGGTGATCCAATTCGCTAAATATCTCAGTCAGTTCGTAGTAGAACTCAGTTAGTGGTCTTCTTCGTCGTTGTTTGGCAGTAAAAGCCCGTTGATTGAGAGAAAAAACTTGCAACTCATCGGTCCCGTCATAAAAAGTGGTAGCTAAGGATTTCCAAATTTCTCGTGCGTAGGAACACGGATATAGCGTATCATGATTTTCGATTTTATTGATATTAATAGCCAGCGCTTCACTCTCTGATTATCTGCTACCATTTGTCATATTCTAGAGTTCCCTTTTCGAGAATTAGAGTAGAACCACGAATCAACAAGAACTTTTGTTTTTTCGCAATATGCATCTCCATCAATTGGAAAATATATCATAGCTGGTTACATCGAAGAGGATACCGATGTTGAATAATGATCCCTTAGTTTGAATGATGATTGGAAAGTCCTTGGCTGATGATGCAGCCACATTTGTAAGGTCAAAGGCCATTAGAAGGTGGTAAAACTGAAGATCGGGTTTGATTCTGAAAAAATAGAGGCCACAAATTTGTTAAGAAGGAGCAAAAATCTCGAAAATTGGTTTGGTCTTTTTAAAAACCGGTTTAAAAGGGTGTGAACTGGCTGCTCAAAGCTATTCTGAACCAATCTGGGCTGAACCTGTTGATGGCTAGGGTTAGGGTCTGCTCTGGCTGACGTGGCAGTCAATTGTGGTGACAGACATGGCGGATGTAGGTGATGTGGCAGGTGACGTGGCTGTCTGTTCTGGTTATATGGCCGATGACATGGTTGATGAAGTTTTTTTGTTGTTGGTTTAAAAAATTAAAGGTAGCTATTGTGGTTTGAACCCTCGACAAAGATGTGAGTAACTGATTGTGTTGCCACACGATCTAGGTGCTACATTAGTTATTCTTCTCACGTGGTTTTATTTGAATAAGATTATGTGTGTGATTTGATGTATTTAGCTGCGCGTGGCATGAATGGGAGTGGTAGCCAGAGCCACTCTCAGCGCGTGAGCTAGTATTTTTGGGGTATTCAAACGGGATCGTGATCGTCTTGATTAGAAGATCAAGGTGGTATATGTATTGATGGGTTTTGAGCTTAGGGTTGGATGAACGATTGTGGGTTTCGTTTAATAATGGCGGCAGGTCGTGGTGGCTATTTGGCTGGGTCGTGGTGACTGATTGGCGGGGTTGTGGAGCTAGTTGTTTCCCTCTGATACCATATTGTCGCATAGAGAGATGATAGAATATAAGTTATATTAAACTGAGTGAATAATACAAGAAAAAGAGCCTTTTATATAGGGTCGTACAAGAGCTACAAATAAGGAAGTAAATCATTCTTGCTAGGAGCTAAATAAGGATAGATATACAAGTCGGTAATATTATAATATTCTAGTAATATTCTAACAATTCATATATTAGATTTCAAATTCAATATACAAACCTCAATTTTAGAATTCAGATTCATAGAAGGAATAAATACCACATAAGGCTAACCATCTAAATATACTATGCTATTTTTGTTTCAAATTTTTATTTTTATACGATACTGCTACTAGCTTTGTGTGCCCATGCGATTGATTAGCATTGTTTTAAGATGATACTATTACTAGACCTAACTAGAATAATTATAACAAAGGGCAAAAAAAAAAATAAGATAAGAGCCTTGCCATAATGACAAGGCATATCCATCCAATAAAGATAAAAAAATAAGTAGAAATTAAGCAATATGTGACACTGATAAAAACACTGAACAAACAAAAATCCACAAAAGTGAACAGTAAACAAAAATAAAAACCAATTCATTTCATTATACAGAGTTTCTTAAAAAGGACTTAATATGATAACCTCGAAAATGTCCATGTGCCAACTTTTAATTAATCGGAGCAATAATCAGAATCAACATCACGACTGCAAATCCCAAATCTATCATCTCATCATCATCATCATAAGCATGCGAACCCTTGCATTTGAAAGTAGTAATATGCGAGGCAAGCTTCAGCACCTCCTCGTCATCACTGTTGTAACCATTGCAGTTACTAACATCCACGTACTTGAGTTTTTTGCAGCCATTTAGGATTGTAACCAAATTTCTCCTTTCAAGTACGCATCGCGTAAGAACCAAGTACTTTATGTTCGGCAATAGAGTCGCGATTGCGATTGCCGCATTGGTAGAAATTTCTGCATTTGTTACACATAGGAAAACAAAGTTCTTGCAATGAAGGTTTATTTGGGCAATTATTTCTTCCAATTCTTTGCTGAATCGGCGCATTATTAATGCCTCTAAATTCTTCAATTTGTTGATCATACTAGAATAATGAAACTTCCATCTTCATGAATCGCCGAATAAGGGATTGATAGAAGTTTTAATAAAGGACACCTGTGTTACAAAAGTATATATAACAATTTCGTTATAAATACAATTACAAAATATATAAATTTGATAAGAATATGTATATATATACATGTATTGATAAGAAGAGCGGGCTATAAAAAGGATTCCCTTATATTTAATTTGGAGGGGTTAATATGAATTTTTTCATGAAAATTTGTAAAAATGATCTGTGTCATAAGTAGGTCACTTTAACGTCATCGAGAAATTTCGCCTAAAAGTGGGTAAGATGGTCATCAAAAATTTAAACAGAGTACACCCACCCACTTTAGGTTGAATTTTTTTTTATGAAATTTGGTAGATGTGATCTACTCACCAATATATAGAAGTGGGTGAGATGGTCATCAAAAATTCCAATGGAGTACACCCACTTTTAGTTTTGGATTTTTTTTATAAAATTTGGTAAATGTGATCTACTTACCAATAAAATAGATTAGCTAATAAAAAAAATTCATCTTTTGTTCCACCAAATATGCATCTCTTCTTTGTTAATGTGAGTAAATCCCTCTTTATAACAGATATCATATAAGGATATTTATCTTTTATACAATACATTATATAAAAATAAGTAAACAAGTGGTGTATTTCATTTTTTAGTATTAATGAATGATAAAATTAAATCACATGACTACGTAGGCGCGATATCAAAATGCATATATATCTATATATATATGTTTGTGTGTGTAGTAGTAGTAGTAGTAGTAATAGTAGTAGTAGTAGTAGTAGAGTGCATTTATGGTATGGACTAGTCCATTTGGATTGGGCTTTTTTTGCGACAGTTTTTCATCTCCAAAACATTGGAGAGATGTTTTTAGCAACGAAAAACCATCGCAAAAAGTCTAATCCATATGGATTGGTCCGCACTTCAAATTTTCTATGTAGTAGTATCATATAGTACATTTCTCATACGAACCACTCCATACGGACTAGAACCTCTAATGACAGTTTTGTGTCACTAAAACAATGGAGATATGTTTTTAGCGACAAAAAACTATTACTAAAAATCTAGTCCGTTTTGAGAATTTTTGTGTATAACTTTAATTTAAATACTTACTCCTGTAAGGCATAAATAATATCCTTGTTGCTACAATCGCTGGGAATAACAAGTCGAGTAGCACATCTATGGCTGCGATTCACTGCACCTTTTACCACACTTTCACGGTTTGCAGGATTAATTACCACACTTCCACGGTCATCAGGATGTACCACAATCCTTAACAAACCTTCTATAGGCATATTTGGAAGTCTTGAATGTCTGAGATCTATGGGAAAATTGAGAGATAGCCAACAAAGAGGATTGAGAGTAGCTTTGTACCAAGACTTGCAAACAAATGGTACATCCAACGCAAGTGACTCTATTCCCACTCTTCCAAATATATTCACCAAGCAATCCATTTCCATGTTTTCCCCATTTTCCCTTCCTTTCATTTCTATATACCAAAAAAATAAAATGTTAACATAATTTGTTGCGTACTCTTTATCTCCGGTCAACCAATGTCAAGACCCAAAACACTAGTTGTGTTTAACCTATGCCAAATGCACTCTTACTTTAGAAAAAGTATCTTGTAATTTCAGTCATACACAATTTTTACTTTTTTATATCATTTACACATTTTTAAAATTTGAAAATTAACTCTTTATTATATTAACTCTTTATTAAAAAGTTTGACCGCTTTTCCACTTTTATTCATGAAATTTATTTTGCATCATGTGTGTCCTTAAAGTTTACTCTAGCTATTTTCACTTTAATATAAAAGTCAACCCACTTTTAATTATTTTGATGAAAAATGCCACATGTTACTTTGATCTTTAAGTCATGTCAATTGCACATGTCATTTTTTGCCCAAGAAACAAATGCTACATTGGGTTTTGGAGTAAAATGAAAATAAGAGCAAAGTTTAGTTAAGGACTGCCATAATGCAAAATAAACTTCTTGGACAAAAGTTCAAAAATAGTAAAACTTCAAGGAAGTAAAATATAAATAACTCTATATAGAGTATTAGGTTGCAACTTGCAATCTACACGAAACAATTTTTTTAACCATTACATTTGTAGGATTCAAAAAACATTACCTTTTTATTATAAGATAACTACAAAAATTAGTATACAAAATGATCCATCAACAACGATAATACCGTATTTCTCAACAGTTCAAAATTTTGAAGTTACTAGTTCTTGCGCACGTGTGTTGCACGTGGTTTTAGTGTTTGACAAAGGCCTTGTTAATTAATAAATATGTATTGCGAATTATATAATTAGAATAAAGTGTAAAATAAAAATAGAATAATTCCACTGGTTACTCGGCCTACTCCCATGTCCAAAACAAAAACATTCTAAAGTTAAAATTAAATATTATATTTAATATTGTTATTGTTAATAACATACATTCAAAACTAATTTATCCTATAAAATTAAATATTATAAGATAAATTCAAACTTAACCTTCATTTAGTTACTGCTACACTTGTTTACCCTCTTCTTCTGGTTTTGTAGAATTGAATAGTCATGCAGCAATCAATTTGATGAAAGTAACTAAGTAAGGAGGTGGGGGTGGCGGGGATTAGGTGTATTATCAAAGATTTCTTGGGTTTTGCGTTAGTCTCCTTATCTAATTGTCTCTTGCAATGTTCAGATGTATTGTTAGCAGAGATTATGACTATTCGGGAGGGGCTTGTTTTGCTATTAATAGCCGGCTATAGAAGATTATTGCTGAGAGTGTTTCAAAAGTGGTTATTGATAGAATTTTGTCGTATCCGAATCTCATGCATGGCTCCAACGAATATTATAATTTTAGATATTTTAGCGCTTGCTTCTATAGTGGATGTCTATAGCGGGTTATGAAATATGGTATTTGGGTTGCCATTACACTGTCTATCAAGCCCTTCATGCGGAGGGTTGGGGTGAATGGGTTTCAAATATTCCTAATTGGATTCGTTTATGTACTACTGAGATGGTGTGTTTTAGGGTGTTTTGCTTTGTTAGCAAAACATAAAAACATGTTAATTTAAAAATTAATAAAAAATCTATAATAAAAATTGATCATACATTATCAAAGAAGAGTAGTTAGTATTTACTTACCTCAACAGCATGTTAATTAACAAAAAAAATTTCAACATTTAGATGAAGATAGACAATACGGTTCTCATAAGTGTACATATATAGGGCAAATCAAATACTAAATTGATTCCATCTCAAAATCTTAAGTAAACTCATAGAGCTGGACACTAAATTAAATACTGAATTGACTTCATCTTTAAATCTAAGTATAATATGGATTCTTACATATTTAAGTCTAATACTGACTCTTAATTGTAATTAATTAAGGAATTAAAGAGCTAAATCAAATACTAAATTGACTCCATCTCTAAATTTAAGTCTAATATGGACCCTTATAATTAATTAAGAAATTAAAGGGGACATATTTGTCTATACAAAAAAAAAAGGGAAAAACACTTGAGTTATTCGTACTTTTATATATAGTATAGATTTATATAAAAAATTGATTATCAAGTTATTTTAAACAATAAAGTTCATTTAGTATACTAATTTTTTATGGACTATATGTATGGTGA
>JAKCWG010000440.1:0-133683 GCA_021464415.1 Lonicera japonica | reverse complement strand
TACTATAAATGACCCCCCCCCCTCTATTCATTATGATCATCAACAATCAAGGGGATTTCGTGGTAAACAGCAGAGATCCTTGTTCTCTCCCTCCAAGGAGGCTCAGGTATAATGTTCTCTCTCTTCTTTTATTTTATTCCTCGATTTTATAATTATATTTCTTTATCATCATAATTTCCATCACTTGATAGCTTTTCAAAACCCTTTTTCAAATTATTTTTCAAAACCAAAGGCGTATAACAAACCCTAATCCAATTCCAAAATAATATTACTACTTTTTTACTTTTTTAAAAGTTCGGATTAGCGGCATTGTTATATGAAGGAATCGATAATCCCTATATATCCAATCTAACTCATAGATTGCGGTGTGTATGTGATAAATACTCGATTATGAGAGCACTACTGCCATCTATACCGGTTTAATCAATAGACTATGGTACACGATCGGTCAAGTCACCTCATATCATATCGAGTATAAGATTCCACATTGAATCAGTTTCTGAAAAGCTCAATGCTTTACAAAATCACTTGTTTCACTGCATCTATTATTATCAAACTCTCTTTTTCAAATCACACACACACTTATTTTTAAAATCATGGGCGAACTAGGAAACACATCGTTTTCATCCCAACCCCAAAATCCCGATTTCTAAGGCAAGTACGAAAAGTTATAAAGTAATAGCAATAGCATGCAAGAGATGAATTATAACACGCGCATATCCTACTCAAGAGATCGAAGGGCGAATTGGGTGCCTAACACCTTCCTGATTCGTAACTTAATCCCCAAACCTTCGAATCAACTGGATTCGCATATATTGTGTATAAGAGGATATTTAGTCCATAAATACGTCTCTTTTACACAAATCTTTTTTTGTTTGTTTAGTAAAACAAACTGGCGACTCTTATTCTTTTCAAAACCGATTTTCAAAGCAACAACGGAATCGCCGCCCACGAGGACCCCGGGCGTCGCGGACGCGGGTTCTCACAGTGGCGACTCTGCTGGGGACATTTTAAGAGGATTAGACTCTAAATAAGAGTAGAATATGCGTGAATAATTGATTATGTTTGCATGCTTTCTTTTTTGGCCTTAGTCTTAGGATAACATAGATGCGATTTAGGTGGATACCTTGATTCCCTTTTTGTTTGTAATAATTGTTTAAGGAAAATCTTTTCATAAATAAAAATTGAAAGTACTCGAACAAACCCTAAAGCGTTCATCATAATATAACTCCATAATTGTTATTTTGCACGCACCCACTATCATCATGCATTATCGGGAGTATGAATTTACCCTATCAACCTCGGGACCAAAGTCGTGACTAGGCCGTGGACTTGCAGGTCTACACTAGCCAAAAGCGCATGGGACCACTCTCCTTGGCCAAGTACCAAACTGAGGTATATCGAGTGACGAGAACACTCACGTACCCAGAATGTATATCAAAAGGTTCTTGCACGTACTCGCCCTTGGGATATATAGCAAGACCTAGCCAAATAGGAGGGAACCTTAAACCTTACCCCTCTTAGCCACGCTTGCATATAGGATGCGTCAGCTTAGTACACAAATTTCTGCATGTTTTCTTGACCGTCGGTCGTGAGATTAGTGAACAAAAGGCCTTGTCATACATACCAACTCTTGGTTTGGCAAGTACGGCCGGAGGCTGTCCAACCCCGTCCGCAGAAATCCCTCACTAAAACTCGTTAGTGAGAATTTTCCTGTCACTATTTTCATGAAAAGCAACTCTAAGAGGAGAGAACTTCCCGATTTTAAAAAAGAAAGTTTTTCAAAATATTTCTAAAAAACCGAGTCATTTTCCAAAATGAATTTTTCAAAAATTAATTTTTAAAATTGGAAGGTTATAAGGGCACCCCGGGAATTCATATTCCTACCCTAAACCTATCCACGGGGCTCTCAAGTTGTTGCCAACAGTCTGTTTTCGCTAATCACCAAAAAGTGGTTTTCGATTTTATTTTTCTGTCGAGTCATAGTTTTTCGAGAATTATGCAACCCATGGCAAAATATTAATTTTTCGGTCAAATCCCCGACTTCTTTCTCCCCATTCTTCACCACACTCCGATTATCTACTACTGGCACTGGTTGGCTAGGCTCTCAGAGATTCAAACTAGACGACTCACGAAATCATATTCACCACCGATCATGCCTCCTCATTGTAACACCGAGCTACTACTTCATCAAACTGGGGTCGACAATACTGAGGGTAGTTATGGTGAAGCTTCTCATGCAGCGGGTCCGCCGCCTAGTCCCGTTCTCCCATAAGCTGAGGGTGGTACCTTAACCCTTGAACATCTATATCATCTAATCCATGATCTGACCCAGTTTGTAGCCATCATGAAGGATCACCAAGTGGCCACCCAAGCCCATATTGAGCCCTAATCGCTATCAGAATACCTGCTGAACCAAACCAATTCAATCCAAATCCATACCCAGCCTAGGGTAACCAAACCTGAGACAAAGTAGCTCCACCTAACATTCTCTAACACATTCTCTCAATTCATGCCAACATCAACCACCCACTTCCTATGGCCCCTGTCAAAATTGTTATACCACCGGCGTAAGATCCCAAAACCGCCTGATTGAACCCTAAATATAACCAACCCCTTCAAAACCATAATCCTCAAGCCATACTTGATGCAGATCACAATAGCTCCCTGAAGACTAGCTTCACCATCATCATTCATATACACTGAGGATGCAGAGGGTATATGCACTGAGGGTGTCAACAAGAAGACTCGAACAGCCTCACCATCATCGTTCGCATACACTGAGGGTGCAGAGTGTATATGCACTGAGAGTTTCGACAAGAAGACCAGAATAGCTCCCCGAAGACTAGCCTCACCATTATCGTTCGCACATATTGAGGGTGTCGAGGGTACATCTACTGAGGGTATCGACAAGAAGACCCAAACAGCTCTCTAAAGACTAGCATCTCCATTCATCATCCGCACTGAGAATGTCCTACCCATATCACCATGACCCTGTTGTTGTCCTATCAGTAGAACCAAAAACCCTGAAGGTAGAATCAAGTCAATCAATTGGTTTAGTAACTGAAAGTCCTCGCCTCTCTTAAGAATCAAGCTTGTCCATACCCACTCCTGAAAATGCAGAACATTAGTAATCCTCTCGAGATTATGGGTATGAGCAAAAGCAGTAACGCGGATGAATCTTAACAGGGCCAAGACTCAAGAAGCAGAGAAGACAGCAGCATGACGCAAGATCAGCAGAATCCCAAGACGGAAGCACACCATTTCTCTTATGATCGATATCACATTGCGCTCACTTACTGATTGACCGAAAATCAATATTTGCCTTTTCATTGTTGCTATGTTCTCGAAAAATTATCTGTCTTGCATGCATGCATTTGTATTTGGGTAATTTCAAGTAGCGTAACATACTTCATAAATCAGGCAACTCAAGATTCAAAATCTTTTCAAAACCAAGTTTTTAAAATGATGGTGCGATGATTTAAAAAGAATGCGAATGTTTGAAATGTAGGGAAGCATGGCATAAGCATTTGCATAGTGCACAAACATTAACACTTGTATAAGTGTACCGCGCACCAGTCCAAGAATACATAGGCACTAAGCTCCATGGCCTACCAGACAGGCTTCACCACTACATCCTGGTATATATCTCGATGATTAGTCACACCACCATCAGTGACCAGATCGTCATGATAAGATCATATGTCCTCCCAGAGAGGCAAAACACAATCACATGTCCTCCCAGAGAGGCGAATCACTTCACAAGCCCTTTGTATAGGCCAATCAAATCCAAGCCCTTTTTACGGGCACCAATCCAATCCAAGCCCTTTCGACAGGCTAATCCAATCCCTTTTTATAGGCACCATTCCAAAGCCCTTTCTATAGGCAAATCCAAGCCCTTTCTATAGGCCAAACCAAGCCCTTTTCACAGGCACCAATCCAATCCACGTCCTTTTTACAGGCACCAGTCAAATCCCAAGCCCTTTCTATAGGCACCAATCCAATCCAAGCCTTTTTCACAGGCACATACTAAAGCCCTTCCTACAAGCAAACTCAAGCCTTCTCCAAAACCAAAAAAGCCCCATTTGAGAGGATATCAAAGAAAGATGGTGAGAAAGACTAGAATGAGAAAATTTTGCAAAACACGGGGAACAAGCCCCCACAAAAAGGACTTTTGGCCTATCTTCTCCTCGCCCAAGAAGTCTTCAAAATACGCTCTCAAAGATTCTCGGACCGAAAATCACAAACACAGCACGACGATGTCAAATGCGAACTTTTAATGTAAACATTCTCAGAATCGCAGGGACGATGATGCTCAGAAAACCTGACAAAGTGAGATAAAACAAAGTGAGTACAAGAAAAAATTGAAAGAGTAGAAAAGAGGATAAATCCCACAGTGCCAAAAGAAAAGAATATTGAAAAAATAGAAAAGGAAAATAGATGGCAGCGAGAGCCACACCAAGAGTGACAGCTAGGCTAAAAAGCCCACGGCTACGTTTTGGGTGAGGAAGGCTGCTGACCTTGCAAAAAAAAAAAAAGCTGCATCAAAAAGCTTTCAATCAATCAAGGAGGAATAAGGGTATCGAAAAACAGAAAATGATGCAGGCACAAAAAATTCTTCTCTCACGAAGTCAGGAAACAACAAGTAGAATCGCACCCTAATGACAAGAGAAAAAAAATGCCACGGAAGCTGAGCAAGAGGTAAAGTCCAAAATTCATACACGAGGTTCGAGGACAGAGAGAACGTAACTCGATCACCTCTCAAGAAGAAAGAGGCCAGCCAAAAGTACTTCTTTTCAAAAAAAAACGAAAGATCACCCCAGAACTCTTTCTCTGTCTTCTCAAAGACTCTCACCTCCTCAGCATCAACTCTCAACCATTATTCTAGCCAGCAGGAATTCTCATTTCCGTAGCAAATCATCAACCCATACATCAACCATTATCCAAGCCAGTAGTAGTTCTTATATCCTCAGCAGATCATCAACTCTCAGCCTTTATCCTAGCCAGTAGGAATTCTCATCTCCCCAACAGGCCATCAATCATCATACCATCAATTCTTAGCCAACATACAATAAATCATCATATCCCCAGCAAACATACACCATACTAGAATTACTGACAGAACAATCTCACACAGTCCGTTAAAGCAGGGGCTCACCCTCTACACAGTTCACAAGTCCGTTAAAGCAGGGACTCACCCTATACACGGTTCACAAGCACGGTTCACCAATCCGTTAAAGCAGGGGCTCACCCTCTACACGGTTCACAAGTCCGTTAAAGCAGGGGCTCACCCTCTACACAGTTCACACAGTCCGGTTCACAAGTCCGTTAAAGCAGGGGCTCACCCTCTACACGGTTCACAAACACAGTTCGCAAGTCCGTTAAAGCAGGGGCTCACCCTCCACACGGTTCACACAGTCCGTTAAAGCAGGGGCTCACCCTCTACACGGTTCACAAGTCCGTTAAAGCAGGGGCTCACCCTTTACACGGTTCACAAGCACGGTTCACACAGTCCAAATCACAAGTTCGTTAAAGCAGGGGCTCACCCTCTACACGGTTCACAATCCCGTTAAAGCAGGGGCTCATCCTCTACACGGTTCCCAATCCCATTAAAGCAGGGGCGCACCCTTTACACGGTTCCCAAACATGTTAAAGCAGGGGCTCACTCTCTACACGGTTCCTAAGTCCTTTAAGGCAGGGGCTCATCCTCTACACGGTTCCCAAATCCCGTTAAGGCAGGGGCTTACCCTCTACACGGTTCTCAATCCCGTTAAGGCAGGGGCTCACCCTCTACACGGTTCCTAAATTCCGTTAAGGCAGGGACTCACCCTCTACACGGTTCCTGATCCCGTTAAGGCAGGGGCTCACCCTCTACACGGTTCTCAAATCCCGTTAAGGAAGGGGCTCACCCTCTACACGGTTCCCAATCCTGTTAAGGAAGGGGCTCACCCTCTACACGGTTCTCAATCCCGTTAAGGCAGGGCTCACCCTCTACACGATTTCCAATCCCGTTAAGGAAGGGGCTCACCCTCTACACGGTTCCTAAATCCCGTTAAGGCAGGGGCTCACCCTCTACACGGTTCTCAAATCCCATTAAGGAAGGGGCTCACCCTCTACACGGTTCTCCAATCCCGTTAAGGCAGGGGCTCACCCTCTACACGGTTTCCAATCCCGTTAAGGCAAGGGCTCACCCTCTACACGGTTTCCAATCCCGTTAAAGCAGGGGCTCACCCTCTATACGGTTCACAAGCCCGTTAAAGCAGGGGCTCACCTCTCTATACGGTTCACAAGCCAGTTAAAACAGGAGTTCACCACTCTACATGGATCACACATCATAGAAAGGCACAAGATATGTTCCAAACATCGCCCATCCATCCCAAGAAGAGAGATAGGCAGCATAGCATGGCATCATTTGCATTGCATTATTTTCAAAATATCACTTGTGATTCATGCGAGAGCCGCTAAATGATTTGTTCTCATTATCGTCCTGGTTTCTTTGCTTCACAAAGAACCCAAGCCGAGAGGGTCTATGAACATCTCATTTTACGACCCCCACAAGAATCCTGATCTCCAAAGAAATAAGCACGCATGCATGCACGAGCATTCCTAGATGCATATATTATGTACATGTGATACAGGTCAAAGAAAAAAAGCCGAAAGGACCCCGAATGAGGAGTTACAGAATTATCGAAAATTGTCGGAATTGAAAACCGTTAAAACTCCTGGAAACTTGTGAAAGGAGAGTTATGTATTTTGGATCATCCTCAAAATTTGAGAGTTATTAGACATTATCAAAAGGAGTATCATACTCGAAAATCAGCTCAATCCGACGGTCGGATCTCCGAAAATTCAAAAAATCATGAGTTTATTTCGGGTGATCAAATGGAGGTCTTCTCGAAGTTAAAATGGTTTGAAGTTTGGTAAGTAGATAGGCCTTATTGTGGGGAAGAACATATTCCAAGTTCAGCTTTGTCGGACATGGGATCCTCAAGAATCAATTTGTCTATCGTGCAATTCTAGTTAAAATGTCCTTCGTAGCAAATTAAAATAAATAGCGGCCTTCCCAAATTCTAATCGACCTCAAATTTGGACACAAGCTAGAAAACATTTGGAGGGAAAACATATCAAAAAATTAGCATAATCCAACGGTTGGAAGTTCAATTGTCGAGATTGTTGTACGCAAGTACATTTCCTATGCGGGAACAAACTCTTTGTACCAAGACAAGGAGACCGAGTCCTTCCCGAACTCCGATCATCTCCAATTTGTTACCGAGTCTATAACACTTATATTGGAAATACATATCCAAAATTCAGCATGATCCAACGGTCTGTCTACAACAAGTACCTTTCCTACGCGGACACAAACTCTTCGTACCAATCAAAACGAAAGGGAACCTTCCCGAAATCTGATCGACCTGACATTTTTACACAATCTAGAAGAGTTCTATTCCCAACACATATCCAAAAATCAGGATGATCCAACGGTGGGAAGGTGTCGCGATAATTTCCAAGAGTCCTAGTCGCAATCTCTTTTCTTGATCTTCGAGTATTTTCTTCAACTATAAATAGACCCCCCCTCTATTCATTATGATCATCAACAATCAAGGGGATTTCGTGGTACACAGCAAGAGATCCTTATTCTCTCCCTCCAAGGAGGCTCAGGTATAATTTTCTCTCTCTTCTTTTATTTATTCCTCGATTTTATAATTTATATTCTTGTCTGCATAATTTCCATCACTTGATAGCTTTTCAAAACCCTTTTTCAAATTATTTTTCAAAAACAAAGGCGTATAACAAACCCTAATCCAATTCCAAAATAGTATTACTACTTTTTTACTTTTTTAAAAGTTCGGATTAGCGGCATTGTTATACGAAGGAATCGATAATCGCTATATATCCAATCTAACTCATAGATTGCGGTGTGTATGTGATAAATACTCGATTATGAGAGCACTACTGCCATCTATACCGGTTTTAATCAATAGACTATGGTACACGATCGGTCAAGTCACCTCATATCATATCAAGTATAAGATTCCACATTGAATCAGTTTCTGAAAAGCCCAATGCTTTACAAAATCACTTGTTTCACTGCATCTATTATTATCAAACTCTCTTTTTCAAATCACACACACACACTTATTTTTAAAATCATGGGCGAACTAGGAAACATATCGTTTTCATCCCAACCCCAAAATCCTGATTTCTAAGGTAAGCACAAAAAGTTATAAAGTAATAGCAATAGCATGCAAGAGATGAATTATAACATGCGCATATCCTACTCAAGAGACCGAAAGGGCGAATTGGGTGCCTAACACCTTCCCGATTCGTAACTTAATCCCCAAACCTTCGAATCAACTAGTTTTGGATATATTGTGTATAAGAGGATATTTAGTCCATAAATACGTCTCTTTTACACAAATCTTTTTTTGTTTGTTTAGTAAAACAAACTGGCGACTCTTATTCTTTTCAAAACCGATTTTCAAAGCAACAACGGAATCGCCGCCCACGAGGACCACCTAGGCGTCGAGAACGCGGGTTCTCACACTATCATTGACCATCCAATTGTGACATTGCAACAGTGTGGACTACGGCGTCGCTGTGATGTACTACATGAGGGAACTTGCTACAGGGCATCATTTGAAAGGACGCTTTGGAAACACAATTTTATTGGAGATGAGAGTACATATGGTTGAACAGTTCCTCATGGCACCAGCAAGCACTGACCTAGCAACTTTGCCAGAACCAATATAGTTAGATTAGTCATTGTGCTAGTTTTAGAATATATGATATGTGACAGACATATTAAATAAAGCGTGCGAGGTCATATACCCCCAATACGCTAGTCACAACATTAGTGTGGTTTTTATTTTGGCTTAATGAATGATGGTATTTAATGCTATTATATTTCACATGTTTACCGACTATTATATATATAGTTATTGACTTATTTTGCTTAATATATACCTACTTTATAAATTTATCTACCTGGATATTATGGTGCCATATATCATACGGATGTCCATCATATTAATACATTTTTCCACCTTAACACAATACACGAATCTGTAAACAAAAATCGAATTAGGGGTAACAGACATATTAATATCCTTGCCTACGATTTATGAACTTTTTCCCTGTCACTTTGAAAAAATTGGAAGTAAGTGTTTTAATTTGAAGAACAATATGATATACTTCGAAGGAATGATATCTTAAATAATCAAACTCCAGTTTATGCCAAAATTCAATATGTCTCTGCCTATTATGTATTAAATGTGTCAGACATATTACGATGTGCACAACTACATTGACCACCAACTTGCACAATCATATTTAATACCAATTACTATCTACATAAACTAATTATAACTAACAAGTTAAGCATATTGATATCATACATTTAATATGTGATTGACATATTAAATAACAAGTACGATATCATACTCCCATGGTACCTTTGTCCGAAAATTACTTTAGATTTTACACTGCCTTAATATGCCCCTAATATGCTAGCTAATGTTATTATATTACAAATGTTTCACACATAAACTAATTATAACTAACAAGTTAAGCATATTGATATCATACATTTAATATGTGATAGACATATTAAATAACAAGTACGATATCATACTCCCATGGTAACCTTGTCAGAAAATTACTTTAGATTTTACACTACCTTAATATGCCCCTAATATGCTAGCTAATGTTATTATATTACAAATGTTTCACACATATTACATGTATATACATGGATCGTAGGCATATTGCACCGACCCGTGATGGATTATAGACATATTAGGTAAAAGAAACACAGTGATAAATTTGACACATGCAAAAACTGTATATAAGATAAAGAAATGGGATTGACACTCTTTTTCTATACATATTAATATCAGACATATGGAACTACATCGAATTCATCTAAATCCTGACTTGTAAATACAAGTAGACATAATGCATATAGGCATTATCAAAAATACTCCCATTATGTAAATAAAAATTAGACATATTGAAATATGAAAGTTTTAATAACAACGCATTTAATACCAATTTGGCACATGCAAATACTATATATAAGATAAAGGAATGAGATTGACACCTTTTTTATATACATATCAATATCAGACATATTAAACTACATCAAATCCATCTGAATCCTGACTAGCTTGCAAATAAAAGTAGACATAATGCATGTAGGCAATATCAAAAATACACCCATTATGTAAATAAAAATTAGACATATTGAAATACGAAAGTTTTAAAAACGACGCATTTAATAACAATTGTCGTACATATTGGACATACAATTAAGAACTTAAAAAAAATTCTTATTATTATGCATATTATTGTCGTACATATTGGACTTCCCATCTAATTTTTATGAAACCCATCTTATAGTTAACAGTATGCATAATAACCCCCTACGAGACCAATAGTATACCCATCGAAACTTAACAATATTATAATATGAAAACATCTATGGAACTTATATACCCCAAATTAATTGGACTTCACCTTGTAATTAGTGGTAGTCATATTATAAATAACGGTCAAATATTCAAAATAAATGAAAGCACAACCGTCAATCCCAACCAATAAGAGAAGTTACATTTTCAAAAAAAAATAAAAAAAACTGAAGTAAACTGAAGAGTCGTCTCCCAATCAATATAAAAGCCACGATCACAAGTAAACAATCCCGTCATCAACATATGAAACAAAGTTAACCGCCAAAAAACTTAGATGGATAAACCCACAAAAACGTCGACCACCCCCACGAAGGAGAAGGCTGACACGTCCAAGGGCAAGCAGCCTGCCCAACCAAAGACGGAGAAGGATGAAGATCCAAACAAGGTAACCCCCCAACGAAAGCGTAAGGAGAGGGCAAAGGAGGAGTCAATCATTGACAGGCTGGAGAAACAAGAAAGGAAGGTGTTGAAGAAGAAGCGACCAAGGAAAAAAAAGAAGGAAATACTGTTCGGGATCGACCCAATTGATGGACTACCAATAATCGAAAGTCCCGACCGTACTCCGCCCCTAAGCCCTGGTGTTTTTGAAGGAGAGATAAGCCCCCGTGACCCCCCAACTGACTCTGGCAGCCCAACTTCAACCAAGAATCACAGTGAGTCAAACGGAAAGTCGTTTTAAGAAGAAAAAAATACTGGCTTCAGAAGCCAAACTACTAATGTAATGATATTATTATATAATAAAATATGTTATTTCTTTTCAATTGCAGTCCACACCTCTCATTAATCTGTTCCATACTCGTCGAATCTTATGAGCACGCATATCATCATGCAACCATTAAATACATAAAATGAACACGACAGTGTGATAGATATATCTACAGAATAAACTTTTACAGAATCCCAAATGCATATTATAATATACCAATGAGCAAACAAAGTTACATTACTGCTATCGAATGTAATAAATAAACAATTTAATTAACTAGAAACAAACTCAATCATAATCTAAAAAAAAGAATGATGATGCTGACGGAACAAAACGTTTGAAAACAAACAAACTCTTAAGTATTACTGGTACACGAGCGACGATAACGCCCGCCAATCATCCACATCTTTTGCATGATGATACCTATTATTGAACACAAAAAACTAGATACCTTATTCAATTTAAGAAAAACTCAATGTTATTATGCAATTAAAAAAACAATGCAGAGAGTATGGAACATTAGGAAACGAAAGAACTCTAGATTGGGTTGGTACATGTCTGACAATTGTGCCTGCCCACCTGACCACACCTGTTGCACATCATAGTCCCCTTACTTGCCTCTCCCCTCGACTTAAAATGTGAGTTACGTGGCCTACCAGGCTGCTTCTTCGAAGCAGGCGGCCTCGCAAAGAACTCGTTATCACCAACCTCGATATCTTTGTCAATCGAAGGAACAAGATATATACGAAACGAATAACATTCACGAAAGACATCAGCCCTGTAATACGGATCAACAGAGTCATATATATTAAACCCCATTTGCTTGACCATTGCAAAAACATGTGCACACAGGAAACCAATAACCCACCACCTTTCACACGAACAGGAACAATCTGCAAGGTTAAGAAAGTAGTTTCCCCTCTCCACAACCTCAAATAACATGACATTTGCCTGTCTAACAATCCAGTCGCAAGTCTTTTTATCATAACCCTCCAAAATGCACTCCATATTGGGGCACAAAACAAAAGTCCACTTCGAACTTGCAAGCTACCTTCGACTTACAAGTTCCATTATTTTAACACGCACCCCATCAAGCAATTGGGTTATAGGCAGCTTTCTTTCCTTCATAACCCATAAATTAAAACTCTCTGCAACATTAGAGCTAAGTTCATCGTATCTTTTGCCATCAAAATGCGCATTAGCCCAATGTTTTAGATGCAGGTCCTTGAGAAAATCATCAATATCACCACCCCCAACCTCCCCAAGCTCTTTCATAAACCTATTAAAGGAAGAAACCCTACAAGCATACGCACATTTTGTGAAAATGTCTAACAGTCTCTCCCTCACCTCATGGTTATGCTTGCCCGAAAACTTCGACCTGATATTGTTCTTAATGTGAAACAAGCAAAATGAATGTGGCCATGTAGGAAATGTTCTTTTAACTGCATCGCGCAAACCTTTATGACAATCGAAAATGATAGTGACCACACGACATTGAGGTCTAAGAATCTCTGCAAGCTTCCCCATAAACCAGGCCCAATTCTCAGAATTTTCAAAATCAACAACGGTATAACAAATATGATAAATACCTGAAAAATAATAAAAATGATGATGTCCTCCAAAAGAATTCATATACCAACATTACCCCGTGAAAATAATTGTATCCAATAAAAACATGTGCAATATAACAAAACAGGATCACGATACGAAATTACTTGAATCACCATTCATGCCGGTTGCAGCCATTAGGGTCCCCTTGAATTTGCTATTGATAAATGTGGCATCCAAGCAAAGAATAGGCCTACATCTAACATATCCTTTAATGCAACCACCTATGGCAATAAAAACCCTATTGAACCTAAAGGACCCAGGCTCAACTTCAAGACAACATTGCGTTCTAGGATTAGTCTGCTCAAGCAACTTAAGGTATCGAACAAGGATCCTATACGACATATCGTCGTCACCATGAACCTCTCGCCATGCCATCTCCTTCGCATACCAAGCATTCTAATATGGAACATTGATCCCATATTCACGCTTCAAGTCCTTGACAACCTCCTTTGCTGTCAACAAATGATCAGAATGTACCCTGTCCGGCAGAACAGACGCAATAACTTTAGACCGTACCATTTTCGACTTCCTCCCCATCATGCGTCCACTGCAGGTATGCTCATTAACAAGTTTCTTGATAATAAAGATACCATCTGAACGTCTCAACACAGCATGGATAAACCATTGACACCCCTCTGTCTCACTCTTTGAACAAACAACTGTGACACGTGAATGATCATTCTTCTTGAAATCAACCTCGAAACCACATGCAATACAGTATTTCCTAAGTTCCATCCGAAAATCTTTTACACCTCCAGGAAAACATTGCTGAACGTGTGTGATACAACCCTTCCACGCTTCACATAAGAAAACTCTACCACCGGACTTTTCCTGTTCTTCAACGTCAATGTCAAGGCTGAATTTTGGATCAACAGTGGAAATACCATATGTTCTCAAATCACTCGGCCCCTTGATTAGCTAAAGAATAAGTTCAACGTGCTCTACCATGACAATTGGAATGAAAGCAAACATGAATCTCATGTCATCGTCGCACAACATAACACAAGGCTCATAACCAAGTAATACATACTTAACAGTAAAATCGGTGGTTGAAATCCCAAGAAACTTGGACCGAATAACCTCACACAAGTCATTGAATGACGACCCATTGTTCAAACTAAAAACAGCTGCATCATCACCAAATTTACATCGGAAAATCACCCTGGACTCCATCTGGATTTCATATAATAAAAAAGAATCAAAGCAAATCCAATAAAAATACACATATGATATACACGATGAAAATTGAACGCATCAGGACCAATGGTGCAATATGTCTACTTTGATATGTGTAAGGATACTAGATAATTACAACCTACATACCGAACCACCACCTCACGGGGGACAAAAAACGTGTCTAAGTTATGAACAATCAAATATCATATAATAAAGTATACCAACAAACTTGTCCCCCCAAAGAGCAGTATGGAACCATTTGATAAGTAAAATTGCACACAAAGGAGGGCATGAAGGCAGATTATCGAAAACGATATGCCTAACCACAGAAAGAACTGACTTTAAAAAAAACTCTTCCAACGCCATCAATCCAAAAACTCTATAAACGATTATCCATATTGAATGTCTGAGATCAACATACATAAATGAAAGTCTATGGGTTAAGAATAATATGCCTAACCACATAAAGAACTAACTTTGAAAACTATTCTTCCAACGCCGTTAATCCAAAGCTCCATAAACGACTACCAATATTGAATGATAAATAAAACTTCACTTACAAGAAGTATATATACAATAATTCGCAGAGAATTCTTTAAAAAAATGGCCAGTATTACCTTACTCTCACAACTGAGATCCAATGAACGAACATATGGAATACACTGAAACAATTATCCAATAAGAAGAGCCGACAATGACCAAAGTAAACCCTGTAAACACTAACGTGATAACTAACACAATGCAGATCTTCTAATGGGATAAACAACATCATCCTCCCTATAACTACTCCGTACCCATCCATACATTACCAACCAATCAACGTGCACACATATTGTTACTCATCGGATAAAAACACGAAAATTTTAAGCTAGAATTTGAACTTCAACCAAATCCGATAACAAATATTACGTCGTACTAAAATATAAAATATAAATATCTTGTCATATTAAATAGGGACAATAAAGTAAACTAACATTATTTAATATAGTCGATAATTGTTTTTAAAAAAACCAAAAATTGTCCTTTGTTAAAAACTTGTCCTTTAAACTAAGTCCAAAAATAGAATGTCCTCTATTAAAACCATTAATAAATATTTGTCCTTTATTATTATTTTCTATTAAATAAATGATGTGAATGTGTTGCATTTTAAATCAAATGTTGATAATTTCAGCAAATTTACCATGAAATGCAGGCAATTTTATGGGATTTTTTGTTATACCCCAACAATTTCATGACATCTGTTACTAAATGTCGGCAATTTCATGGCTTTTCCTTCAAATTGCCATTAATTTTACAGTATATGTTACCGAATGCAAAAAAAAATTCTCCTTTCGTGATAAATGTTAGAAGTTATATATCAACCTTTTATAACAAATTCCGGAACCTTTGCAATACTTAACATTCGAATTAAATTTTAGAGAGTTACTAAAGTTTAAAGGAAAAGTTATTTATTAAAGCGTTTTGTAATTAAACCTCGTGAGTGATCCAATTTTCTAAAGAAAAATTGTTATTTAAATTGATTTACGTTCTTGCAAGTGGCATAAAATTTTAGGATTATTAAGATAATTTTATATATATTTTTTAATTAACTTTTTTTTGCAAATACATATAGATATTGTAGTATTATATATATATATATATATATATATATATATATATATGTATAAGGATACAAATATGCGGGTTTGGCCATTCACGAACTAGATAGACCTGACTTAGAATATGAAGAAGACTAATCATATAGATACTATTTTTTTATAACAACTAAATATTGTCATACAATTTTGAACCAAATTACTCTCTAGCTTTAATCATGTTAACCGTCAAATAAAAATTTTAGTCAAAATTAAGGGATGATCATCCCTTAAATTTAATTTTTAATATATATAATAGGTATAACTAGAGATAAGATTTTAAAACCAAAATATTATAACTAAATAACGAATGAGTATTTTGGTGCAGCCATTAATGAGTAAGCGAATAAGGATTAACATGGTTAATATATATTATCGTTCATAAAATATAATATATTTTTTCACAAAGTATAATATATTTTATGAAGTTAAATAAAATAATTAGCCTTCGTTACTACATAGTACATAGCAGGATAACTGTGAGAATCCGGACCCGCGACTCGAGAGGAGAGTCCTCGTTCTCGGTTTTGAAGGAAAATGTGTCTTGTAGAGTCGCCAGTTTGTTTTACAAGAAAACAAACAAAAGATCGTACGAAGGTCAATTCGAAAGTGAATTATCTTTCATACGTTTGAAACCAAAGATTCATTAAAAAATTACATTGCTAGGGTTCGGGAACTACGTTACGAATTGGGAAGGTGTTAGGCACCCAATCTGCCCTTTCGGTCTCTTAATGGATCATGTATCTAATTCCTATTTTAGATATCTTACAAGTAGTTTGAATAGTTTTCAGAATAGTCCTTTCCGGATAAATTCGATTTAAAATAGTATTTTGAAATCAGACTCGAGCTTTGCGAGCGCCTACGTATTCATTCGTAGAATGAAATTAGAGTCTCGTAGTTCCATTCTTTCGAAAACTGTTTTTGTATTTTTGTTTGTTTTGAAAACGTGTCAAAACGGATTTTGAATTTCTTGTAAAACTTGAAATGGACTAGTTTAGAAAACAGCGAACTTCTTTGCAAGTTATCTAATTTTTCTGTATTAAAACTAGTATTTAAATGCAGTATTGAAATCAGTAGAGTGGTAAAAAGACGTACCTGATATGCTTGAAGAAGAAATAAGAATCTTGCCTTGATTGCTCCTTTCTTTCTCTAGGACTTTCTCTCTCTAGATTTTCTCTCTCTAGATTTTCTCTCTCTAAAACTCTCTCTCAGAATTTCTCTAAAATGACTCTCTAATAATTTTGACAGTGTTTCTACTTACTAAAAACACTATTGAGTGTTGATGCCTCAAATGAGAGCCCAAAGGTCCTATTTATAGGTCAAAAATGCAGAAAAATGGCCTGGGTAGCCACGCGGCCTTCATTGGTGGATATTTTGAGCTTGCCAATTAAAATAATTAACAAATTGTTTCTATTATTTAATTTACTCGAATATTTCATTGCAATTGTACAAGAAATTATATATATATACATATATATTACTTTGGTTCAACTTAACTATAAACTTCTACTATTTAAAATCATTTTAATACCGTAGCTCAATTTTTTATATGACATTGTCATGCAAATAATGGGATGCATATATTGTTATCAAATGTTTGTCAGGCAAAAGAAATGTCTAAAAGGTAACTTTTTTACATTTAATTGTATCACCATAATCTAATTGTGAAGTTACGCAACATATACATTCCGCATAATTCACTTTTAACATGTTAATGTTCTTTTAATTTAGTATCTTTTTTAAGGAATCCCAAGGCTATAAAATCCAAACGCCTTATAATCTTGTTGCTTACATTATATATAATATAAACTTTTCCTGAAAAATAAAACTAGAAAGGGCAAAATTGGAAAAAAAAATGTGACTCGCCTTCAATAACAACCAAAATGACTTATAACCTTATACCTAATAGTAGATAGTAGATGATTCAAAAACCATACATTAATATTTTCCTTTATTACAGATTAAATTTTTATGCGCACACAACGTATATATACTTGAAAAATGACTCTTCTGAATTTTGTTATAATTAGTTCATTTTTTAAACAATACCTAACAGACGTGGATCAACATCATATAATTATTAACAACAGTAAATTATCTACTAAATATGTATGTAGTTTTAATCAACACGTAAACTCACCCAATTTTTTTTTATTAATAGAACTTTGAATTATTTACAATCTTGAGCTTCCTAATGCGTATTTTATGAAGTAGTTTAGGCTTAACTAAGAGAATATTTTTTAGGTCCGAATTCATCACTTTTCTATGAGATATTCAAAACTTTCAAAACTTTAAGATGTTATTGTAATTATTTATAATACACGGACATATCAATGATTTATAAATAAAAATTCTTATAAATCATTTTAATATGATAGTATTATGGAGTTAAATAAACTGAAACATAACCTTCCAATTGTTATACGTGTAAATGAAAGCAAATAATTAACAAGTTTTAGTAAACACAATAAACTTGCAATACAAAGTCTACTGATCAACACTAACTAGTACAAAAAGGGACTTGTAATTCGAGTAACAATCACTAATTAAAGATATTCAATATGTTAAAAAGAAAATGATTTTCTCCATCTATGTAGTATGTAAAACTCTTTTAATGTGAATATGAACTCATGTATAGATGATCCATGCATCGTTGTATATTATATTTCAAAGATATTACATTGCTATAATTACTAAAAGTCATCAAGCAGCCAGATGGGTTCAGTCGATAAATACATGTGGTTATCTATCATTTACCTTAATGAAATTACCATTGTAGTTATATATATATATATATATATATTTTTTGATAAGCAATGGTGCTGAATAAAATTGAGTTTGATGGTTAATATCAAATACTTTTTTCCCCCAAATTTGACCAATATAAATTTGGCATTTGGTCAAGTTTTGTTACTCGCTTATTAGTGATAAACGCATAATATTGTCATGTATAAGCTCTTTCTCGGAGTCAATTGACTTGTTGCATTAATTTTGCCTAATTATCCGCTTATCTCGAGATTAGTGTCTTAGCGAGTTTTGTATTTAATATCGCCCCGCTAGGTGTGTTTCTATGTGTTTTTAGGCTTACGATGCAATGGCCTTCGAAGAATCGATCAAGCGCTAGTCAAAAGCTCGCAAAGTGCTGATTTGGAGAATTTCCCAGAAGCATGATCGATCATGGAATTCCATGATCGATCATGGTGCAAATCATCTTCAGGCAGAACACTCCATGATCGATCATGGGTTGACCATGATAGATCATGGCCTGGCGGAGACAGCCACCAACTTCTACTTTTAGCCTTATTTTGGGGAATTTTGTTCCTAGATATTTTTCCTTGCTTTGTTTATTAATTTAAGTACACTCTTAGCTAGTGTTTAGTCTAGAGGATGAAGGAGAATAGAGGGGGAGATTGGTTCTACACAAAAAAAGGAGTTCTAGAGAGAAGGGAGAGCTAAAGTGTATTATTGTTCTTCATTTCTCTCTTGTAAGCCTTTATTGTAAGAATGATTTCTTCTACTATAATATTTGTTCTTGCATTTATTATGGAGTAGTCTTTTACTAAGGTTACAGAGGTTGATCGCGATATAATTTTCGGTAATTTATTTTGACGCGCCGAAAATACTTCCGTGCTTAGGTACCCAAGTGCAGGTTGTCAAGTTATAATACTTGGTAAGTCCAAGTGTCGAACCACAAGGATAGTCGGAAAGACGATGTGGTGATTACGAGTCCAAGGCTTTGTTTAAGAGAATATGATTGGTTGATTTTAGTTGTTGATTTTAAAGTCTTGCAATAAAAATTAAAATGATGTAACAATAGATGAGAAAAGGCTAAGGCATTATAGAATTCATTTGTTTTGCAAAGTTAAGTAAAATCAATCTCATTCAAAGTTCTCAATGCAATTCCTAAGTGTTGAATATTTTACCCATTTCTAAGCAAAAGGGTGTGGAGCAAAAGCAACCCATTCCCATATAAATGCCATATAAAGAAAGGGTGTAAGCAAATATCAACACAAGTGTATCTCTCATTTTTATCTTGTGACAAAGGGTGTGAAGCAAGTGCAACCCATTCCCATATAATATCAACCAAGATTCAAACTTAAAATACACAAAAAGAAAATGCATAAATTTAAACTAGGCATTTAAGAACTCATTGGTAGTTTCCCCTAGGCAAATGACTTGATTATGAAAAAGGCCAACTACAGGGAGTTTAGCTCGATAAATCATAACATTTCATTTGTCTAAGATTGGGAGGTCTAGGTGGAGGTCAAACCGTCCTATATAGACTTATTTGATAAATACAAATTGAATCCTTAAAATGATTAATGAAGTTGTTTATGACATAAATTTAAAAGATCCTCTTTGGCAATAATTTACTAAGAAGATGATGAGTCTTAAAATCACATAAAATGTAGAAAGCACTCAACATATCATTAAAGTATTAAAAGATTAAATCTCAAATTTATGGTGTTTCTATGAATATTCAAAGACTAATCATGCTTGGCAATGAAAAGTATCTCATTCAAAGAAAGAATGAACATAGGCTAGTAAGAAATACACAAGTGTATCATTTTCTCATTAATGCTTGAGATCAATTTATACAAGGCATACAAAGTCAAATTATCATATAAAAATTATCTTACTAGCTTATGAATGGTTGAAAAAATGGAGAAGATGAAGGATTCAAAAAGTATTTAACAATACTAACAATGGAATGAGAATTGAACTTACATAATTAATGCATTGCAAATTTCATCTTTTAGCCTTAGCAAAGAAATTTACTCCATAATAAATGTAGAGACAAGAATTATAAAAGTGAACTCCATTTCTCTCTCTAGAAAATAAAACTATTACAAGCTCTCTATAAATTGAGAAATGAGAAGTAATAAAAGTCCTCTCTCCAAAACAACAATGAAGACTATAAATAGGGGAGATGTGTTGGATGCTAAAACATAAACAATGCTTTCTTTTATTTTTGGTGGAGAATTCCACTATTTTGGATGCTCTTTTTTCACATGGACAATTCTACTTTCTTTCTTTAATCACATGGACATGGAGACTTTCTTTCTTGGATGCTCTTTAATCACATGGAGACTTACTTTCTTGAATTTCTTTTGTCCATGAAAAATTTCACTATTGTATTAAATACAATATTTCTTGAAATCTAAAGAAACCAAAATAAACACAAAATGTGCCTTTCCAAGAATTGTTAAATACAAAAGTGCTACGAGACTAATCGCGAAATAAGTTGGCAAACCGAGTAGTTTTAGAGAAATAAACGCGTCAAACAACTCCGAAAATGAGCGTATGAATGACAAAATTAAACGTTTATCAACTCCCCCAGTCCATATTTAAAGTTTGTTAAATATTTGTGAATCATTTTCCTTTCGAAATCCTTCATTCTACAAGCTTTCTAGGCATTTTCATTATACGATTAGACTTTTCATGCCTTGTATGCTTAGTGCTTGTTGATTAATGAAAATACAACATATTCATATGGTTCTAAGAAGCTTGTAGCTCATTTCTCCATCTATGGATTTTTGTTCCTCGTCGTAGAGATTACGAGGAGTTCTTCAAATTCCATGGATGATTTATAAAATTGTTAATCTAGTTTTTGCATTGCTTAATGATATTTTGAGTGCTTTGTACACTTTACGTGCTATCTAGACTCATTATCGTCTTTTTAAAGTAATAATTGGCTAGTTGGTGATTTTATCCCATAAACTTCTTTCCATGTCATTGTGATGATTCGCTACATAATTTTCATTCTTTTAAACTATGAGATTTCACACACATGCTTATTATAAAACCTTGTTTCGATGAGACTATCATCTCTATCTCGGATTAGCCTCAATGGGAATGAGTTGCCTAGCTTCGTACCCTTGGCTAAAAGATAAATATGATAGCTTCATCTTTGGTGGAATTTTGTGATTTTCTCTCTTGATATAGCTTTGACCCGGGAATGAGTTGCCTAGCTTCGTACCCTTTGCTATTGAGAGTTATAACAACATTCCCCACTTATGACAACCTTGTGTTGAAATCTAAGTATGAGATTGCAATTACCGTCTATCGTATCGTAACTAACCTCCACCTACCTTAGTGTTTTCTTACCTATTTTCATAACCGATTTACGTTTCTATTGTTCGATAACAAATCCAACTTACAAAATCTGAAAACCATTTGATCCGTAATCCTTTCCATTCCTTTTCAATTATCCCTGTGGTTCGACACTTGGACATCCGAGACTTTACTATAACTTGACGCGCCTGCACTTGGGCTAACACAACGCGCTATTTTAGAGCCGTCAATTAAGTTAACCTATAGTAATTATTTCATAATATTAGATGCTCTAAGTCATATTTATTTAACTAATGTAGTAAACTATAGTATTAAATTAATATTTATTTATAGATTTTCATTTATTTTTCCAGGGTTTACACGTATTATAAACTGTGCCACAGTTGACTCGTATTATATAGATATCAATAGACAATAGTTTAAACCTAAGATGTGTATTTAAATTCTAGCTTTGTAAGTGCAATAGGATCCGAAACGTATAATATATATAATCTTTTGAGTAAGTCAAAGCAACAAAATTTGTCAAAGGATGTGGAATGGCTTATAATGAACATGAACTACGATCAGTTTTATGCGTTAAAATAAAAATTAACTCCTTTATAAATAAATAAGAAAGCAAAATCATAAATTTTATTCCATGAGAATTAGAGTGAATTTAGAACAAAAGTGTGATAAGATATATTTTAAAAAAAAATTATTACTATAACTAATGTCAGTGACTAAGAGAAGCAAAACATGTTGCAAAATGTTGAAGTAACAAAGCTGAACGTTATTAGGCTTTTCGGAAGGTAGGACTACTCTTTTAAAAACAACATTGTTTTAAAGTTTGCTATTATATATCCTACTACACTCTAGAATTCTTATTTTAAATTTAAGAACAATGCCTTTTTAAATTAAAAACAGTAATATTCTTTTGGTTTGTCTATCCAGTGCAAAACTAATTAATATCACGCCCAGCTAGTTGTAATTTATAAAATTATCCTGTTAATTACACTTTTTGTGTCAGTTTTGACACAAGCATATAAGCATATACTATTTGAAAGATTGCACAAATACAACTCTTTTAAAGACTATATATTCTTATATCTATTTGAATTTTTTTTTTAATTATCACAGTAAAAGTATAATGTAAGTATGTCAAACTCTAAAAAATCTCTTCCCGACTCATACATGACACCAGTCGTATAAATTTTTGTAAGCTTGATTATTATCTTATAAAATGTACATTATAATAGTAGAAATAATCAAGAGAAAGAATTGTATAGATATATTAATTTGTACAAAAATGTATATAATATTCTTCTTTTGCAAAGAATAAGATATTCTCATTAATTAACACAATTAAAATTATTAATAACTAGGTGAAGTGATATTATTTTAAATAAAATAATCAACTTTTTATAAACACTGAATGTTGCAGCAACAAGTGATGTTATACCAAATGACCATATCCGGTAGTTAATACGTAGTGCTCATTTGTTTATTTTTTAAAGGAATTAAATAATACAAGTAAAATATTATTCTTTATACTATTTAATTTACTCCAATATTTCATTGTAATTTTAGAGCAAATTATATATTATTTTCTGTCAGCTTAGCTAATATATTACTATTTTAAATCAGTTCTACACTATGTCTACTTATATATATGATAATCATGCAAATGATGATGCATTATTTTCAAATTCTAGTCAAACAATTGAAATGTGGATGCTAGATAAGGGAAGAATGATTGTAACTTTTTAATTGCTATAAGTAAAATTATTACATTTAATTGCATCAAAATTACGTGAATGTAAAGTTACACAACATTTTGCATGATCACTTTTAACATGTCATTGTGCTTTTTATTTATGACTCAGAGAAGTTAAGATGTTTATATCATTGTACTATATAATTATCACTTTTTTTTTAAGCAATCTCAAACCTTAGAAAACACTAAAAATTAGAGGGTTATTTTATTAAAAGTAAGGGGTCTAAAAGGAAGGTGAATATGGACCTGACCTGCCAAAAGCTTATAGGAAAACTAGGACTCAAAAATGACTTTGTAGGATTCAAACCAACCACTAAAATATTAATACAAAGCAACCATGATATAGCTAGTGAACTTTAAATTTATACGTAAAGTGAAAACACAAGATAAATCATGCCCCAATAAAGTAGCAATCTAAATCATAGTTTTAGTATCTTAATTTTAGAATATTTGAATAGTTGCATGTCTTCATTTTTTTTTTCTATAAATAAAATGAGTAAAGCAGGTTTCAAACAAAAATTAAAACTTTAATTTATCATCCAAAGCACTTTTTGTCCATCTAGAGTAGTAGTTGAGGGAGGGGGATATGCGACCAATCACCCTATCACACGGATTCAAACCCCCATTTAAACCGGAGGTAAAAACTACACTTATTATTGGACAATTTTATTTTTATTTTTATTTTTAGTTTTTATTTTTTTTAATGTTGGTAAAAGCATCCTTAATTTTTTTGTTTCAATACTGATTCTTTTAAGCATATTCAATGTCATTTCTTTTTTTTTTTGAAAGGTCACCTATAATTATTTGAGCACCCTCAAAAACTCTCAAAGAACTCTCTTATTTCAACCATTTTAACAAAACAAATTCATTGCTAATAAACTAGGTTGATAAAATGTGCCATATTTTGCGACAAAAGACTTTTTCTTAGGGTTTTCTTCTTATTATTTTTTGGGTTCTTGCTAATATTAACTATAAAATCTATTTATTCTCTATTTCTGGACTAATAAACTTTTCAAAAAATTGTTTTAAGAGGGTGCTTTTAGATGCACCCACTAAATATTATTCTTCTCACCCTACTTAAAAAAAATTTAACTTTTGAATTTTTCACTAAATTACAAATTTTCAGATCTGTAAACTCACCCTAAACAAAGATCTCGCTCTGTCTGTTACTACTCCATTCAACCCAAACAACAAAACCTTCAAAAATATTATTTTCCACTCTGGCTTATTAAATTTTTCTTCCAAATTTCTCCTTACCTTTGCCTCACCATCCTTACCATCATTTACTATCTCTCCCATTTTTATTTATTGACTTTAGCTTCTTTATTCTTAATTTTTTTTGTGTTGTTTAATTGAACCATATTTTCATGCTTTTATTATTTCAATTGTGTACTTAATCAATATTCCACTTATTTTTTGCATTTACTCAGGGCCGGCCCTGGGCATAGGCGGCCCAGGCCATCGCCTAGGGCCCCCGACATGCCAAGGCCCCGATTTTTTTGAACCTTATATATATATATATATATATGCATATGTGTAACGTTTATATTATTTGGCGTTGAGATCAAATGACAAGCACAACACTCTCATTGGCCCCGTAGGAGTACTTTTGGTTTGAAATGCATTTGAAGCTGGGGCTCTAGTGTTTGAGTTCTGGCAGCGGAAGATGTTTTTTAACCATTTTTTTCCTTTTAAATGGCAGTGGTTCTATTTTTGCCCACTACTTCTATTTTCCTCCTTTTAAATGCATATAAAATCTAAGTTTTTCCTTTTTAACAAAAGTTATATCTTTTAATTTTTGTTTTGACTACTTTTTTTTTACTCTTAAATGTTTATTAAGCATAATTTTTCTTTTTTTCTTTTTATTTTTTTTTGCTTGAACAAAAGTCATATCATTTAGCTTTTGTTTTGATTAAAAATTTAAGGTTTTCTTGTTCATACCCACATAAAATTCAACTCACCCCGCTCTTAAGTTAAACCATCTTAACAACAATTCATTTGGAAAATAAAATAAAATCTAGATATCTCTTTGAACGTCTCATCTTTCTTTCTCCCTCTTCAAGTTAAATCAATTTTAAAAATTCATGAGAAAATAAAATTATGGACCCTCTTTAACGTTATATATATATATATCTTCCTCCTCTTGATTTGAATTGATTTTAACATTTCGTCGGTAGAGAAAATCCATTCAACACAGGAGGCATTTTCATGGTTAATCGTTTGAGATCATTTCCCAAAAAATATATATATTACATGAATATACAAAAAAATGAAAAAGCCCCAAAATCAAATAATTTATTGGCTTTCTTAAATGAGGTCTTTAGTTAGTTCCATATATTTTTTCTTCCATATTTTTTTCTTGTAATAAAGTCTTCACATTATTTAACCTTTTCTTATGTATTCATAATACATAACACTTTATATATTCTTTTGGTTCACAGTGAATTCTCTCTATAATTTGTTGATTTGAATATAACACTCTATCTTTTAGTTGTAGTTTTGACTATATTCTATACGACTGAAAAAATATTAGTTACTCTTTTTATAATTTTTCAAATGTCATTGCTATAATGATATATATATATATATATATATATATATATTTTATTGCAGGTTTATAGATGTATTTATAATATATGAATATATAAAAATGTAAAAGGCCCTGAAACAAAATTTGCCTAGGGCCCCTTCAAACTCAGGGCCGGCACTGCATTTACTTCCGTTGATTTTAGGGTCCCTTGGATAGTTGGGTTTATATTAATTTTCCCGATAATTCCACTTCATAGGCATTGGTTATATGCTTTTTTTTCCAGCAATCTTGCACTTTGTTTTAGGGATCTGTAGAATAATTTAAACTGCTCAATCAGACAGATCTAATCAAATTCTTTGAAAAACCAATAAATATTGAATATATTTTTGGTGATCTACCTTGTTGAAACCAATATAAATCTACCGATCCAACTCACTCCAATTGTTTATCCGCCCTGAGTCTCTCAAACCATCGTTAAACATTGGTTTCATTGTCTATAACATCTTTTGAAGCAATAAACATAACTAATTTGCTATTCATGTTCGGTGATTCACTTCTTTAATTGTTCTGAACTTACTAATTCTTTTATTCTATTCTTTTTAGTTGTGATTAGTTAAAGTCAAGAATTATCAAAGCCATTAATCAACATCAATTCATCTCAGGACACTCTAATGTTTATAAATGAGTGAAATATAATTGATAGATGTTTTAAATATTATTTTTATTTGATAGAATGATACAGTGTGAATACAATATTACTAACGTGCAATAAATATTATGTCGAAATGTTTTAGTTATAACGCATGAGTAAGTTATAAATATTTTATTTGTATAAAATAAAATTATAAGTTTTCGTCAAATTGGTTCCAACAATAAAAGTTACAATATATCCGGATATTATATTTGTCAAAATTTATTAATTAGTGATAAATAAATTTATCCTTATTTATTTTTAGAGATGTTATATATTTATTGTCTTTATAGTCATCTTTAAATTTTTATAAACTCACCCCACCAATTACGGGAATTGCAACTCTTTTCAAAATGTTAGTAGGGTGAGAATAAAATCTTCTCAAATTAGGATGAGAAGTAAGGTTTGCTGGGTGCATTGAAAATTGAAAATAGAGAAAACCCTTTTTTGTGTGTTGATTTCTTTTGCGGTTTAAAATGCAACAAGGTGAGATGAAAATTCATAAATATTATAAATTATAGAGCGTAGGTCAGTGTCTCTCTTAGTTGCCCTTCCTTTTTTTTCTTTTTTCTTTCTTTCCTTTCACAGTTTACATCTTACGTATATACTATATTGTATGCTGTACCAAAAACATTATCATTCTTGAAAATCATCTTGCAATTTTAAATATCCATTTTTTTACTTGATTTTCGTGCACATATTGTGGGTTTGCAATTTGTATGTAAGTTCTATAAAGTAAAAAAGTTTAAAAACTAATAACTAGTGCAATAATAGTTAAGAGTCATTTTACCCTCAATAACGGATTAGGATCTTGTATATATAGTTGGGTTCTTTGTCATTGTCTTCAAAAGAATAAACTCATATTTAATTTTTGTTTTTAAAAAGAAAGTTGTAATTCAAATTATTTAAAAATTCACAGACCAAATTTAACGTACCAACTGGCAACATAAAGTCGTTACCTTCCGTATACAAAAGGGTATATATAATTGAGAGATTTCAAAAAAAATGTTATAATGGGGATGATTTTACCCATCTATTCAGGGCTTATATATCATGTCACGCGACACTTTTATATATAGGAAAGAGGTATGTATTATCCATTCGTACGTATTTTTATATATATTTAAGTATATATCCTTTGTCAAATTTATTCTTTACTTTTAGGGTTATTTGTACTTTAGCAGCTGAAGACTATGTTGAAACTCCCAACCGCATCCAAAGTTTTTAAAATTTGGACTTTAAACAGGGGATGGAGGTCCAACGTTCTTGGATTTCCGAGACAACTAGACTTTGCTACCATTTTAAGAACTAACTCTCTAAAATATTTAAACTGTTAGAAGAATGAATTGCAATGAATATCATACTTAACATGGTCAACCAAAACAATGAGAGAAACACCGAAAATACCCCTATTACTCTAGAAAAGCACAAGTCTCTCTCTTATACACAACCCCGAACATATTTGCATGTACACATTGGTATGTACACATGCATATATATTTCGATTGTGCAAAAATAGTTTTTGACACTGTAATTTTAAAAATTAATAAAAAATTAATTTAAAATGGCTTTCCTAAAATATTGCTAAGTAAAAAAGACTTATTTTAAATCGGACATTCCATATGAAAACAATTTTGGCCTCATTAGAATTTTATTAAATTTTTCACATGACCGATTTTAAACTTACAAAAATTATTTTTCGATGTAAAAAAAGAATTCAAAATTAGTTGCCTAGAAATTTTAAAGTGCAAAGAGAAGCCAAAATTGTTTAAAGTTTTCTTCTTGTACATGACCAATAAGAAAATTTGGTATCATTGGCCATTTTGAAATTATTTTTTATGCTCCTCATTTGAAATGTAAAAGATGAATGTGAAAACGTTCACATTTTTTAACGTAAACAAATTAATTATAAGACGTATAAAACTAAAATTAAAACAAATATCAAGGACGTCTTTGATATTTTTCATCTTGTCTAATTTAACGGATCAAATGGTTAAAAGGCAAGTTAGTTGACGGTGCGGTTAAAAACTTCAAGTTTCAAAATCAATTTTGACATAAATTGTGGGTACCTTAATTTGTAAAAAAATATATTTTTTGCCATCTTCATTCCAAAAAACATTAAAAATGTAAATCTTTTTATTTTTATTTTAAAAAAATAAAATAAAATAAAAAAATAATAATAACAATAACAACAACAACAATAATAATATTATGTTAAATTTTTTTACGATGAGTTTGTCATATCTATCTCAGATTAGCTTCATCGGGAATGGGTTATTTTGCTTCACACCCGTATCTAAGAGGTAGGAATGGCAACTTCTTTGGTGGAATGTTGTTTGTCTCTTTCTTGATATAGCTTCGATTCGGGAATGAACCGCCTAGCATCGCACCTTTTGCTATTGAGAGATACACCAACATTCCTCATATCTTGAGAAACCTTGTGTTAAAATCTTTGTATGAGTTAGCGATCACTGTCTCTTAAATCACAACAAACTTCCACATACCTTAGTCCTTTCTTATTTCTTTTCACAACCAATTTATATTTCCGTTGTTTCACAATCAATCCTTTTTACCAAAAACCAGAAAACCATAAAATCTGTAATCCATTCCATTCCTTTTTAACTATCACTGTGGATCGATACTTGGTTTTCCTAGACTATACTATAACTTGATGGGCCTACACTTGGGCTACCACAACGCACTATTCTTGCGGCGTCAAATTTTTGGTACCAAAAGCGAACTCGATATATATAATTTAAACAAAGCTTTTACTGTTACTAAGACAGTTTATACCACTTGTCACGAAATAGAAATTGAAGAGGAATTATGAATTGTATTGATATTCTTGATGATACAATGTACAATGAAGAGGGATATATATACTAGAAGAGCTAGGCTACAATTAGGTAACATATTACAATTAGGTAACATACAATTTGGTAACTTATAATTAGGAACCGTAATATATTCTAACACCCCCCCCCCTTCAAACTCAAGGTGGTAAGTGAGAGACCAGCTGGAGTTTGGAAATCAGAGCTTGGAAACGACTAGGCTGGTGGGCTTTGGTGAAGAGATCTGCAGGCTGGTCATCAGAAGTTACAGACATAAGACGTATGTAGAGGCTGCGAATATGCTGGCGAATAAAGTGACAATCAATCTCAATGTGTTTGGTTCGTTCATGAAAAACGTCATTGTGGATGATTTGGATGGCACTGCGGTTGTCACAATAGAGAGTAGTAGGAGAGTCCTGAGGAGCACCGAGTTCATCAAGGAGTCGTCGAAGCCATATAAGTTCTTGTGAAGTATCAGCTAGGGCACGGTATTCAGCCTCAGTACTTGATCGGGAAACGACAGACTGTTTCTTGCTACGCCAAGTAAGAAGAGAGTCCCCAAGGAAAAAACAGTAACCAGTAATAGACCGACGATCTGTAGGGTCACCAGCCCAATCTGCATCAGAGTAAGTGCGTAACACAAGAGATGATCTCGAAGAATAGTGAAGCCCGTAAAACATTGTCCCTTTGAGATAACGAAGAATGCGAAGGACAACATCAAAGTGAGTAGAACGTGGAGCAGACATAAACTGACTGACAACATGAACAGCATAAGCAGTATCTGGGCGCGTGACAGTAAGGTAAACCAAACTGCCAACTAACTGTCGGTATAGAGTGCCATCAGAAAGAGGAGTACCATCAAACGGAGTAATTCTGACATTGGTGTCCAATGGAGTAGATGCAGTTTTACTGTCAGTGAGGCCAGCACGAGCCAGAACATCAGACGTGTATTTCACCTGGGACAAATAGTAACCCGTCGAGTCAGAAAGAACTTCAAGCCCTAAAAAATAGTTGAGTCGACCAAGGTCCTTCATCTCAAAGAACTGACTGAGAGACTTTTTGAGATTCGAGATACCAGAAAGATCATCGCCAGTAATTATCATATCATCCACATAGAGGAGAAGAAGAATAATCCCAGAATCTGTCTTTCGAATAAAGAGGCCTGAGTCTGAAGTACTGGAGGAGTAACCAAGCTTCGTGATAGTGGAGCTAAATTTTGCGAACCAAGCTCGAGGGGCTTGCTTGAGCCCATATAAGGCACGGCGAAGCTTGCAGACCTGAGTAAATTGGTGCGAATAACCGGGAGGGGGTTTCATATAGACTTCTTCTGTGAGATCCCCATTAAGAAAGGCATTCTTGACATCCATTTGAAAAAGATCCCATTTGCGAACAGCAGCAATAGCAATAAGACTGCGAACAGATGTCATGCGAGCGACAGGAGCGAAAGTTTCTTCATAATCTATACCATACTCCTGATTAAACCCCTTGGCTACAAGACGAGCTTTGTAACGATTAATTGAACCGTCAGATCGTGTCTTGATTTTATATACCCATTTACACCCAACTGCAGACTTTCCAGGAGGAAGATTCACTAGATCCCAGGTATGAGCTTTATCTAAAGCTTGCAGTTCTTCTGTCATAGCTTGCTGCCAAAGTGGATTAGTACTGGCTTCCTTATAAGAGGAAGGTTCATAGTGAGAAATCATGGTAGAGTAACAATGGTAGTCACGAAGATAGTGAGGAAGCTCTTTTACCCGAGTGGACTGTCGTTGTGGCTGAGGTATGATAGGATCAGCAGGCGAGACATCATCATTGGGAGGGACCGTTTGTTGAGGCTCGTCAGAATGAATAATATCAGATGAGGATGGGGTAAACAATTCAGCAGACGATGGAACAAGTGGTTGAGGTGGTGGTGGTGGTGGTGGTGGTGGTGGGGGGACTTCTGGAGTAGGATGCGGTGTGGAGACTGAGTGAGGTGGAAGTGTGGTTTTTGGGTCAGGTTCAGGTGGTGATGTGATAACTGGAGTCTCTAATTCAGGGGTGGAAAGATCAAGGGAAGAATGAGTGAAGAATGGAAGTAGAGGTTCTTCAAGAACATGAAATTTGGAGAGAGATGAGAACATTTTATGTTCCCAAAAGACAACATGACGAGAAATTCGTAGGCGTTTAGAGACAGGATCCCAACACCTATAACCTTTGTGTTCTATTCCATACCCAAGAAGCAACAAAGACGAGCACGGGGTTCCAATTTAGAATGTTCATGAGGCTGGAGTAACACAAAACAAGCACAACCGAAGACTCGTAAGAAATTATAATCAGGAGAGGTACCATGAAGTCTCTCATATGGAGACTGATGCTGAAGGAAGGGAACAGGTATACGATTGATAGTGTAAATAGCAGTAAGTGCTGCTTCCCCCCAGAATCGTTCAGGGCAACTACTAGAGATAAGAAGAGTGCGAACAGTATCAAGAATATGTCTATGCTTACGTTCAGCACGACCATTTTGCTGAGATGTACCTGGACAAGAATATTGAGAAATAGTGCCCTGTTCACGAAGAAATTTAAGAAATGATGTCGCCTTGTATTCCATGGCATTATCAGCACGAAAAATCTTTATTGGACGAGAAAATTGAGTTTGAATCATACGAGCAAAATTATAGTAAATTTGGGCTAATTCAGAACGATTTTTCATAAGATAGATCCAAGTAAAACGAGAATAATCATCCAAAAAGATAACAAAATATTTTGAACCTCCCATGGTAGAATGTGGAGATGGTCCCCAAACATCAAAGTGAATAAGATCAAATGGTGCTGAAGAAATAGAATCATTTTTATTAAAACATAATGCAGGTTGTTTTCCAAGTTAACAAGATAGACACGACAATTTTTCAGACTTTATTGACCCTAACTGACCAGATGACACAATAGAACGAAGACGATCAAAAGACACATGTCCTAAACGAGAATGCCATAACTCAAACGAAGAAACAGGTGGTGTGGATGCAGTAGTAGTCGGTGTGGATGCAACGATAGGAGTAGGTGAGGTACGAAGGTGTATGAGCTCAAACATGCGGCCAACTTTACGGCCTATCCCAATAATTTGTCTCGTCTGAGGATCCTGCACATGACAACCAGAAGAAGAAAATATAACATTTAGCCCAAGGTCACATAGTTGACCAACATAAATAAGGTTGCTAGTCAATTTTGGAATATGGAATGTAGCAGGTAAAGAGAGGCTAGGTATAGCAACCGTCCCAACATGACTAACAGATAACTGAGAACCATCAGCAGTTTTAATGGTGGGTGTATGAGAATTATAACTTTTAGATGTGAAAATAGCAGGATCAGAAGTCATATGATTGCAGCAGCCAGAGTCAAAGAACCAAGATGTACCTGTGGTGGTAGCCATAGCAGAACCAGAAGAGGATGTAACCTGTTTAAGAAGAGCTGTGATGTCAGCTAAAGCCACAGGTGCAGTAGAAATGTTTGCCTCAGAGGAATCAGTGGTGGCAGCGGTGATGGTGCTGGAAGATGATCTAGAGGAGGATCTCCTGGATGGGTTCTTGTAACAATCGGCTTGAAAGTGACCTGGTCCCACCTTTTTGCAAAAGAAACACGTCCTAATTGGACACTTTAGTAGCATATGGGTGGTGGCATGACAGTATACATATTATCGAGAAGACAAGTTTTTGGTAGGTTTCGAGCTTTGAACGGCTAAAACAGCATGAGAATTGTGGGCCCGAGTGGCGAACCGAGTTTCTTCAGAAAGAAGCTCTGTTATGACATCATCAAGAGACGGTAAAGGATTACGATGGAGTAGAGCAGCCCGAACTGGTTCGAATTTATCGTGAAGTCCTATTAGAAGAGTGATAACACGCTGGTTATCTCGGTATGTTTCAAATTTTTCTGTATCATGCTCACAAAAAGTAGGTTCGGATTGGGCTAGCTGATCCCAAATAGCTTGAAGGTCGGATAAATAATCATCAATCGATTGCTCGGGTTGTTGAGTTTTAGAATGTAAAGCAGTAAGCAACTGGTACTGATGAGAGAGATCCTTTGGGGTGTACCTAGATTTTAGAAAATCCCAGACTTCCTTCCCGGTGGTAAAACGACCAATTTGCTACCCTATACGAGAGATAGAGGTATTCCGAACCCATGTGATAATATCACCATTTTTGCTTTCCCAATCATCAAGTCGATCATTGAACTTATCGTCGGTTTCATCGGTTTTCTTGGTTGGCTTAAGGACTTCCCCAGTAACAATTCACCAGGACTTACGAGACTTCAGAAAACTGGTCATGGCTTGGGACCATTGAACATAGTTGGTGCCATTGAGAACGAGAGAAATCGGACGTGAAAACTCGTGCTTTTCCATTGAGAAACGTGGAAGATAACACAGTATCCGTAAAAAATAATCTGATTCTGAGAAATCTGAGGCCAGAAACGGATCCGGAGCAGTTGATTTAGTGGGGAACCGGTCTTAGAGTGAAAAAAACCGGGTTAGATATAGGTGAATGATAAGCACCCAAAACTGTTATTTTTAATTCCCCAAATGCCGAAATTTAAGTGTCAAAAATTGCATTATATTATCTAATGTTGACATTTAGTTGTTTTGCAGGTTCTTGTCTCAATTTATGTAATTAAATGCTTAACTTTGTTGAATATGTGAGACAGGACGCCTAAAGTTGCTCGGATAGTTTTTAAAGCATAACTTTTTGCTCGGAACTCCGAATCATGCGTTTCTTGAGCCTAAAATCAAGAGAATTTCGAGAGCTACAACTTTCCAGTTCAACACTTTTCCAAATTCGGCCATCTTCATATCCGAAATTTCATTGCAATATTCCGGCAGCAAAAGAAAAAAAGAGAGAAAAATATCCCAAAAGTGTGTGTGCCCACTCTCATATTTTTTTAATCTCTCAACCCATAACCCAACACTCCACTACCTAGACAATGTCCACATTATTCTCTTACACACCCCACTCTCTAGACAAAGCCTATTATTCTCTTACACCCCCTCACCCCATTGTCTACTTTTCATGATTATGTTCCTCTCCCATTTTCACACATATATTGATTCATATTTGGCCAAGAGAAGGAGACCACCTACGTGAGTTTGAAAGAAAGGAGGAGAGCTTGGAGCAAGAGAGCTTGTTCTAGAGAGAGAAAATATTTGAGTGCTACATATTTTTCTTCTTCTTGTATTATTGTTTCATTTTATTGAAGAAGATAATATTGTAGAGTGTTGAGAGAAATTCTTTTACTCACATATTTGGAGATATTTAAGGAGCTATTTTATTATTTGTTTTGTCCTTCTATCTTTATGGAAGGCTAATCTCCCTTTCAAGGGGAGAGATGAAGCCTCATTTTTATTTGTGATTTAGAATTTTATAATATTGCATAAATATACTCATTTGTGATTTTTCTTAAATAAGATCTTTGGATCACTCTACATACCATAGGTGATCCCATTTTGGTTTTTATACTTGACTTAAGAGATGAGCTACATACCATAGGATTTTCTTAAGTTCATTTTATTTTCCAAATTTATCTTCTAGTTCTTTAATGTTAATGTAAGTGAGTGACAACCTTGTATTATTATTATTTCTAAAAGAAGAAAATATAGATCTTGAAAGGAAAAATCTCTTATAAACAAATAAATTGTCAAATACTATTTGGTTATTTTGGGTTCACTCTACATACCATAGGTGATTCCATTTAATCAAACTAGTATAGAATTTATTTTGGGTATATATGTGCAATAATATATTATTCTAGATCCATTGATAATTTGGTGGTGGATTCTTAACTCTTGAAATCCCTACACTTTATTTCTCCAAGACAACTTTCTCTACTTTCATTACATTTTAGTAGTATTAAAATTATTCCTAAGAAAAGTAAGCATTTCTAAAAGAAAAAAAAATGGTTTTTATTCTAAATCTATTATTTTCTCAACTTTGTTTTCATTGATTCATAAAACAACTCCCGTGGATTTGACCCCTTACTACTACTATCTACGTTACTAATATATTTTGTAGGTACATAAGGGTCTTTGATCAAGCTATTTTTAGCGACGAAGATAGCTCCATATCAAATGGCGCCGTTGCCGGGGAGCTGACGCCAATGAAAATGACGTGAAGACTTTTTGAGATTTGTTAGATTTAGTTGTAATTATTCGATTTGGTTGTAAAATTTATTTTTTTTTTGGACATTTTGGACTGTTTAAAAACTGTAATATTTATTTATATGGTGTTCTGGGACTGCCCAGATTAAGTGTTAAAAAAAAAAAAAAAAAAAAACCCAAAAAAAAAAAAGGTTGCAAAAGGGAAACTGGACAAAATAGAGACTGCATTTTTGGAAGAAAAAAAAAAGAATAGAACACTTGAAGACTCTCTATTTTGGGTCAGTAGGACTCTCGGGGACGACTGAAATTTAGGAGAAATTTCCCCCCGATCGACTCAACCGAATCATCACCCCGCTTGCGGGAGGTACATTTTTTATCACTCGCGAATCTCCTGTCAGCGAGTCAATTCCTATGTGCTCTAATTGCTATGTGTTTATTTTTTTAGCACATTTATTTTGAATGGTGAATGATGAATAATTGGACCTAAAGCCTAGCCCGGCTATTGAAACGAGTTGGGATTTCATCACCCACTCAATCGCTTATCCATTTGCTTGTGATCCTAAGCCATCATTAATTAAAATCAACTCACTAGCAAGCCAAATAGGATTCGGTGTTCATAGGACCTCTAAAGAAAAGAAGCGATCGGTAGCCACTCCAGTGAGCTCTTCCAAGCCTATGGTAGATTGACTAGTTGGTATTTAAGTGGTGCCTTTGTGACCCTCCAACATATTAGTCCTTCGGCCCTGATTTGGGAGAATTTAATTGGTAAGCTTCTCGGACAATTTTTATTGTTCGTTTCGATCAAATCTGGACAAGAGTAGGAGCACAAAATTTTCAATCAGGTGGTGTCAAAGAGCTCGCGCTTTCCCACCCGTGAATAATTAAAATTGACTACCCTTTCACTAAATTGAAGATAAGAATTGGTTATATGCTATCTAGGAATTCTTTCCTTTATTAGTGTACGTCAACCAATTAGGATTGTAGTCATTTTGTGTCCTATTTTCTTGAACCACCAATCTATTCTTTTTGGAAAATCAAAATTTCACAATATTTATATCATTGGATGCGAAAGTCCAAAAGGCTACTGAACCGATCACGTAGCAATTCAACTCTTGATTCACGAGATACGGATCTCTGTGATCTTATAGTTGACCTCACCCCATTTTCCATAGTCTCGAGTCCAAGTTCACCCACATCTCCTATCGTTCAAATTCCCCATCCGGAAATGGCGGAAGAACGTCCATTGAAAGACTACTTTGCTCCTATCACTGCAAATCCTCCATCTTGTATTGTCCTCCCAGCTACTACAGCTACTCATTTTGAAATTCGTCCGGCGACGATTTCAATGTTACCCAGTTTTCATGGCTTAGACCGAGAGAGTCCATACCCTCACTTGGGAAAATTTCTCAATGTCTGTGCAACCTTTAAGAACCAAAATCTAAACGATGAGAATGTCCGGTTAAGGTTGTTCCCTTTCTCTCTTCATGACAAAGCTTCTTTGTGGCTTAATTCTTTGCCACAAGATTCAATTCGCTCATGGGATCAATTGGCCAAAAAGTTCATGTCTAAATTCTACCCAATGAATCGAACAAATGAAATGCGTCAATCCATCCAAGATTTTCGTCAGAAAGACAATGAACAATTTTATGAAGCATGGGATAGATTTCAGGATTTCATTATCAAATGCCCTCATCACGGCATTGATAAAAGTCGTCTAGTCCAATGTTTTTATAATGGTCTCAGTCCCACTTCTCGTAACATGATAGAGTCCATGCACAAGGGAAAGTTCATGCACCTCACTCCCACTGAAGCCTACACATTTTTAACTGAATTAGGAGAAGATTCACAGCAGTGGGATGCTTCTAATGAATTTTCTAGGTCTGACCCAAGTCTTAGAACTGGTGGTAGGTATGAAATCAAGAGTGACCCAGAGTTAAAGAACTTGATGCAAGGTTTAACAGCTTTGACCAAAACAGTGGAGGCTTTAGCTTGTTCAATGCAAAAGCAAACTGTTGAGCTTACTCCAATCATGAGTGTCCATAGTGAGCCCAACACATTTCCATGCACTGTCTGTTCTAGTGTACACCATACCGCTCACTCATGCCCAACCTTCTTTCCTGAACCTGAGCCAATTATGGAACAAGCCTTTGAGTTTAATAACTTTAGGAAGCCCAATCCGGCTAGTTTCAGCCAGACATACAATTCTGAGTGGAGGAACCATCCTAACTTTTCTTGGAAGCAAGATCAATCTTCGAATCCGCAACACTCACAACCTCAAGTTAGGGGTCCCCCAGGTTTCCAAGCCCAAGCTAGGCAGAACCCAAACCAGTTTCCAAATGATCGCCATCATTTTTCGCATCAAAATGGAAACCATTCGGGAAATCAACAGATTGTCCATTCGTCTAGTCATTCTTATGGTTCTGCGCCTCAGTTAAGTGCTAGTAGAGAGTTGGTTCCTCAACTTCCATATGCTGCCCCTCAACAGCAATCGAAATCAGCTCTCGAAGACCTTATGTTGCAAATTCTCACGCAACAACAACAAACTCTTAATGCCCATACACAAAGCACCTCTCAAGCAATCCAACAAATGCAACAACAGTTGAGTCAATTGACTGCTGAGAGAGACAAGGGTAAATTCCCTAGTCAACCAATTGCTAATCCAAAAGGTAATAGCAAAGAGCCTGTGTATGAGGTTGGTTCCTTTTCTGGTCAAGACCAATTTCAAGGTGAGTTGAAGTCTGTCACCACCTTAAGATCAGGACGGCAAATTGATAATCATGTTGAAATGCCTAATGATTCCATTGAGAATGATACATCTGTCATTCCCAAATTCCCTCCTAGTGAACCAGAAGGTGTGGTTCAAGATACAAATTTGTCGAAGGAGGATTCCAAAGTTTCACTCAAGAAAAAAGAAGGGACTCAACCTAAGGAAACAATTTATGTGCCTCGGGCACCCTTTCCTGATAGGTTAGCATTGACCACCAAAGCGAAGCACTTTGATGAGATTAAGGAAGTGTTCCAAAATGTTCATATCAACATTCCATTCCTTACTGCCATCAAACAAATCCCTTCGTATGCTAAGTTCTTGAAAGACTTGTGTACTGTCAAGCGGAGGACAAATGTCCCACATGATGCTTTCATAGCCGAACAGGCTACATCTGTCATTCAGCAAAAGACTGTTGTCAAATACAAAGATCCTGGTCGTCCTACGATCCCATGCAAGTTAGGTAACAAGTATTCAACTCAAGCGTTACTTGATTTAGGAGCCAGTGTTAATTTGTTACCATATTCTCTCTACCAAGAGTTGGGCTTGCAAGATATGAAGCCCACTCGAGTCACTCTGCAATTGGCAGATCGTTCTGTCAAAGTCCCCCGAGGAATTGTTGAGGATGTTTTGGTTAAGGTGTCTGACTTTTATTACCCAGTTGATTTCATAGTTCTAGACACCCAGCCCTCTGATGAAAACTCCATCCCAATCATTTTGGGACGTCCTTTTCTTGCCACTGCAAATGCGCTCATTAACTGTAGGAATGGGTCTATGACTCTTACCTTTGGTAATTTGACAGTGGAAGTCAATATTTTTCAACTCATGAAACATCCATCTGATGTTGAAATGGTAGAAGAAGTGTGTGTTATCGATAGTCTTGTTCAAGAAATGGTGGACCATTCTTATCCTGACGATCCTATCCAACAATGTCTGAATTTTCTTGAATCAGATTTTGATTTAGATGATGCCATGGATAGTGTCAATTCTTTGTTAGACTCCACCACTTTGATAGACATTGATAAATGGATCACTGAGAATGAAACTTGGACAGATTGCTTTGAATCTCTTCATCTTGAACCAATTCTTGGTATAGATACTGGCCCTAACAGTGTGGTTAAGTCTGATTGCGAGTCAATGCTTGCAACTATGCCTGAAACTGAGTTCACCAATGTTCAGGATTCACAAAAAAGTTTGGACCTAAAGCCATTGCCTTCTGAGCTGAAATATGTCCATTTAGGTTCAAATCAAACTCATCCAGTCATCATTGCCTCCGACTTGACTTCCGAGCAAGAAGTTAATCTAGTCGATGTTCTAAGAAAGCATAAATCAGCCTTGGGTTGGAACATATCTGACCTTAAAGGTATCAGTCCGACTATTTGTAGTCATCGCATCCATTTGGAAGATGGTGCAAAAACTTCTCGTGAGCCACAACGTCGATTGAACCCAGTCATGAAAGAAGTTGTTCGATCAGAAATCCTTAAGTTGCTTGATGTAGGAATCATATACCCTATCTCTGACAGCCAATGGGTCAGCCCCATTCATGTTGTTCCAAAGAAATCTGGTATCACTGTTGTAAAAAATAGTGATAATGAGCTAGTCCCAACCAGAATCTCGACTGGATGGCGTGTCTGTATTGATTACCGAAAGCTAAATAGTGTCACAAGGAAAGATCATTTTCCTCTTCCTTTCATAGACCAAATGCTTGAGCGACTTGCTGGACATTCTTTTTATTGTTTCCTAGATGGATATTCTGGGTACAATCAAATTCCCATTGATCCTCAAGACCAAGAAAAAACTACTTTCACATGTCCATTTGGCACATTTGCCTATTCACGCATGCCATTCGGCTTGTGCAATGCACCTGCGACTTTTCAAAGGTGTATGATGAGCATTTTCAGTGATATGGTGGAACGATTCTTAGAGGTCTTTATGGACGATTTCTCTGTGTATGGCTCATCCTTTGATCAATGCCTTTCTCATCTGACCATGGTGTTAGAACGATGCCAAGAAAAGAATTTAGTTCTTAATTGGGAAAAATGTCATTTCATGGTAAAAAAGGTATTGTTTTGGGACATGTAATCTCTTGCAAAGGTATTGAGGTCGATAAGGCAAAGGTTGATTTAATCTCCTCTTTACCAGCTCCTAGGTCAATTAAGGACATCCGTTCTTTTTAGGGCATGCCGGTTTCTATCGGCGATTTATCAAGGATTTTTCTAAGATAGCCCGACCTTTGACTAATCTTCTTTCGAAAGACGTGCCTTTTGTCTTCAATGAAGCTTGTGTCATTGCTTTTGAGCGTCTTAAATCCGAGTTGATCTCAGCTCCGATTATTCGACCTCCTGATTGGGATCTCCCGTTTGAAATCATGTGCGATGCATCTGATTATGCCATTGGGGCTGTTTTGGGGCAGAGAGTTAATAAACGTTCTCATGTGATTCATTATGCTAGCAAAACTCTCAATCCAGCCCAACTCAATTACACAACGACTGAGAAAGAATTGTTGGCGGTCGTCTTTGCCCTCGACAAATTTCGTGCATACCTTCTTGGATCTCCAGTCACTGTGTACTCTGATCATTCGGCATTAAGGTACCTTCTAAGCAAAAAAGATGCCAAATCTCGCCTCATCCGTTGGATCCTCTTGCTCCAAGAATTTAACTTGGCAATCAAAGATAAAAAGGGTACTGAGAATGTGGTCGCTGACCACCTGTCTAGACTCACTGCTATGTCTGAAAATGGCCATTTGCCTATATCCGAGTCATTCCCTGATGAGCAACTTTTTGCTATTTCTCAGTCACCATGGTTTGCTGATATTGTCAACTTTCTTGTCACTAACCAAATTCCCATTCATTGGACAAAGCAAGACAAGTCCAAATTCATGTCCATGGTCAAATACTACTCATGGGATGATCCTTTTCTCTTCAAGTATTGTCCTGATCAAATCATCCGTAGATGTGTCCCCGAGTTTGAGCAAAATAAGATCCTTTCATTTTGCCATAACCATGCATGTGGTGGCCATTTTAGCTCGAAGAAAACTGCTGCAAAAGTTTTGCAAAGCGGGTTTTACTGGCCCACCCTTTTTCGCAACGCTCATGAATTTTGTAAAGCCTGTCCAAATTGTCAACAATTAGGACGGCTATCTCGAAGGCATATGATGCCTCTCACGCCCATCTTGATCGTTGAGATCTTTGATGTTTGGGGGATCGACTTTATGGGCCCATTTCCCCCATCTCATGGTTTTAAATATATCCTTATGGCAGTCGACTATGTCTCCAAGTGGATAGAAGCGATACCCTGTTACACAAATGATCATCGAGTTGTTGTGAAATTCTTGAAAGAATATGTCTTTGCTCGGTTTGGTACTCCAAGAGCCATCATCAGTGATAACGGTACACATTTTTGTAACCGTATCTTTGAGAATCTCGTTAAGAAGTATGGCATAACCCATAAACTTGCTTTGGCGTACCATCCCCAAACCAGTGGCCAGGTAGAAGTTTCAAATCGTCAGATTAAGCAAATTCTTGAAAAGACAGTCAATCCAAGTAGGAAAGATTGGTCTTTGCGACTTGCAGATGCTCTTTGGGCATACCGCACCGCCTTCAAGACTCCTATAGGCATGTCCCCTTATCGCTTAATCTTTGGTAAGCCCTGTCACCTTCCAGTCGAACTTGAGCACAATGCATACTGGGCTATCAAAACCCTTAACTTTGATCTTGATAAAGCTGGTGAGCAAAGAAAGTTGCAACTCAATGAACTTGAGGAATTACGAAATGATGCTTATGATCTGTCTAAGAAATACAAGGACAAAATGAAATGGATTCATGATCATAGCATATTGCGAAAAGAGTTTCATCCTGGACAGAAAGTGTTATTGTATAATTCTCGCCTGCACCTTTTCCCTGGTAAATTGAAAACCAGGTGGGAAGGACCTTTCACTGTCCAATCTGTCACACCTTATGGTGCCATCACTGTTGAAAATCCGAAAGATGGTACTACCTTTCAGGTCAATGGTCAAAGATTGAAACCATTCTTCGAGCTTAATTCATCTCTAGTAGAGCAAATTGACCTTGTTAATCCCATGTACCTTGAGTAAACATCATACTAAGGGGTTGTTGTTATCTTTCCGCCCTCTCTGTACTCTTATTCTAGCTCTATCATTTTTGAGGGTGTGTCTGCTTTGTCTGGCTGAAGACATTAAACTTAGCGCTTCTGGGAGGCAACCCATTGAGTGTGTTTCTGAGTACCGGTCTTATCCTGTTTGGGGGTGGTTTTTACTAATCCACCCATGAGTTATATATGATAGACTTGTGCAATTGTTTCCGTGTCTTTTGCTTATCCAGATTCTGATGGATACTTTTCACGGTTCAACTTTCGAATCAGGTAATTACGGTAATTTTTCCAACCTTATGCTTACATTTATATATTTCATCTTTAGCATCGAGGACGATGTTCTCTTTGTTTGGGGGTGGGGTTTTACCAAATTAGTTCCCTTTTTGAAAACTGATTCAGAAGCAACACATTTTCATTAAAAAAAAAAAAAAAAAAAAAAAAAAAGATTTTTCTTTTTTTCTTTTAAAAGTTTTTGGCGATTCAGTATCTTATCCATGATGAGATTGAATGACGATGATCCATTTTTTAGAAGTCAAGGAATCATAATGTCTAATGTTAGTCTTATAAGCTTTAACGATACCTTTATAGGCATATAAGCACTATCAATTCTTAGAGTTCACATGTCTTTGCACAACGGTTATATCTGTAGTATGTGATTCTCTAATGAGCTAAAAAGAATACTTGTGGAGACTTAAACCCGTGAGTTTAGAGCCTTTCACCTTGTAGAGAGTTATACGCAAACTCTGAGTCACAAGATGACTTAACTTCATTTGGATATCGTCATTAATATCGTTGCATGATCTCATTATTCTTTCATATTTGGCTGACCACTGAGAATGAAATCCTTTTTGAGTTGTGAAACTTTTACCAAGTCAAAACAAAAATTGCCGCATTAAACCTTAGAGATGACATTAGGCCATCATTGCCAAAATAATCCTACCATTTATTTCATGACCTATCCTTGTGTTTGAGAAAAGTATGGTTGATCTGACAAAAGAAATTATTGTTTTCAACATGCAATCGTTTCAAATCGCATAAAAAAAAAAAAAAAAATAAAATTGCGATCAACAATAGAGCATGAAAACAAGTGATACTAGAAAAGTCCAAACTCCTTAGAAAGTCTTCAACCTTCTTATACACACATCAACATTCCATTTTCCCTCATCCCACCCCTTATAAAAGACCTAGTTGATCTTTGGTGCGGTAGTGTTTGTTAAGGTAATATGTTTAAACAACTTGACATTCTCACATGGTGGTTGGCATTCCTTTCATGAGATCAAATTCTTTCCAATATTCGTCTTTCTTATTTATGCTTGTGAGTTATTTGCTTTGTGTGCATCTACTCTTGTCACTCACAAGCAAAGAGAGAAACAATTAGCCACATCTCGGAGCGATTCAATTTTGAGAGAATATATCTAGTGAGATTTGAAGTCGAAGCGTAAATTCTATAAGGCAAATATAGGGAATCACATCAAAATTATTTAAATGCCGGTTGCAAACACTGAATCTTAAGAAGGATTGTGCCATTTTGGTATTGTATATCATACAAGCTTCTATTAACTTCGATGATTCATTGTCTTCTCTATAGCTGGATACTTGATATTTCCCTGAGGCAAAATAAGAGAAAGTATCGCCGAAAATATTTTTTTTTTTTTTTGTAAATACGTTTTGGAAGTTTATGGTGTCTTCGCTGCAAACCCTTACGAGACTTCACTCGTCCTCTTTGGGTGACTTAGAGGTTTAAAAGGCTTGTTGCACATGCTAAGTGCAATCGAGAATCACCATGGAAAGTGATTCGTTTTGGCTCCTTATCTATTATCTCTCTTTTTGCTTGCGGACTAGCAAAATGCTGTTTGGGGGTGGTGTGATAAGCACCCAAAACTGTTATTTTTAATTCCCCAAATGCCGAAATTTAAGTGTCAAAAATTGCATTATATTATCTAATGTTGACATTTAGTTGTTTTGCAGGTTCTTGTCTCAATTTATGTAATTAAATGCTTAACTTTGTTGAATATGTGAGACAGGACGCCTAAAGTTGCTCGGATAGTTTTTAAAGCATAACTTTTTGCTCGGAACTCCGAATCATGCGTTTCTTGAGCCTAAAATCAAGAGAATTTCGAGAGCTACAACTTTCCAGTTCAACACTTTTCCAAATTCGGCCATCTTCATATCCGAAATTTCATTGCAATATTCCGGCAGCAAAAGAAAAAAAGAGAGAAAAATATCCCAAAAGTGTGTGTGCCCACTCTCATATTTTTTTAATCTCTCAACCCATAACCCAACACTCCACTACCTAGACAATGTCCACATTATTCTCTTACACACCCCACTCTCTAGACAAAGCCTATTATTCTCTTACACCCCCTCACCCCATTGTCTACTTTTCATGATTATGTTCCTCTCCCATTTTCACACATATATTGATTCATATTTGGCCAAGAGAAGGAGACCACCTACGTGAGTTTGAAAGAAAGGAGGAGAGCTTGGAGCAAGAGAGCTTGTTCTAGAGAGAGAAAATATTTGAGTGCTACATATTTTTCTTCTTCTTGTATTATTGTTTCATTTTATTGAAGAAGATAATATTGTAGAGTGTTGAGAGAAATTCTTTTACTCACATATTTGGAGATATTTAAGGAGCTATTTTATTATTTGTTTTGTTCTTCTATCTTTATGGAAGGCTAATCTCCCTTTCAAGGGGAGAGATGAAGCCTCATTTTTATTTGTGATTTAGAATTTTATAATATTGCATAAATATACTCATTTGTGATTTTTCTTAAATAAGATCTTTGGATCACTCTACATACCATAGGTGATCCCATTTTGGTTTTTATACTTGACTTAAGAGATGAGCTACATACCATAGGATTTTCTTAAGTTCATTTTATTTTCCAAATTTATCTTCTAGTTCTTTAATGTTAATGTAAGTGAGTGACAACCTTGTATTATTATTATTTCTAAAAGAAGAAAATATAGATCTTGAAAGGAAAAATCTCTTATAAACAAATAAATTGTCAAATACTATTTGGTTATCTTTTGGGTTCACTCTACATACCATAGGTGATTCCATTTAATCAAACTAGTATAGAATTTATTTTGGGTATATATGTGCAATAATATATTATTCTAGATCCATTGATAATTTGGTGGTGGATTCTTAACTCTTGAAATCCCTACACTTTATTTCTCCAAGACAACTTTCTCTACTTTCATTACATTTTAGTAGTATTAAAATTATTCCTAAGAAAAGTAAGCATTTCTAAAAGAAAAAAAAATGGTTTTTATTCTAAATCTATTATTTTCTCAACTTTGTTTTCATTGATTCATAAAACAACTCCCGTGGATTTGACCCCTTACTACTACTATCTACGTTACTAATATATTTTGTAGGTACATAAGGGTCTTTGATCAAGCTATTTTTAGCGACGAAGATAGCTCCATATCAGTGAACCGGTCAAGGGAGTAAAAACCGGTTCAGAAAAAAACCGGTTTAGGGTTTTTAGGGCAGTGGCGCGTGGATCTTGGCGGCGCGTGGATCTTGGCGGCGCGACTGGGAGATGTTCCAGAGGCGCGTGGGAGCGCGTGTAAACTCCGATCGGGGTTATTTCGATGGCGTTGGGTCCGTATTGAAGAGACGAAGGTTTTGATATATTATATGAGTGGTTTAGGGTTCGGTATCGAGGTGGCGATTGATCAAGAAAGGAGGGTGTGCGTGGATCTGGGAGGCGCGACTGGGCGATGTTCAAGCGGCGCGTGTGGGCGCGTTTAAACTTCGATCGGGGTGAATTTGACGGCGTTTAGTTCGTATTGAAGAGAGGAAGGTTTTGGTATATTATTTTGGTGGTTTGGGGTTTTGTATCGAGGTGGCGAGAGAGGAGAATAAGGATTGATAGTGTTTTGAGGCAAGGATTGGTTCTAGAGGAGGATGTTTCCCTCTGATACCATGTCACGAAATAGAAATTGAAGAGGAATTATGAATTGTATTGATATTCTTGATGATACAATGTACAATGAAGAGGGATATATATACTAGAGGAGCTAGGCTACAATTAGGTAACATATTACAATTAGGTAACATACAATTTGGTAACTTATAATTAGGAACCGTAATATATTCTAACACCACTGATTTTATGTCATAAAACAAAATCCTTTTTTCGTTAAAATGTTAAACTAAAATTGAAATGTTAAAGTAAGAAAGCTGAACATCTATTACTAATAAGTAAAACGGAAGCCTTTCTTCCGTGGTGATGACATGTGTCTATTTTTGTTAAAAAAAAAATCAACCGTAGTAACTTTATGCTACTTGCCGACTCTAAAGCCGTTCTCCTTCCATAGTCTTTGCTAGGTTTCTTAACCATCCTCTCTCCTACTATATCTTTATGGTTTCCAATCACTCCCAAATTCCAACCGCTGCAGTTTCTTCAATTTGAAATTCTTAACTTCTTCCTTCATGTATTCCATATTTCCTATTCCAGATGTTGTCTCTCTCCCTTGGTTTATCCGAAAATTCTCTCTTCATTGCTCTCGATCACTCGCGCAATTCTTCTATGTCCTTCCATAATTAATTGCAGTTCATCTTCTGTTGCTACGCAGTGTTGTTGAATGATTTTATTAACAAAGGGTTTCACTACCTTCATATTGGGTTTCTGAGCCATGGCTGTTCTCTATTCCTCATATATGTTAACTTCTGAATATCACTTCTCCTCTATTCCCAATATTTCATCAGATTCTCACCATTTTGCATCCTTTTCACCATATTGATTATCAGCACGAAAGTGGAGGAAATACATCCAGAATAAATAATTTCGTTTATCTAATTGTGGTTACAGTTCCTCCTATCTTGATTTGTTCTATGCCTCTCTTAGGTTTCCAAAATTTGATTATTTTGGCTTTATATATCGTTACTTACCTTATGGTTATTACCCTTTGTTTATTTTATTTTAGCATCTTATTTTCATGATTTGCAGAAATTGGTTTTGGTACTAAATGCGATAAATACACCTTTTCATGGTTTGGGCATTTATTAATATATACGAAATGAATGTTAGATTAAGACGTGGAGCCAATAGGTTTCTTTAGCATTTACAATGCAAAGGCTCAAAAAGAAATTGTTACGATGCTCCAAAAACGAGTCTTTTGACCTGTTTGAGAAAGAGTGCAATTTATAGGAACAAGCACATAAATCTGATCCAATTCTTAATAACATTTAAAAGGTGATGATAATATCCAATCAATCAAAGCAAGAATATAGCATAACGAGTATGTCTGGAAGAATTGAATGCAAGGGAAATACATATATATATAGCAGTAGTGTAAAGATTATGCTTAGAGTCACATCTATTAGAATTCTAACTAAATTTTTCGTACACAACTAAATTAATATTTATGCCGCTCTTAAGAAAATGAAAAAAGGTAAACAGATTTATACAGGCGACAAGTTACCTACTTTTGAAGTGTCTGTTAGTTTGATGAGAATTATACACATATAATATAGTTTTTTTTTTTTTTGGCTTTTTGTATGGATGCAAGTTGGTTTATCTATTTATTTTTTCATCCTATAATTTATGTAAAGAATGAGGAATAAGTTCTTAATTGTGTTATAGATTTTGTAAAATCTATAACACAATTCTTATAAATAGTAAAATCTATAACACAATTCTTATAAATAGATAAACCAACTTGCATTAGATACTACCTTCACCATGCTTTAAGCCCCTTATCTTTAAGGCTTTCCAAGTCTTTCTACACAAGGCAATAGAAAGATGGTGCATGTAAAGTATTGATACGGGCCTCTCATTGTTATCTTACTCTGTCAAGTGTTTCTTTGAAGCATGTTCAAAGATTATAGGATTATTTCTTTTGTGTTCTCCATCGTCAACAGATTCTCATATTATTTATCAATGAATAGTCTTCTACCATCTTAATATTTTGTTTTCTCCTATTTTGTCTTCACATATTTTTCTCATTTAACTTTCATTTGGCTGAAATGACTAATCTTATAAGAATAGCTATGTCATGGAGAAAAACTGATTATTTGGGAACGCACATAAAAACATGATTATACATATATCTCTTTATATATGAAAATTTTAACATGTCCGCACATCGATCGTGCTCCTGCGGGTTGAAAACTAGTGATTAAGTATTTGGAAAGCTAGGAGTCCAGGACTACATATGCTTCAAATTATTAATATTATTATAACTTCTCTCCAATAACACCACCTTTTTACATTATATTATTATTCTATCACACTTTCGTATTGTCTTTTACAATAAGAACAACACTTTATAAGAAAAACTAACACGTTACTTTTTGCTCAACTGTCAAGTGAAAAAAATAATATCACACTCAAGTTGTCATTTGTAAAATTATCCTATTCGTTACATGCATTTTGGGTTTATTTAGGTTTCTGTCCTAACAAAAAATTTTGTTATAAAATTTGGTAACCATTTTTTTTTTTGGCCTTTGACCCCAAAATGGATAGAATGTAACAATCAATGGCTCTAAACGTTATCTCACTCACATTTGTAGCCAAACTACCCAAAATACCTCTATTAGACAAAATATAAGTGGCTCAGTTTCACAATTTTCATATCTCTGGCTATCTCAAATTAAGAACTACATTTTAAATTTAATTTTTTTTATAAAATTTCTAATTTAAATCCAATCAATAGCGAAGATTACGTTTTGTGTACCTTGGTAAAATATGAAGAATAAAATTATTAATTTAAGACAATTTAAAGAGTTAAATTTGATGTTTGTATTTTTTATGGAATGACTATTTTCAATATAATCATTAACCAATACTAAATTTCATGTACCTTGCTAAGGTATGAAAAAAAAATTTAATTTTGATAATAAAGATGATAAAATTTATCCATATGTCTAGTATTTTGTGAGCATGCGTACAAACAGAAAAGGAGAAATGCATAATAAATCACTAAAAAAAAATAATAACACGATGATTAATTCTTTTAATTTTGACAATAATATTTTAGGTTTTAAAAAAAAAAAAATTGGCGTCAAATATAGATATTAATTTTGATTATTAAATATATTAATCTTTTTCTTGTTGAAGGGGACACTAATATAAAATTGAAATTTCCTTTCTTTAAATAAAATCCCACTTGTCCTAATTATTTATAAGGATAAACATTACATAAATGAAATGTGTAAATTTATATTCAATTAACAAATAAGACTGATTATATTTGCTGTCCAATAAGAGTATTTTTGGTAAATGTGAGCCTTTTTGACTCATTCATTGTTGAAGAAAATTGCAAACAAAAAATTTTAAGAGATACATTTGTTTGAAAGATTATATTTTCAAGACTATATTATCAATTATGTATTTTGATTTTTTTAAAATTTTTGTTAAAATATAACCTGATTTAGCACTATTGATTATTTTAAAAATATATATTATAAAAGTGGTGAAGAGAAGACAAACAAAATAAAATTATTATCCTTCATCGGAGGATACTTGGATATCAAAACAAATAAAATCATTAACCTTCATCAGTGGGTACTTTGGGAATACTGCATCACCATAAGTATGTTCCACTGTTTTAAAACTAAATTATTAATCTTTTTATAAATTTACAACACATTGTTTCTACTATTTAATTTACTCCAATATTTCATTATAATTGTATAACAAAACATATATTATTTTAGTTTAGCTTAACTATAAACTTCTACTATTTAAAATCAGTTTCATACAATGGCTATATTTATAATGACATTGTCATGCAAATAATGGAGTGCTATTATCAAATGTTTGTCAGGCAAATGAAATGTCTATATTAGAGAAGGGAGAAATAATAATAAGTTGTTAATTCCCAAAAGTAGCATTATTACATTTAATTCCATCACGATAATTTGATTGTAAAGCTATACAACATTCCGCAAGATCCACTTTTAATTATTATGTCATTATTGTCTAGTTTATATAGAATTTAGAATGTTTATATCATTGTGATATATAATTATTATAGTATTTTTTTTATGGTATCTCAAGCCCTCTAAAATTTAAGCCGTTATAAAGTTCTTTTATTAAAAACAAAAGGGGTCTTAGAGCATCTCCAACAGTAGTGTATATTTAGGTTTTGTGTAAAATATACAAAACTTGTAAAAATTTTGAGCTCCAGAAGTCTTTTAAATTTAGCTTTTGTGTAAAACGAATGTGTAAAATACACACCAAGTTTACACTGCCACATCAGCCTTTTGTTTTCTCAATTATTTTACAATACTTTAAAATGTAATATCTTTTAATAGAAATTATATAATTTAATAAAAAATATATATCTAAAATCTACTCATTAAGACTAACAAATCAAGATTCATTGTTGTTATAATATTATATATAACAAAATTCAAGAAAAAATAATAAAAAATTGCATAAAATAATATCTAATATGCATAATTATCTTATTGGTTTATTCAAAATTTACACAAAAGTTTAAAAATGTACCATTAGAGCATATTTTTTTTACACTTCAAGTTTTGTGTAAAAGTGTCCTGACACATAGGATTTACACAAAAACAAATATTTACACAACGGTTGGAGATGCTCTTAGTTGAGACCCAGTGATGTATAAATAAAATAAAGGGTGACATGTATCTGAACTCCCAAAAAGTATAAAGAAAAACCAACACCTGAAAATGACTTTTAAGAATAGCCTAGTGGAATAGAAATCAAATTGAAAAACAATTACTAACAAATAAATACAAAGATACCATGACATAACTAGTGGAATACGCCCGTTAGTGTCTTATTTAAGAGTAGTTGAATGGTGGCATGTCTGTAATTTATTTTTTTATAAATAAAATGTGTAAAGTAGGTTCAAATGCTCATTTGAAGTGGGGTAAAATCCACTCTTACCACCAGACTTCACTTAACACAAATTTTAAATTTGTTGATATTTATTTTTTGGTAAAATTTGAACTTCAAACGGGAAAGGGTGAGATGGAAATTTGTAAAAATCTTAACCATATAATTTTTGAGTATGGGTTAGTGTTTCTCTTAGTTGGCAATTTTGTTTTATTTCCTTCCACAGTTACATCATATGTATATGTTCGGTGGTAACTCGTATCAAAAACCCTATCGTCCTTGAAAAATTGATAAACGCATAATATTGTTGATTGTTGTATTCTTTTATGGAGTGTTTCGACGCATTTATTACTTTAACTTTCCGTTATTCCCGACGTATCTCCGGTTTACTTCCTTAGCATGTGTTGTATTTAACATGGCTCGAAAGAGTCATTTTTTTTTGTAGTATAAAAATGTATTCAAGTGTTCGGGTTTGGATAGGCATGAATCGGATCGATGAATTTAAAATTGAACTTAGAATGCCACACCTGCCTACTTGAAGCCTCTGGTCAATTAGAGTTGTCCATAGATTTTTACCTTGACCACTGATCGATAATAGATTTTATGCTGAAATTGTGGCTTTGTGCTATTTTAGATATTTGTTTAGATATTTTTTAATACATTAGTATATATTGTGTGGCTTAACTTAGGAGAGAAGAAGAGCTAGATATTTTGAAATAAAATTAGAGAAAAGAATTGAGCTCATCTTGTAATTTCCTCGTCATCTTGTAAGTTTACTAATTTATAAGAATGATGTTTTCTTCTATAATCTTTGTTTTTACAATTATTATGGAGTAAACTATTTGCTAAGGTTATGAAAGAAATTTGCTATGTAGTTTCGGATGATTATTATCTCAATCCATGTTTAAATTTTGATAAATAGTCATGAATTCTTCTTTCTCTTTTAATAAACCATTTTACATACTTGCAAGGTATTTTCATATGATGATTAGACTTCATATGCCATGCATGTATGTTTAGTTCTTAAGTATAAATGGCAATATAATACACTTTTGTAGTTATTTAAATCATATAATTCCCCCTCCTTTCTATGGATTCTTCATCTCTTAGAAATTATAATGAGTTCATGAAGATCTTTAGAAGTAACATAAAATGTTATCTTTGATATACTTAATGATATGATGAGTGCTTTATACACTATTTGTGATGTTTAGACTCATTATTGTCAGAATTAAGTTATGATTAATTAGATTATGAGTTTATGTCATAGACTTCGTCTCATTCCATTGTAAATATTCATTATATAGTTTTATATCATTTGTATCATGAGGTCACAAATATTTTATCATTGTTAAACCTGTTTTTGATGAATTTATCGTTAATATCTCTATTTAGTTTTATACGGGAATGAGTTGCCTAACTTCGCACCTGGTGCTATGAGATAAGGATAATAAATTCATACTTGGTGGAGTCTTGGTTATACATTCTCTTGATATGAATCTATAACAAGAATGAATTGTTTAGCTTCGCACTTGTTGCTATTGAGAAATATAACACACTCCCCAACCTTAAGGATATTATATTTAAAATCTTTGTATGAGATTATAATCACCTATCTTGCGTTGCAAACATCTTCCACTTAGGTTAGATTTTTATAGCATTTTTACAATAGCTTTTTATTTACATTTAATTTAAAATTAACCACTTACAAAATCAAAAAAAAAATCCTTTAATATGTGATATGTTCCACATCTTTCCAACTATCTCTGTGACCGAAATTTAGACTTACTGAGACTATATTATTACTTGCAGGACTTGCACTTGGGTTAATGCAATGCGACATTTTTGCGGCATCAAGTTTTTAGCGCCGTTGCTAGGATACAGCGAAAGACGGATCACATGTTATGTATAAAATCACTTTGTAAGTATCACTTTCCAATTAATTTACTTTGCTTTCTTTTTTTTTATTTTTCTTTTGTAGTGGTTACTTAAATGACATTTGAACTCTATTTTTCGAGCTCATGCTCAAAAACTTATACGTTGATCTTCGAATCAGTCCTCCTAAAACTCTGATGGCATCTGATAATAAGAGAGATAATAATGCAAATGTGCCATAAGCCAATATGAATCCTCCGATAAGAACTATACGGGACTACTTTCAACTGTCAAGGAGCACATCCAACTCTTGCTTTGTTCTCCTGCGATTTAGCCTGGAACATTCTCTTTCAAGTTGGGTATGCTTCAACATATCCCTTCTTTCATGGTATGGAATCGAAAAATCCTTATTTGCATTTAAAAGATTTCGAGGAAGTTTGTTCTATATTTGAAGAACCAAATACTAATGAGGAAGTCATGATTTTAAAATTGTTACAATTTTCTCTAAAGGATAAAGGAAAATTTTGACTAAATGCTTAAAGACCGCATTCGATGTGGTCTTGGAAAGAGTTTCAATCTGAATTTCCCAAAAAAGTTTTTCCCCACTCACCGAACCAATGCTTTAAGGAGGACGATATAAAATTTTTTGCCTAAGAAAAATGAAAGTTTTTATAAATGTTGGGAACGGTATAAAGATCTTTTGAATGCATGTCCTCATCATGGCAATCATGAAACTTGGAGCATTGTAGGTTATTTATATAGATCTCTTATACCTGAAGGCAAAACCTTTGGGAAAGTACAATTAACCAAAGAACCATATATAACCAAACAAGATTAGTGAAGAACCTAGAGGAATATGCATGATAACATATATATACTTTAAACAAAACTATTACCGTTACTAAGAGAAGCAAAATGATAAACGCATAATATTGTCATGTTTAAGCTCTTTCCCGGAGTCGCTTGACGCATTTGTTGCTTTAAATCTGCCTAATTATCCACTTATTTCGAGATTAGTGCCTTAGCAAGTTTTGTATCTAACATGGCTCAAGTTGGTGTGTATTTTGTAGTATTCCGTGTGTTTGAAGGATTGGGATACAATGGCATTGCATGGAATGATCAAGAGCAAGTTTAGATAGGTTGCGATAGTGTTGAGTGAAATTCTCCAGGCCCATGATCGATCATGGCTTCCAAAATTTCTGGCAGTGCACTCCCATGATCGATCATGGCCCCAGGCAGCTTTCTCAGTTCACACCCAAAATGGGCTATTTTTGTAGTTCAAGCTATTTTAGATATTTAGTTAGATATTTTGCAACCTTGTAATATATATTTTAATCTTAGCTTCTAGGCTAAGATATCTAAGTTTTTGTACAAGTTCTAGAGAGAAGTGAGAGCTAAAACCTTGTAATTTCTTCTTCTTCTTGTAAGTTTACTTTGATTTTAAGAAATGAATGCTTCTTCTATAATTCTTGTTTCGAGTATTATGGAGTAGTCTTTTACTAAGGTTATGGAGGTGAATCACGATATAATATTTGGTGATTTATGGCTCAATCCATGTTTAAAGTTTGAGAAATAGTTGTAAATCCTTTTCTTCTTCATTTCCTCCATTGTTACAAGCTTTCTAGGTATATTCATAATAAATTAAGACTTTATATGCCTTGTATATTTAGTGCTTGGTTGTTAATGAACATACAACATATTTATATGGTTCTAGAAAGCTTGTAGTCTTTTTCCCCCATCCATGGAGCTTTTTCCTCTTCGTAGAAATTATGAATAGTTCTTAAAACTCCATAGATGGATTATAAATTTGTTAATCTCATTTTTGATTCATTTATTGACACATTGAGTGCTTCTTACAGTTTATGTGATACTTAGACTCTTTGTTTTCTACCATAAATGATAAAAGATGAGATGACAAATTTATCCCGTAAACTTCATTCCGTTTCATTGTTTGGATTTACTTTTTAATTTTCATTCTTTAAATCATGAGATTACATACACCTGCTTTATGAAAAATCTTTTTATGATGAGTTTGTCATATCTATCTCGGATTAGCTTCATTGGGAATGGGTTGCCTTGCTTCACACCCGTAGCTAAGAAGTAGGAATGATAACCTCGTCTTTGGTGGAATGTCGTTTGTCTCTCTCTTGATATAGCTTCAATTCGGGAATGAGTCGCCAAGCGTCGCACCCTTTGTTATTGAGAGATACACCAACATTCCCCATATCTCGAGAACCCTTGTGTTGTAATCTTTGTATGAGCTAATGATCACCGTTTCTTAAATCGTAACTAACCTCCACCTACCTTAGTGCTTTCTTATTAATTTTCACAATCGTTTTACATTTCCGTTGTTTCACAACAAATCTAACTTACAAAATCTGAAAACCATTTAATCCATAATCCATTTCCATCCATTTTCAATTATCCTTGTGGTTCGACACTCAGACTTCCGAAACTATATTACTACTTGACGCGCCTGCACTTGGGCTATAACACAACGCGCTATTTTGGAGCCGTCACAAAACATGTTGTAAAATGTTAAAGTAACAAAGTTGAACATGATTAGATATTTGGAAAGCTAGGACTACACTTAAAATTAATATTAGTACAACTTCTCTCTAATGACAACAAAAACAACACCTTTTTACATTATCCTATTACTCTATTACACATTGGTATTCTATTTTTAAAATAAGAACAACACTTTATAAAATAACTAACACTTTTCTTTTCGCTCGACTGTCAAGTGAAAAAAGCATATCACACTTGATTGTCATTTATAAAATTATCCTACTAATTATATTTTGGGTTTTTGTTCTCGTTTATATTTTCGTAATAAAATTCGGTACCCACCACTTTTTCTTATCTTTTTTTTGGTGGTGGGGGGGGGGGGGGGGTGCTAGCCCCATGGACGGAATGTAACAATCAATGGGTCTAAACATTATCTCACTCACATTTGTAGCCAAACTACCCAAAATACCTATGTTAGACAAAATAATTAGCTCACTTTGACAAATTACATCTTTCAATCTTGAATTAAGAGTTACATTTTAAATTTTATACTTTTTTTATATAATAGCTAATTTAAACCTAATCAATAGCGAATATTGCGTTTTGCGTACCCTGGTAAAATATGAATAATAAAATTACTAATTTATGACAATTTAAAGAGTTATATTTTATATTATAGTTTTTTATGAAATGACTAATTTCAACATAATTAATAACCAATATTAAATTTTATGTACCTTTCTAAGATATGACAAATAAAATTTAATTTTGAGAAGAAGGTAAAATTTATCTATATATGTTTAGTATTTTGTGAGCATGCGTACAAAGAGAAAAGGAAAAATGCATAATAAATCACTAAAAACATAATAACACAATGATTCTTCTTCAATTTTGACAATAATATTTAAAGTTTATAATAAAATTTCTTGTCCTAAAGTTTGGAGGAAAATTCAAATATGGATATTAATTACTAAAAATATTACTTTTTTTCTTGGTGAAGGGGATGGAGACAACCATGTAAATTGCTATATGCTTTCATAAAATAAAATCTTACTCGTTGTAATTATTTAGAGCAATAAGTTAAAAAATGTATAAAATAAATTTTATTAGATTGATTACGTTTGGTGTCCAACAAGAGTATTTTTGGTAGTTGAATGAAATAACTTTTTGACACATTGACCATTATGTGCGAGCATTATTGTTTTGGTCTTGAAAGATTGTATTTTGAAGTATATAACTATATATTCTAAATTATATTATGACCCAAAGTCCCAAACCCAAAGCGGGTTGGGGTAAAAAAGCGCCTAGATCGGGTCATTTTTCTAGCCCACAGTTCCCGTGAGTATTCTGATATTTCAAAAGTATCCTTAATGTATTAAACATCCAAAAAAATGTATCAGTAATTTTTTTAATTTTTTTTATATTATTATAAATACTAGAATCAGGTTAAGAATATGATTGAACAACTTTCTTCATGAGAAAATCATATTTTATTCATGTTAACGATGTGATTAAACAACGTTCTTGGTGCTCAGCACCGGGGACATAACCAAGATTTAATGTTTGTGGGGGCGAGAAAACAATAAAGAAAAAAAAATTGAACGAGGAAAACATATACACTTAGACATATGATTTGCATGCTATCTAATATTTTCTTTTTATATATATAATAATGTTTTCTTTCATTTGTCATCTATCGAATGCTCGATAAAAATTTGCTAGTGCAACTATAGACAACCTATGAAAAATAAATGAGATTCTTTGTTGGAAGAAGATGAAATGATGAGAAATATACTTTACAGTTTTTCAAAATTGCAAGGACCTAGGGAATGAAATATCATCATAGAAATATTATATCTTACTTTAGAAAATATCGAAATGATACTTTGATTTGTTAGTGGTAGAATAAATGTTTTAATTTATGGCAGATTATATTTAGAGAGGTCATTTGCCACTCAGACATTGAGAGGCTTTTTGCAAATCTACACTATAATGAGACTTGAATGTCAAAGATTCATGAGGATCCTTTGCCGCTCAGACAACCCATTAATTAGCTCGTAAGAAAGTTTTGTTAAGTATTAAAAGTTTTTTCTTTTTTAGGAGTGTAGCTATTGGCACTCTTTAGAAATCCGTAGGCACTATAAAAAACAAAATTACGGACATAGAAACATCACAAAAGAATTGGAAAGTGTCCCTGAAAGTTGTTTTGGAGTGCCACCAACTGAACCTAGCCCACCTCCATCATGGCTCAGCTCTAGAATTGTGACCAACCAACTCGATCGTACTTAATTAGTGTTAGTGTTGAGAAATAGTTTTTTCTCTGATACCATGTGATGTGATCCAGCCTAGCCAAGATATTAGCTCTATGTTCTTGCATGTTCTCATGACCGGCTGGCTGAAGAATTTAATTATTTATTTTATATTTCTTAAAGCCCAAGGATTATAGATAATTATTTTCTAGAGTTATTATTATTTTAGAATTATTTTGGGCTTATTTTAGGGTGTTTATTAATTTCCTTATTGCATTAGGAATATTCTAGGAGTTATTATTTTCCTTTTCTATGTAGGAATTAGTTTCCTTTTTGAATTAGGATTAAGGCTTTGTTTACTCCTATTTAAAGGAGGCACATTATTGTTTTAAGAAAATTAAGTTATGATGATTAATTAAATTGAGAGCTTTCTCTTTGTGTTCTTTAAGAGCATGTTGAACATGTTGAATTGAGTAAATTCAATTGTTCTTGACTTATCAATCTAGCAATCACACTAGATTGTGGCGTCATTCGACTATACCGAGGTTCGCGCTTCTTTAAGCGTTGGGTTGAGGTTCCATCTTCCATCTTTTCGACGTATTCCAAGGTTCTTGCTACGTTTGTAGTTCAAGGGTTGAGGATCCATTAGCCTGGCTAGGAAAGACGATCCGGGTTCGCGTCATTGAATGATGTGATCCAGCCTAGCCAAGATATTAGCTCTATGTTCTTGCATGTTCTCATGACCGGCTGGCTGAAGAATTTAATTATTTATTTTATATTTCTTAAAGCCCAAGGATTATAGATAATTATTTTCTAGAGTTATTATTATTTTAGAATTATTTTGGGCTTATTTTAGGGTGTTTATTAATTTCCTTATTGCATTAGGAATATTCTAGGAGTTATTATTTTCCTTTTCTATGTAGGAATTAGTTTCCTTTTTGAATTAGGATTAAGGCTTTGTTTACTCCTATTTAAAGGAGGCACATTATTGTTTTAAGAAAATTAAGTTATGATGATTAATTAAATTGAGAGCTTTCTCTTTGTGTTCTTTAAGAGCATGTTGAACATGTTGAATTGAGTAAATTCAATTGTTCTTGACTTATCAATCTAGCAATCACACTAGATTGTGGCGTCATTCGACTATACCGAGGTTCGCGCTTCTTTAAGCGTTGGGTTGAGGTTCCATCTTCCATCTTTTCGACGTATTCCAAGGTTCTTGCTACGTTTGTAGTTCAAGGGTTGAGGATCCATTAGCCTGGCTAGGAAAGACGATCCGGGTTCGCGTCATTGGTATCAGAGGTTTTCTATCTTTAGTTTATTGTTATTTCATTCGTAGTAGATTCTTAAAACCCTAGGCCTTCATTCTTGTTAAACTTATTCCACAAAAAATTGTGTTAGGGTTTATAGATTCTGAAAAAAAAAAAAAAAAAAAAAGTTGCAAATCAGATTTTTTTTCCAAAATCCCGTTGAACTGTCGAAATTAGTGGTTTTTGCTATCGAAACGACCTCGGATCGTCCTGATTTTCCGCCCGATTATAGTAAAATTGCGTTCCGAACAACATATCCGAAAATCAGCCCGATCCAACGGTTAGATCAAAAGTTATTGCTGTTTTACGATAGCACCTGCATTAAAAAAAAGTGCTGTGAATAGTGCTGCGTGAATAGTAAAAAAATTATTTATTGAAATTTTCTTTGTTGGAAGAAAACCCTAGAATTGAATTTTGATTATTGTTAGGGTTGGTTTGCGAATATTGTTGCATTGAAGTTTCAATTGTGGAGGTTTAAATATTTGAAAAAAAAAAAAAAAAACCTAGATTATTCATTGATATACTTCTTGTTGAGTTTTAATCTTGTGATTTTGGTCAATATAAATTTCGTTTGGTTGGGAAAAATCTAGAAAGTCATAGGATATTTGATTTGCGTTAATTAGGGATTTGATTGGTGCTTATCCTTTGGAAATCTACTTGCATTTATTCTAGCAATTCTAGAAATTCGTTTGGCTCATTAATATTGCTAGAATTTTGGTTTCTTGCGTCCTTGGTATTACATTGTTGAATGCGTCCAATTTAATTGTGGGTGTGCAATTGGTTGTTGAGGACATGTGATATTCATATTATTCAACTTGTTTAAAAGTTCCAAAGAGAAAATTGTGAGTATATCTTTCTTGAGCTACAAACACGAGCGGTAAAATCAGAGTGACATCTTTGAGCGAAACACGAAAGGGAGTGTAGTGAGGATTATCTTTATTGCCCTAATCTTTGTTTTGCAGCAAGTATGTCTTGTCTAAATTTTGAACATGGAGAAAGGTGGCTTCAAGAGGAGATTAAACGCGATAGTGCGCGATTAACGCAATTAGAGATTGAACGGCGTAAGCGGTTGAATAAAGCTCCTGAAGAGAACTTGAAAAGTAAACCTTGTAAAGTTAAATTTGAAGATGAATGGGATCCAGGTGTTACTAATAGAAGACATGGTGGCGAGGTTAGAAAAAGTCGGGTTGAAGACAACAATATGGGTAGCAGCAAGAAGAAGACTCCTTTGAATGATCCTAAAGAATGGCACAAATTGGGGAAGATGATGGAGGCTTATATTGAATTCCATATGAGGCGCAGCGAAGAGCCAAATCCGAATTCATCCTCTTGCGAATCAAATCATTGTAAAGAGGAGGAAAAGCTAACCATATCTACACCACTATCGGAGAATAAACCGAAAATTGATGAGATCGAGGAAATTGAAGTGACGGCTGAAGAAGGCGAGTTGTGGGTTGAAGGTGTAGTTCCAAGTTTGCAAGAAGAAGATGAAGAAGTTATAGTGCAAGTTGAAGATAATTACATTGAGCAAAGCCAATCGATTCCCATTGAGGGACGAGTTGACAAGCAAGAGACTTCAACTACTATTACTCTAGTTCCATTGCCACCTAAGCAAGCTCTTGAAGATCAAATGAAGTTACACAAGGAAAGTATGTTGAAAGTTGATGAAGTGGAGCATGTAGACTTCATTGGAGTGGATCGCTTTGATGTCCATCCAAACTTTATGTTATTAGATTTCTTCAACAAGTTGCGGAGGATCGCATTGCAATATTGTTTGAAATTCGAGAAGTTTTGCTTTGTAAGGAGAATCAAGCGTCGAAGATATTCGAAATATTTGTTTTCATGGGAAGGAAGAACAGAATTATCTCATGTTAAGTTTCAACGGAAGAATGGGAAGTATTCAAAATACTTATTCAATTGGCATGGGAGATTTCAAGTTCCAAAGCCGTGTCCGAATGCCGAAGTTGTTCAAGACTGGTTGAATCGAGGAATGGGTAGGCCAGATTCGAGGACGAATCTTCTTGAAGAAGAGGGGAATGATGTGATCCAGCCTAGCCAAGATATTAGCTCTATGTTCTTGCATGTTCTCATGACCGGCTGGCTGAAGAATTTAATTATTTATTTTATATTTCTTAAAGCCCAAGGATTATAGATAATTATTTTCTAGAGTTATTATTATTTTAGAATTATTTTGGGCTTATTTTAGGGTGTTTATTAATTTCCTTATTGCATTAGGAATATTCTAGGAGTTATTATTTTCCTTTTCTATGTAGGAATTAGTTTCCTTTTTGAATTAGGATTAAGGCTTTGTTTACTCCTATTTAAAGGAGGCACATTATTGTTTTAAGAAAATTAAGTTATGATGATTAATTAAATTGAGAGCTTTCTCTTTGTGTTCTTTAAGAGCATGTTGAACATGTTGAATTGAGTAAATTCAATTGTTCTTGACTTATCAATCTAGCAATCACACTAGATTGTGGCGTCATTCGACTATACCGAGGTTCGCGCTTCTTTAAGCGTTGGGTTGAGGTTCCATCTTCCATCTTTTCGACGTATTCCAAGGTTCTTGCTACGTTTGTAGTTCAAGGGTTGAGGATCCATTAGCCTGGCTAGGAAAGACGATCCGGGTTCGCGTCACCATGTTAGAGTTCAGAATATTCAAGTCGAACCAATTAATAATTGGTAGAATAGCTCCTTAGTCGTCTTATATATAGCTTTACAAAGGCTGATATAGGGGGTGGCACGGTGGGCTATAATATCTAATTTTGTGTGCTAATTAGAGTGTTAGACTAACATACTTTGTCCAGACCAGCCCCACCTAAACCATTGCATACCTCGTAAAATAATATTAAACTTCAAGCGCAGTTTCAAAAGCCCCAAGTAGCACTTGCGGTTCCATTTTTTTTATTTAACTCACACCTGCGGTTTCTTGATGTATATTTTATATGACTTTAGGTTCAGAAATACATAATATGCTCGGGAACATTAGCACAAACTTCAAACAAGCCTTAATTGGGGTCCATATATTCATGTAAGAACTTTTATTTATTTATTTATTTATTTATTTATTTATTTGTGGAGTCTTTAATATGGGCACCAAGGCACACTTAACCATTTTTCAATTATAACACAATATATTATAGTTTATAAATCGAGTGTGTAATATTTAATACATATTAAATCTTTATTCTTTTTATAATGGATTGTTAACGTGTGCCGTGAAAGTAGAGGTTTATACAACCCACATAATTATTGCAATTTAACATATTACTAGAATCTGGATTATAGTTCGAGGACGAATTTTTTTTGTTTGGTTGTCGTTGTTGTTGTATTATTTTTTTGACATTAGCCCACCCCTCCGGAAAATATTAGATCCACCCTTATTGCTTTAGGAAGATCCGTTTTCCGATGTGAGATTTATAGTCTCAACAAAGGAGTATTGAGACTATACATCCCACATCTATTAGGATATGTTAAATTTGCACCATTATAAAACTGAGTACGTTGTATGTTTTGCGCGAATGTCCCACATCTAGTTAAGATATCACACTCTTTGGGCTAGAGTAATTTATCTGACGACTTGCTACCCACTCCCTTTCTCTTCTTCGGCCTAGAATTCACCATGCACACAATGCGTGTGAATTATTTAATTATTTATTTATTTTGTAGAATTCAACATGTACATGATGCGCGTGAATTATCTAACTACCTATGCATTGTGTGAATTATCTAATTATCAATTTATTTTGTAGAACGTGTGCACCTTTATATTGCGACTCAAGAAAATTGAAAACATGGTGACGCGCCGGAAATACTTCCGCGCTTAGGAACCCAAGTGTAGGTCATCAAGTTATAATACTTTGTAAGTCCAAGTGTCGAACCACAAGGATAGTCGGAAAGACGATGTGGTGATTACGAGTCCAAGGCTTTGTTCAAGAGAATTTGATTGGTTGATTTTAGTTGTTGATTTTAAAGTCTTGTAATAAAAATTAAAGTGATGTATCAATTGATAAGAAAAGGCTAAGGCATTATAGAATTCATTTGCTTTGCAATGTTATGTAAAATTAATCTCATTCAAAATTCTCAATGCAATTCCTAAGTGTTGAGTATCTTACAATTTTCTAAGCAAAAGGGTGTGAAGCAAGAGCAACCCATTCCCATATAAATGTCATATAAAGAAAGGGTGTAAGTAAAACTCAACACAAATGTATCTCTCATTTTTATCTTGTAACAAATGGTGTGAAGCAAGTGCAACCCATTCCCATATAATGTCCAACCAAGATGTAAACTTGAGATACACCAAAAGAAAAGGCATAAAATTAAACTAGGCATTGAGAATTCATTGTTAGTTTCCCCTAGGCAATTGACTTGATTATGAAAATGGCCAACTAAAAAGTTTAGCTCAATAAATCATAACATTTCATTTGTCTAAGATTGGGAGGTCTAGGTGGAGATTAAATCATCCGATTTAGACACATTTGATAAATACAAATTGAATCCTTAAGGTGATTAGTGTAGTTGATTATGGCATAAACTTAAGAGATCCTCCTTGGCAACACTCTAACTAAGAAAATATTGAGTCTCAAAATCACATGAAGTGTAGAAAGCACTCAACATATCATTAAAGCATTCAAGGATTGGAATCTCAAATTTATGGTATTTCTATGAATATTCAAAGACTAAACATGCTTGGCAATGTAAAGTATCTCAATCATAGAAGGAATGGACATAGGCTAATAAGAAATACACAAATGCATCATCTCCTCATTAATGCTTGAGATCTATGTATACAAGGCATACAAAGTCTAATCACCTTATGAGGATTATCTTACTAGCTTATTAATGGTTGATTGAATGAAGAAGTTGAAGGATTTAACAAGTATTTAACAATACTAACAATGGAATGAGAAACAAACTTACATAATTAATGCAATGCAAACTTCATCCTTTAGCCTTAGCAATGAAACTACTCCATGATAGTTGTATAAACAAAAACCATTAAAGGGATTTCCATTTCTCTCAAGAGTTTCTCTCTCTAGATTTCTTACAAATGATAGATAGAGAGAAAGTGCAGGAAAATAATATTTATCTCACTTGAATTTAGATCTAGAAAATTGCATCCTTTACATGAGGGACAAAGAGCAAATAAATAATGGGAGAGCAATGCCCAAAAATGGGTATTCTAGTACACTTTTCTAAAGAACCCAATGGGTAAGCACCTGATCCTATCTAGAAATGGAAAGTCCAGCACTTTTGGTGAGTTTCAATGCATAAAAAAAGGGAGAAAAACTGCTTTTGGGTGCTGTCCTTTGAGATCTGGGAGGTCTCTGATCGATCAGAGGCTTCTCTGATTGATCAGAGGGGAGATTTTGGCTCAAAAGGTGGGCTCTGATCGATCAGAGCACCCTCTGATCGATCAGAGGGCATGTTCTGCACTAAAAGGTGGCCTCTGATCAATCAGAGGCTCCTCTGATTGATCAGAGGACACTTCGGGAGACTTTTTTTCTTCTCTTTTGGCTTCTATCTCTCTTGTACGCTTCCCAAAGCTCTCCAACTTGCTTCCATAGCCTGAAGGTACACTCAAGACACTAGAAAAGGCTACTTTGAGCCATGTTAAAGCAATTCTTGATATTTGAGTGTGTGCAAAAGAAGTGGATTAATTTAATTAAACTAGGCTAAAATAAACGCGATAAACACAATCACAAGAGCGTTAGCGACTACAAAATTACGCGTTTATCAATACCCCCCAACTAAACTCTTGCTAGTCCCTTAGCAAGCAAAATAAAAATAGCTATGTATAATATCCGAAAATGCATTTAGCACATGCATTAAGCCTTTGAACTCCTAAGTTCCCCTAGAAGACGAGTTGTGTCTCGTGAGGGTTTACAGCGATGATACCCACAAACATCCGAAGTTTGAACTCTAAGTAGTAGAATTGATGCATTTCCATGAATTGATTCAAGTGTTTGGCAATACTATTACAATTTCCGGAATGTTGGCATTTGAACGATGATCTCCATTGCTTACAATCTCCTTTAGAAACTAGCTCCACATTCGCATTTGAACACACTATGCATATGGATCTTTGACACAATCATTTTTAATCACAAATAGTTCTATTCATCAATAGTGGAAGAGAGAAATCTTTCAAAAACAAAAGCTCAAGAACTTTGTCAATTTTTAAGCACTTTTCTTTATCTTTTACTTGGACTTTTTGCTAAATTAGCTCAAGGTGGTTTGCATCTCTATGGAGGGCAGCGGTCTCACTTTGTGATTTTGCATTTATAGCTTCTTTTCTTTTATTATTATTTTTTTTTAAATGCACAAAGGAAGCTATTCACCCTTTTTCCACATGGTAACCTTTGCCTCTCCTTAATATTAGACAAAATGACTTATGAATTTAGTCAAGTGAAGCTTAAAGTCAATATTAAGTTTAAAAGTCATCCAAGTTCTCAAATTTTTTTGTAAGTGCCATGCATGTGTCCCCTCTAAGGAGGATCTTTTCGAAAGAGCTTTTATTGCATTTGAACATTACTTCTCTCTACACAAGATGAAAATCACTCTATGTGAAACCAAAGACTAAATCAAGCCACAACATTATGCATATTCATAGGAAACTACAAGGCTCAAGAATCTAAATGAAGCAATGCCATAGAGATTATCACTCAACTACTTATCCGAATCAAGAATTTCATGCCAAAAACCATCAATTCAAGGACAATTCTAAAAAAAATTGATCATCATTTTTCAAACTTCGATAACATGGTGAAATCGATCCTAGCATGGAGAAAATTAACATGAAAGAAAGCATGCTTGAGAATTTGAGATTTTGAAAGTGCTCACCCCCCAACTTAAAGTTGGCATTGTCCTCAATGCTTTTGAAGACGACAAAAAAAATGGGCGAATTCTTGAAAAATTGCTTTCCAATTTCTCCAAAAATAAGCTAGGATCAATTTCAAAGCTACAATATATACAAAAATCTAAACAAAGTGGGTTAGCATTAGTCAAACATAGCATGCAAAATTAAAGCTCAAGCCATCACAAGTAGTTATGTTTAGATAATCCAATAACCCAAAAAGAAAATAAAGCAAAAAATAAAAATAAAATAATAAATAAAATAAAAAAATGGAGTTTTCAAAGTTAGGAGGAGTGACCATGCTTCTTCTTGGACTTGGGTTGGTAGAGGATGATGCCATTGGAGCTTGGGACAAGTGGGTTTCGAAATTGGGGATCTATGGGGTCAAAATTCAAGATTTGGGTGGAAATTAATGGATGAGAGTGAAGGTTATGTGCTTGAGATGATAAATGGGTAGAATAGAAGGTACAAATCTGAATTTTTGGTGAGGATTTCGAAAATGGAGGTGGGGTGAAAGGTTTGAATTTTTAGTGAGAGAAAGTGATGGGTTTGATGATTTTTGGGTAAAAATGGAGAGAGTGGTGAAGGATTAGAAGGATTTAAAGGATTCAACAAGTATTTAATGGATGAATGATTTTTAATGAAGTGTTTGGTGGAGGTATTTTGGTGTTTGAGGAGGTGAAGAGAGGTGTAATGGAGGTTGGGGGAAGATGGAGCTCGAAGTGGGAGAGAAAGGAGCATTTTGGGGCAAAAAAAAAAAATTTAATTTTTTTTCTTTTTTTTTTTTTTTGCGGAAAAATTACCCTCTGATCGATCAGAGGGTGTGGCTGATCGATCAGAGCTCTGGCAGTGGACTCCAAATTTTTTTGAAACTTTGATTTTTGGCTTTTGGTCCATTCACTCTAGTACCTCAAAGTTTGTTGTTTTTGCGTTTTAGTCCATGAACTTTTTCCAACGTGTGACGATGCTCCTAAAACTCCAGAAAATAAACAAAAATTATATACAAACATGACCTACGCTTATTAGGCGTAGATCGGGTCGCTTAGAGGGGTGGACTCCTCTAGTGTTGGAATTTCCAAAAACGATTTCAATCTTTGCCCGTTAACTTTGAATTCGCAACCCGTTTTTGGATCAACCACCGTCACGGTCCCACATGGAAATACATGCTTGACAATATAAGGGCAGGTCCAACGAGATTTCAATTTTTTGGGAAAAAGGTGGAGACGCGTATCATAAATAAGGACTTTTTGACCAAGATTGAAATCTTTTCGTAAAATAGATTTATCATGAAATTTTTTCGCCCTTTCCTTGCTTAATTTTGAATTTTGGTATGCGTCTCTCCTCAATTCCTCAAGTTGCAACTTCTGATTTCTTGGCAATGGCTTGAGCTCCATTTGTCCCTCAAGCTTTGGTGTTGGATCGGATGTGCTTTCTTTTTGCTTCTTTGGATCTTTAACTTTGTCATCAAGCAAAGAAAATACGTTCAAACACTCATCGAATTCATTGGAAGTTGTTAGATTGTCTTCCATTGAATTCGAATCGTAAATATCAATGAAATGATCTTGGAATAATGACTCTATCATGTTCACATGTTCACTTTCTTAATCCAAATTATTTTGTTGTTTGCTTAAAGAGAACACATTTAGCTCAAGAGTCATGTTTCCAAAAGTCAATTTAACAATTCCATTCTTGCAATTAATGATGGCATTAGATGTGGCAAGAAATGGTCTTCCTAAAATGACGGGAATTTCATTAGCGGGATTTGCTACCGGTTGCATATCAAGAACAATGAAATCAACGGGAAAGTAGAATTTATCAATTTGCACTAAAACATCCTCTACTATCCCTCTTGGTATCTTAACGGATCGATCCGCTAATTGAATCGTCACTTTGGTGGGTTTCAACTCTTGTAACCCCAATTGTTTGTACACCGAAAACGGAAGTACATTGACACTAGCTCCCAAATCAAGTAAGGCATTTTTTATACGACAATTGCCAATCAAACATGAAATTGTTGGGCAACCGGGATCTTTAAATTTTGGAATGCGAGTGCCTTGCATGATCGAGCTCACTTGCTCCGTCATAAACGCCTTTTTCTTAACATTCAACCTTCTTTTGGTGGTACACAAATCCTTGAGAAATTTAGCATATGAAGGTATTTGCTTAACCGCATCAAGCAAAGGAATGTTGATCTTGACTTGCCTAAACACATCAAGAATTCCGGTGTTGTGATTTTCCTTAGGAGGTTGATTTAACCTTTCGGGAAAAGGGGCTTTGATGCTATTTCGAATTTTCTCCAAATCCTCTTTTCCAACTCTCTCTTCTTCCCCCATTCTCTCTTCTAGGGTGATCTCCTCAACTTGACTTGACTCGGCTATGTCCACCGACTTTTTGGCCTTAGGAACTATAGTTTTGTCAATCTCTTTCCCACTCCTAAGGACGGTGATGGATTTCAACTCCTCAACATGTTCACTTGACTCACCCTTATTGATCAATAAAGCTTGGCCTCGAGGGTTAGCTACGGGTTGGGATGGAAATTTTCCTTTTTCTTGGGTGGACAACGCGGTTGTGAGTTTGGACATTTGGGTTTTCAAATCACTAACCTCTCTATTGGTCTTATCTATAAATTGCCGTAAAAGAGACTCCAAATTTGCATTTGGGTTTTGGTTAGTTTGGCCAAAAGAGTTGTTTTGGGGTGGAGGTGGTCTTTGTTGGTAGGAATTTGAATTTGCATTCGAATTTTGATGAGAATTTTGGTTTTCTCCCCAACTAAAGTTAGGATGATTTCTCCACCCTTCATTGTACCTTTGAGAAAATGGGTCATTGTGTGGCCTAGGGTATGAGTTCATAGCATTGATTTGTGAGGGGCTTTGAAGGACCTCTTTGAAGGCTGGAATTGTGTGACACTCCTCCGTGGAATGTCCCACCTTCTCACAAATGACACAAACGGTGCTAGTACCTACACTACCTTCCCTCATTTTACTAGACTCCATGGCCTCGACTTTCTTTGACAATTGAATAAATTTCAACTCAATGTCATCACCTTTGGACAATTGGTACAAACCCCCTCTCTCGGAAACTTTACCCTTAACCTCATCCGTGTAGGTGTTCCAATTTTGGGCACCTTCGGCTATTTCATCAAAGTACAACAAAGCTTCCTCCGGACTTTTGCTCAAAAAATTTCCATTACACATCGTTTCCACAAACATGCGCATGGCGGGAGTGAGTGATTCGTAAAAATAGCTCACAATACTCCATGTCTCATGTCCATGATGGGGGCAAGAATTCAAAAGTTCTTTGTATCTTTCCCAACACTTGTAAAAACTTTCATTTTCTTTAGGAGAAAAAATTGAAATTTGCCGTCTCAAAGCATTGGTTCGATGAACGGGAAAGAATTTCTTTAAAAATTCGGTTTGTAATTCTTGCCAAGTTCGAATGGAATTGGGACGTAGAGAATTGAGCCATATTTTGCCTTTGTCCTTTAAAGAGAATGGAAAAAGTTTTAACCTCATTACTTCCTCATTTGTGTTAGCTTCTCTAAAAGTAGAGCAAACTTCCTCAAAATCTTTTAAATGCAAGTAAGGGTTTTCGGAATCCATACCATGAAATGATGGTATATGTTGCAACATGCCCGGTTTGAGAGTAAATGTTCCGGCTTGACCCGCGGGAATGACAATGCAAGAGTTTGAAGTGCCTCTAGGAGGTTGAAGGTAATCTCGCATGGTGCGAACCGGACGATTGTGATCATTGTTCTCTCCGGCATTTGACTCAATGTCTTCGTTATCCATCTCAGATGGAATGGGAGAAGAAGAAGGATGCCTTGGTAGTGGTTCACCTCTTGGTGGACTTATGTGAAGATCAATGTACAAGTCCCCGAGCATAAGCCCGGGAAGGTGATCTTAAAGCAAATTGCCACCTATAAAAGAAGAAAATAATAAGCAAGAAAAACTTATTCACAAAAGGAGAAGATATACTTACAAAGCGGATTTTTGTACAAAACCCGTAATCCGTCTTTCGCCGTATCCCCGGCAACGGCGCCAAAAACTTGACGCGCCGGAAATACTTCCGCGCTTAGGAACCCAAGTGTAGGTCGTTAAGTTATAATACTTGGTAAGTCCAAGTGTCGAACCACAAGGATAGTCGGAAAGACGATGTGGTGATTACGAGTCCAAGGCTTTGTTCAAGAGAATTTGATTGGTTGATTTTAGTTGTTGATTTTAAAGTCTTGCAATAAAAATTAAAGTGATGTATCAATTGATAAGAAAAGGCTAAGGCATTATAGAATTCATTTGCTTTGCAATGTTATGTAAAATTAATCTCATTCAAAATTCTCAATGCAATTCCTAAGTGTTGAGTATCTTACACTTTTCTAAGCAAAAGGGTGTGAAGCAAGAGCAACCCATACCCATATAAATGCCATATAAAGAAAGGGTGTAAGTAAAACTCAACACAAATGTATCTCTCATTTTTATCTTGTAACAAAGGGTGTGAAGCAAGTGCAACCCATTCCCATATAATGTCCAACCAAGATGTAAACTTGAGATACACCAAAAGAAAAGGCATAAAATTAAACTAGGCATTGAGAATTCATTGTTAGTTTCCCCTAGGCAATTGACTTGATTATGAAAATGGCCAACTAAAAAGTTTAGCTCAATAAATCATAACATTTCATTTGTCTAAGATTGGGAGGTCTAGGTGGAGATTAAATCATCCGATTTAGACACATTTGATAAATACAAATTGAATCCTTAAGGTGATTAGTGTAGTTGATTATGGCATAAACTTAAGAGATCCTCCTTGGCAACACTCTAACTAAGAAAATATTGAGTCTCAAAATCACATGAAGTGTAGAAAGCACTCAACATATCATTAAAGCATTCAAGGATTGGAATCTCAAATTTATGGTATTTCTATGAATATTCAAAGACTAAACATGCTTGGCAATGTAAAGTATCTCAATCATAGAAGGAATGGACATAGGCTAATAAGAAATACACAAATGCATCATCTCCTCATTAATGCTTGAGATCTATGTATACAAGGCATACAAAGTCTAATCACCTTATGAGGATTATCTTACTAGCTTATTAATGGTTGATTGAATGAAGAAGTTGAAGGATTCAACAAGTATTTAACAATACTAACAATGGAATGAGAAACAAACTTACATAATTAATGCAATGCAAACTTCATCCTTTAGCCTTAGCAATGAAACTACTCCATGATAGTTGTATAAACAAAAACCATTAAAGGGATTTCCATTTCTCTCAAGAGTTTCTCTCTCTAGATTTCTTACAAATGATAGATAGAGAGAAAGTGCAGGAAAATAATATTTATCTCACTTGAATCTAGATCTAGAAAATTGCATCCTTTACATGAGGGACAAAGAGCAAATAAATAATGGGAGAGCAATGCCCAAAAATGGGTATTCTAGTACACTTTTCTAAAGAACCCAATGGGTAAGCACCTCATCCTATCTAGAAATGGAAAGTCCAGCACTTTTGGTGAGTTTCAATGCATAAAAAGGGGAGAAAAACTGCTTTTGGGTGCTGTCCTTTGAGATCTGGGAGGTCTCTGATCGATCAGAGGCTTCTCTGATTGATCAGAAGGGAGATTTTGGCTCAAAAGGTGGGCTCTGATCGATCAGAGCACCCTCTGATCGATCAGAGGGCATGTTCTTCACTAAAAGGTGGCCTCTGATCAATCAGAGGCTCCTCTGATTGATCAGAGGACACTTTGGGAGACTTTTTTTCTTCTCTTTTGGCTTCTATCTCTTTTGTACGCTTCCCAAAGCTCTCCAACTTGGTTCCATAGCCTGAAGGTACACTCAAGACACTAGAAAAGGCTACTTTGAGCCATGTTAAAGCAATTCTTGATATTTGAGTGTGTGCAAAAGAAGTGGATTAATTTAATTAAACTAGGCTAAAATAAACACGATAAACACAATCACAAGAGCGTTAGCGACTACAAAATTACGCGTTTATCACATGGTATGCTAATTAACTCGCTTCGATTTCAATAATAGATGTATATCAACCTCTTCGAGCATCTTCATTGTAGTTACTGAAAACATGATCTGGTATGTTTTGTTAGGCATTGTACTCCCTTTCCCTACCCGTTTGGTACTTGTCAAGATAGGAGTAGTATTTCGAGTACAAGGTACGTACTAGGTTGTCATCATCACTAGATTTCGACAGTATTACCATGATTTTGTGTAGAGTTATGAAATTTCATAGAAAGGTACGTTCCCCAAGTAATCATCTAAAATATTGACACTCCATTAACCAAATTAACATATACTTATGGACACTTTTCTATGATCTTTTCTTCTAATGTTTGGGGATGTGTTTATGACTCATTTGGAGTGCTAGAGTATTTGCTTGGGATCAATAGCTACACCTTATGCCATTACTCTTTTACGCCATTTGAATGATCTAATTAAACTGTTATTTGTTTGAAAAGTTGCAGTTTTCAAAGGAAAAGGCAAAACTGCATATTTTTCTTGTTGTATTTGTGTTTTATTAAGTACTAATTAAAATTTCGAGTTCGGTGCAAGTTATATATGTCTTGGCCATTAAATAGCTAGACTCGGGGTTGGCTTTGCGTAATCGATACATAATTTGTCGTTGGGTGTGACCTTAATGCGCATCAAAAACACACTTCTCTGTGTTTTTAACTCTCTGTACTGCGTATGTTGATTTAAACATCATAAACACTGATGCATGTCATGAATCAACTGTCTTATGGATTTTTATGCAGAAGCAAGCCGTCATGTTATTCCAAAGTTTAAGATGTCACGATGGTGAGTTCTGTGAAAGTTCATTTTCTCATCTCTAAGTGCATGCAGCACCCTAAGGTAACTAGATAAACAATTAATGCTAGTTGACAACTAAATTACATGCTTAACTTGCTCTTATATATACTAGTTTTTGTGCGCGTGCGGTGCACGTGGTTTTAGTTACTTTATTTTATTATTTGCATTCTGCTTACTACCATCCTGGAGACATTGAGCTTTTCGTTAGTGATACAAATATATTTATATTGCATTATAAATATACGTTGTTTACTTAAGAATTGTTGGTGATAAAATTCTTTTCAATTTGTGTGGTATGTGCTCATTTTTGCTCACCCACCCGCATTTATTGCCATTATTGTGGCCTAGAAAATGTTCCTATTACGTTATATAAAAAAACAGAATGGAAAAGAAGATGTAGACTCTTAAAACGTTGTAGCTATAACTAAACTAAAACATTCGCTATAATTAAAATTGAAAATAAATGTAAATTTCTAAACACTCTTTTTATCTACATATTAGACATCACCTACTCCGCATCCACGCTCCTTACAACTAGAGTCCTGTAAATTTAGACCAAAGCAAATAATCAAATACCAACTTCTAGGAGATATTGTGTAGTACCATGGCTATTACTGTGTAACGCTATATGGTTTGTTGCTTGGAGTGATTGCTGCTCAACAAATGAATTAATTTCAAAATCTTCGTATTTTTCTTTTGAAAGAACTAAGAGTAAAAAAAATAAAATACCGTACATATAGAGAAAAGTTTATATACCTTGAGCAGAGCATTTCTGGTAAGGACCAGTCCTTACGGAGTGATCCCTTTTACGACACTTTTGTGTCGTAAAAACACTTGGGAGTGTGTTTTTTACGATGCAAAAGCATGGTAAAAAGGACCAATCCGTAAGGACCCGTCCTTACCAGAAATTTTCCATACCTTGAGAATCCAAAATTTTGTAACTATCAACTTTCCGATTTAATCGAAGTGCTTGTTCGAAATATTGTAGTCCATACATTGAATGGGCAGAGTATGCCCATAAATCCGATCAATTTGAGCACCATTCCAGATTTATGGCAGATGGTCCATCAATTTACTGTAAAGGCTACAATATTTTAAACAAGCCCTTCAACTAAAGCAGTAACTTTATATTTACGAATTTCTTGATTCAAATGGTATATATATATAAACATACCGTATTTTTTGTTTTTATAATTCTTTGTTACTTCTAATTCTTTCAAAAAAATATATGAAGATTTTGAAAGTTATTAATTTATTGATCAAGAATCACTCCAAGCAACAAACGATATAGCATTCCGGAAATCTAAATGGTATACGCTATATCTCTTAGAAGTTTGGTATTTGCTTTGATCGAACATTACAGTATGATGATTATAGTGATCGCGGATGCAAAGTAGGTGTTGTTTTATATGTTGATAAAAAAGACTGTTTAGAAATTTAGATTTATTTTCAATTTTAATTGTAGTGAGTGTTTTAACTCAATTATAGCTACGCCATTTTAAGAGTATTTACATTTGTTTCCTATCCTCTTTTTTTCACCTACTGAGAAAATTTTCTTGTCTAAAAGGATGGCAGTAAATTCGGGTAAGCAAAAACGAGCACCACACTAAGTGAAATTAATTTATCACTAACAATTCCTAACTCAAAACGGTACATTTATAATTTTACTATCAATCCGGCATCCATTGCCTTAGAGAGTTGTAGCATGCTCTCCACCCAAATGAGTATCTAATTTGAGGACATTGTATGAGATTTTTACAACTTAATATTGCGCTTAAAATTATTTCCGATTGCCTTAGTAAAAAGAAGGGATTCACATTTGGAGGGGTTAATTGATAGATTGTTTTTTGGAATTTTGTAGAGATGATCTATTTTATGAATAAATCATTTCCACCAAATTTCATTAAAATATTCAAAAGTTGAAAATGCTCATATATATATATCAATTTTTCAATACAGCAACTTCTAGGTTTATTTTTTTTTATGAAATTTGGTGAAGGCGATCTAGCTAAAGTAAGAGAATTTATCTTTAGAACCTAACTCTGTTTTTAGAATACTAATAGTAATACAAACCTATAAACAGTCATAATATATTATTTAATGTAGATCCTAAAATCATGTGGATAAAACTAAGGAACATATTAACATAGACTTGACCTGACCATACCAATAAGAGAATCATCAAATTTATTGTGACGACAGTCACGCAAAGCGATTAAAAATGAAGTGTTTAATCCTCCTAATGTGAGGGGCTTTAAGGCAACTTGTACCAATCCAATATGTAAATATTTATAACAATCTTTATATCGATCAATCTCTTGTTGTGTTAAGAGTTGTATAGTATCCAGTCCACTTCCAACTGGAATTGTTTGTTCTATAGTTTTTATGGACATAGAAGAAAATAAGTTAAACATACCTGTTTGATAAATTTTATCAGGGCTTACTTTAGGGATGTTCCAGTTTGAAAGCATTTTTTCTATATCTTTAAACTCTATATCTTCTTGATTTTTTATAAGTGGTTTTGATTTAAATCGATTATTCATAGCTAGAGACTTTGAGCGGTTTAACATCTTTAAATAAGAAGTATAGATCTTAAATTTAATAACAGAGAAACACAATTCAACTCAACTGTCAACGGATTACAGGAAAAGAAAACGCCTTACAACGCCATACCTTGGTTGAAACGGCGATGATAATCCCAATGCGACTTCAGTGTTGATCAATTGAATCCTGCCTCTGATACCAAAACGAGACGGAGGATAATTTAAAATAAAATTAAAAGGAAGAGATCCAGAAGGTAAGAGGAAATTTTTAATATTATTGATTTAAAATAAAAGTTTTACAAAAGAGGAGGAGAGATGGTACAAGAAGGAAGGGAAAAGAAAAAGACGAGGAAAACAATCCTCTCAAAACCCTATTTATCTAACTTACAAACGGACTTCAAACCAATTTAAATCCGCACAGTGTTTACAATAATACAAATAGTACAACAATAATTTAAAATAAACAGTAACTCAATTATATGAGTTACACAGTGCCTGCCGACAGTTTATGCCAGAATTTTCAACTGGAGGGACCCTTGCTTGTCCCTTTACCTTTACTTTTTTCTTCTTTCTTTTCCTTCTTCACTTTATTGAGGGCCATCGCTGCTTCAACTTGATCAGCCCAGGACATACCCATATATTTTTCCATGTCTTCATTTTCATCGAAATCATTTTCTTCATCTTCTTCAGTTTCTTCTTTATCTTCCAGATTTACGGAGGGAGCTTTCGAAGTAGCTTTAGAAGATATGGACATGCTATCATCATCCAAAAATCCCAGATGGGCAATAAAAGCTTTCAACATTTTTTCTTTAATTTCAGCGGGGGAAGCATCCACATACTTCTTCTTTATTGCTGCGGCTGAAGGAATCTTAAACTCCTGATTCATAAAAGTCTCATTTTTTCGAGCTTCTTCTTCTTCTTTAACATATAAATTATACTCCTTGTAGGCGTTTAGATCAAGGTTCATTTGGGGAATGAGCTCATCAAAATCATACTTTGGCCACCATTTGTAATAAAGATCACGGGCTAGTATAGAAAGGTTATTGTGGGATCCAACGGTATATGACCATTGGAATATCCAAGGAATGGAATATTGTCCAAGAAAACTCAAAAGGACAGCATTTTTTATAGGATTTTTATCATCCAAATGTTTAGGATGAATAGACTTATACTCATTGAAAATAGGTTGAATTTTTTCATGGAAATAATCCTCTTCAGGACCAAGTTTTATGAACCAATTATAAAACCAATGGGGTAAATCTTTTAAAACAACTGCGGGTTCTTGAAGGCCATCAAGCCTAAACCACCATGTATGGGTGTTATAAGAATTTTGGTAATAAAATGCTTTAGTCCAAGCATCAATATAATCCCAATAGGTGTATTCTTCTTTATAATTGGGCAATAATCTTTTACTATTAGGATTGACACCCCAATCCTTAAAATCAAGAGGTTTACTAATAAAACATTTAGAAAATTGAATCTCTGGTTTGCCACGAGTACCAGGATTCTTATTTACATGGGACATTCTTACAGAATGAGTTTCTATAAGAATTGCTTCATAATATTCCCTTTTCTTTTTGTTTACAATGGGAAATTCTTGATCAAATTCAAAATATTGTTTTTCCAAATGTATAGGGTTGGCGAAAAACTGTTTATCTGATTCTTTTAAATATATAACAAAATCCTGAATAGGCTTTTTCAAGGAGGAGGTGCTGGAGTATTAAGCACTTTTGCAAAAGTACCAGTTTGAGATTCTGGTGTTTTAGCTGAAGGATTTCTAGAAAAAGATCCCTGAGTATAGCTTGTGTTAAAAGAGGGTTTAAAATTAATAGTCGTTTGCTTATAGGAGCCACGACCACGGCCTCTCCCTTTACCCCCCTGTTCAGAGGATGTCATTGTTTAGAACCTGTCAAAAATTCACGAGTCAGAAAGTCTGGTAAAGAATTAGACTCTCCTTTTATAAACTCAATTTTAAAATCAAATACAGAAAGTATAGCTTGCCATCTAGCAAAGATTTGTTTAGAAGCAATATTTTTTACATCTTTTTCCAAAACATCTTTGGCAACTTTACAATCAATTCTCAAGAGAAACTCTTGATTTAAGAGGTCATCTTGAAATTTAGAAATACAACAAATTATAGAAAGAATTTCTTTCTTTATAGTAGAATAATTTAATTGTGCTGAGTTCCATTTTCCAGAAGTAAACCTAGAAAGGATTTCTTTAGAATCAGCTTTAAATTGTTGCTTTAATATACCTCCATATCTTATATCTGAGGCATCAGTTTCGACAATTTTGAAACTATAAGGAGATACCAATGCCAAGCATGGTAATTGTTTAACTTTAGATTTTATAATTCTAACAGCTTTAGTATGCCTATCTCCCCAAGGAGGAGGGTTTTTACGAAGGCGTTCATATAATGGAGCACAATCTATAGCAAGATTTTTATAATAATCAGCGATATAATTAACACTGCCTAAAAATCTTTGTAACTGTGTTTTATCAGTGATTATATCAGGAAATTTATCTGCAAAATCTATAGATCGGTTTATAGGTATAATTTCACCATTATGAATATCATGACCTAAGAATTTAATTTTTGTTTTGAACAAAACCATTTTCTTAGCTGAAAGAACTAATCCAGCTTTTTTAATAACATTTACTAAAGTGTTTAAGTGTTTAAAGTGTTGGTCTATATCTTGTGAAAATACCAAGATATCATCAATATAAACTATAGTGAATGAAGTATAAGGAGTGAATATATCATTCATTATATTCTGAAATTCAGAAGGAGCATTCTTTAAACCAAAAGGCATCACATTCCATTCATAATGACCAAATGGAACTGTAAAAGAAGTTTTATATTTATCTTTTTCAGCAATTTGAATTTGCCAATATCCAGATTTCAGATCAAATTTAGAAAATATTTTAGCGGCTTGCACTCTTGCTAAAAGATCTTTTTTATTGGGTAAAGGATATCTAATCCATTGTAGAGCTTTATTTAAAGGCTTATGATTTATAACTGATAAACGCATAATATTGTCATGTCTAAGCTCCTTCACGGAGTCGCTTGACGCGTTTGTTGCTTTAATTCTGCCTAATTATCCACTTATCTCGAGATTAATGCCTTAGCGAGTGTTGTATCTAACGTGGCCCAAGTTGGTGTATATTTTGTAGTATTCCATGTTTTCGTAGGTTTGGGATACAATGGCAGGGCATGTGGTGATCAAGAGCAAGCCTAGTAGCTTGTAAATGTGCTGAGTGACAAGTTCCAGACCCATGATCGATCATGGGCAAAGCCATGATCGATCATGGCTTACAAAATTTCTGGCAGAACACTTTCATAATCGATCATGGGCAAAGCCATGATCGATCATGGCCTCCAACTTACTCTTTTCACACCCAAAATGGGCTATTTTGTGGTTCAAGCTATTTTAGATATTTGTTTAGATATTTTGCCCTTTTTTAATATATAATAGAATTCTTAGCTTCTAGGAGATCTATCTAGTTTTTTTTACACACTTAGAGTTCTAAAGAGAGGTGAGAGCTCATTGTTGATTGTTCTTCATTTCTCCATTGTAAGTGCTTAATTTGTAAGAATGATTTCTTCTTCTATGATATTTGTTCTTGCATCTATTATGGAGTAGTCTATTACTAAGGTTACGGAGGTTGATGGTGATATGATTCTTGGTGATTAATGGCTCATTCCATATATAAAGTTTGATAAATATTTGTGAATCTTCTTCTTCTTCATCATATCTTCCATTATTTCAAGCTTTCTAGGTATTTTCATATTAAGTTAAGACTTTATATGCCTTGTATATTTAGTTCTTGGTTGTTAATGAACATACAACATATTTATATGGTTCTAAAAAGCTTGTAGTCTCTTTCCCCCATCCATGGAGTTTTTCCCTCTTCATAGAAATTATGAATAGTTCTTAAAACTCCATAGATGGATTTTAAACTTGTTTAGCTTATCTTTGATTCATTTATTGATGTATTGAGTGCTTCTTACACTTTATGTGATACTTAGACTCTTTATTTTCTACCATATGTGACAAATGATGAGTTGACTAATTTATCCCATAAACTTTATTCCGTTTCATTGTTAGGATTCACTTTATAATTTTCATTCTTTAAATCATGAGATTACTACACTTGCTTTATATCAAATCTTTTAATGATGAGTTTGTCATATCTATCTCGGATTAGCTTCATTGGGAATGGGTTGCATTGCTTCACACCCGTAGCTAAGAAGTAGGAATGATAACCTCGTCTAAGGTGGAATGTTGTTTGTCTATCTCTTGATATAGCTTCAACCCGGGAATGAATCGCCTAGCGTCGCACCCTTTGCTATTGAGAGAAACACCAACATTCCCCATATCTTGAGAAACCTAGTGTTGTAATCTTTGTATGAGCTAGTGATCACCGTCTCTCTTATATCGTAACTAACCTCCGTCTACCTTAGTGCTTTCTTATTAATTTTCACAACTGTTTTACATTTTAGTTGTTCTACAACCTTTTCAACTTACAAGAATCAGAAAACCATTTAATCCGTAATCCATTCCATCCCTTTTCACTTCTCCCTGTGGTTCGACACTCGGACTTCCGAGACTATATTACAACTTGACGTGCCTGCACTTGGGCTCTATCAAAGCGCGATATTCTAGTTGCGTCAATAACTAGATGCGGGGCTCCACGTTCAATTTCAGAAGCTTTATTTACATAAAATGCAGTACAACTCCAAGGAGAATAACTTTTTCGAATTAATTTTTTATCAAGCAAAGATTGTATTTCATTTTTACAATATTCAAGTAATTCAGCATTCATTTGTGCTGGACGGGCTTTTGTAGGTATTTTATTTTCAGTAAATTCTTTTTCATAAGGTAAAGCAACTATATGTTGTTTTCTATCCCAAAATGCATTAGGATGTTCATTACATAATTCATTGGTTATTAATTTAGAGATTTCTTCAATTTTATTTCTTACTATAGAAGATTCTAATTGCGTAGAAATATTAAGAATCTTTACGTCTCTTCTCAGATAATTAATCTGTTTTTCTTTAAAAAATAAATGTTCTTTTATTTCATTTATTTCTCTAGTTTGAGGGGGTGTTATAAATTCAAATATAATTTCACTATCCTCAAATTTAGTAATTATACCTCTTTCATCTTTTGAGAAAGGTTCTATAAGGCTTATAAAAGGGGTTCCTAATATAATTCTCTGAGAGAGATTTTTAACCATCATAAAAGTAGCAGGGATACAAAGACCTTGATTACAAACATATGCATTTGACAATTTAAATTTTATTTTTAATTTTTCTTTATTAGCAGCAGTAACTGACTCAGTAGTTTTACTAAAATATTGAGTAGGGACTAAGCCTTCACGTATACAATTAATATCAGCACCTGTATCTAATAAAGCAACATCTTTTAATAGAAAAGTTTTATTAACAACAATTGTTACAGCAATATACTATTTTTGAAATATTACTTTATCTATAATTTGCAAAAAATTTTGTTTTTGTTTTTCTTCAGCAGATGATGTTGTAACCGAAGAAGTAGAAGTTAGAATAGGAAAAGTTTTATTATAGTTTTCCAGGTTTACAAGTCTAACTTTGATTTCTTGAATTTCTTTTTTCAAGTTATTTATTTCACACTTTAAATCAGGTATAGAAGATTCTCTATCAACAATATTATTGTTCTCTTTTAAATCATCTAAAACCTTTTTTAAGGAATAAGGTTCTTCTGCAGGAAGAGGGTTATTCTCCTGTTGTTTAAAAGTAGAAAGATAATATTCTATCATTTTTCTTTTTATAGAAGGGTCTTCAATACCATCTATACTATCTAGAATATTTTGTTCTTCTTTAGAAAGTACATTAATACTTAAACCATTAGCTTCTAATATTGCTTTATAATAATCTGTTTGAGCATTACAATTGCACTCTGATTTAGAACTATCAGATTCAACTGATGACTCAATATCATCAACTTCAAGATTATTATCACTTTCTTCTATAGAATTATCTTCTTCATCAGAAGGGTTTAATAACACATTTATAAGTTGTTTCTTTAAACCTTCATCGGCAATTTCATTAATTTTCTTTTTAGTCCAACATTTATTAGCATAGTGTCCAGTTTTCCCACATTTTTTACAAACTATGGAACTAGGATTAGAAGATTTTTTAGGTGGACGTTTACTTGACCTTTTAGAAGAAGATTTATTTTTAGAAGTAGAAGCAGATGTATCTTTTTTCTTAGATTTTCTTTTAATATTTTTTCTTTTAGATTTAGAAGATCGACGTGTTGGGGGTCTCCCCGGGACTTTTAAATCAAAGCCGAATTGGTCACAAAATTCACCAATTTCTTTTCGACCTGTGAGGTTTTGAGCTTTAAGTTGTGCTTTTAATTTAATATCATTACATAAAGCTAAGCCTTCTAATATGCATTCACTTATAAGCATACCATAAGTATATTGGGCATAAGGTATAGAAGTACCATTATGTTTACGACTAATTCTGTCTTTAACCTTTTGAGCAAATAAGGTTGGTAAACCAGCTATAAATTTTTCTTTCCAGAAATTTGTATTAGCATCATTTCTAAGCATAACTTTAGAAAGAAAGGTATCTTTATACCACCTAAAATGAGTTAAAGTAGGACACTTAAGATTTATAAGCAAATCTTTACTCTTATCAAAGACTTCAGGATGAGCACATATAAATGCTACAATAATTGAATTTAACAAGGAATATATAGCATTTTGTTGAGCAGTTGGTTCTTGCTTAACTTCACTAGTGCCATCAGGCTTTTTAGTGGTTATAACAGTTTGTACAATTTTTACTGAATTTAAAATTTCATTTCTTTGGGTATCATTTAAGATATTATCCCACCAACCACGAAGTTGGCCAGAAAATCTAGCAATTATAAATTCAGCAATCTGTTTATCATTGTTTCCAGCAGCTTTACAAACTGTAGAATACATAGTCATTCTATGTAATTGAGTTAAAATTGTATATTCAGACAAGCCATCTATAGTCCACTCATATATAGTTTTAGCACTGAAATTAGACATATTTATATGTGCTTCTTCCTCAAATAATATATCTTGAGGTGTAGGTCTAGGGTAATAATATTTACCAGGAGGCATAAGAATTTCTTTTGTAGACTTAAAAGGATAACTTACTTCTTGAATATTCATAAATTCATTTTGTATTGTAGAAACATCTGAAAATTCATTTTCAGTATCAATATCAGATATATCACCACTATGGGATATAGGTAACACTTGTTTACCAATATTCATAGAATCAAGTTTTTCTTTTAAATCATCTATAATTTCTTGACTTAAAGTAGATTTTCCTAAAGAAAATCCTTTAGACAACTCAATTGCAGGCTTTAAAAGTGAAGGAGAAACTTCTGATTCTTTAGAAGCTATTACTTCTATTTTCTTTTTATTTTTAGAAGCATGAATATCATCCATATTTTGTTCAATCCTTATAAGTTGACTTCCTAATGTTTGTAAAAACAAATTTATATAATTACTTTGACTTATCATTCTTTCCATAGTAACTTGTGTAGAAACACCAGGCTGAGCAAAACAAGTCACTTCTATAGATTTATCATTTCCAAGTTTAATAACTTGATGTTCCGGAGGCGGATGTATAGCTCTCACCACCCCAGAATCGACTTTCCAATCTTTATAAAAAGTTTCTAAAACATTTATAGCAGGGAAATCGATTTCATTTTTTATAATATGTTCATAGAACCATAGAGCAAAATGAATAACTTGCTCTTTTTTATTAATATAGGCATAGAATAAATCTTTGATTTCATACTGTTCTTCATCAGTATAATAATCAAAAAACCATTTTCTAAATCCACTATATTTTTCTTGGAAAAATTCTTTATTTATCTCATTTCTATCATATATAAATGGTTCAGAAATTTTTACAACATTTATTGACTTAGTATTTATACCTAAATCTGCCAAATTTACACTTAATTCTGATATAGTGTCTGGTTCATTTTTTATAGGTTGTTCTTCACCAGAACTAGTAGCAGGATGATATACACCAGGAGGTATATTTTGTTTAGAATTTATATGTCACAACCCGATTTTCGGACCGCAAATGATAAAATTTTATAAAAATAAAGGAATTTGAGATAAAAATTAAAATAACATGTAATCAAATTTGTGATGAATACTTTTACAAAAATAAAACTTTCACTCTCATCGTCAAAATTCGATTTACAAAAATAAAAAAAAATATTAAGTCAAATTAGTACTCATGGCCAGAGGATCTAAGCGTCCCAAATCCATACAACAAAATAAGAAAATCATGTACAACAATTTAATATTAATAAAATTAATAAAATCTTCATCACTTTAATCTACCAATCTATCCCGGTCAACATCAAACCTGCAAAAGGCTATTGGGGGGGTGAGCACGAAGCCCAGTAGGATCTTAGATAATGCATGAGTTCTACCCAATTTATTCATAATAAGCAAATCATTGTCAACGTCATTGTATAACAAATAACATACATGTGATAATCATATTATATCACAAAGACAAGGATGCGCACATAAATATAATTATAAGCACGTTCACACAAACATAATTGGAATAAGAATAAAATTAAGTAGATACTCAATAGGGTATTCTCCCCTACCTTAAATAAAAAACAAGACGTTGGCCACACACTCTTCCAATTTTGCTTTCCTCTTCTTCTCTTCTCTTATTTCTTATTTTTCTTCTTTCACTCCTCTATTTTTCTCTTTTCTTTCTTCCCCTCTTTCTCTACAACTCTCGGCAAAGAGTTGTCTATATATATTTTATTTTTATTTTATTTTTTACTTTTTCTCTCCCCTTTCTCCAAGCTATCCCCAAATAACCCAACATAAACATATATATTTATAATATAAATGGAATATTCTAGACTCATAAATATAGAAACATATATGACACAATAATTCAACATTTAAATTTGAATTATAAATAATTGATTAATAGAATGGTATATAAAGAAATTAATGAATGGTCAACCACTAATTAAGGTGATTGTAATTCAAATTTCAATTTCCTTAACTTATATACATATAGCAATAATAGAACCTTCTACATTAGGTTACTCCCATAAATACACATATGTATATATATATCAAATAAAATAAATATATAAATAAATAAATGGAAATAGGAGAGAATTAAGGAATAATCAACTACTCATTAATACTAGTAAAATTCATATTTCATTTTCCTTAACTTTCCTTATCGTATTTATTTTCTCATTTTATAAATAAGTAAATAAATAAATATTCTTTAAAAATACGGGGTTTTACAATAATTCCTTCAAACACAAGATTATTAGCTTTAGTAGCAGAATTTACAACTGAAGAAGCAGGAGTATAAAATTCTCTTTGTCTAGAGGATTCTGTCAAAGACGAATTAGCTATAGTATTTGCTAATGTATTAGGAGGAGTATAAAATCTATCTGAAGCAGTTTTAAACGAATGTCTAGAGCTTGTTGATAATCTTGCTGTTTTATTATTATCAAATGTTATTATAACATCACCATCTTGATATTGAACAATATTTTGCACTTTACTATTTTCTACAGGCTCAGGCGGTGCAGCAGCCTCAAGCAGCCAAGTAGATGGAGGAGTGATGTCCTTCCACATGATAGTACGGGGTATAGCAACATCAGCATTTTATATGTTGGTTTCAAGCAAAATAGTTTTATCTTTACAATCATATAAATGAGCACGCGGACTCAGAGTGTTGATAAACGCGTAATTTTGTAGTCGCTAACGCCATTTTGATTATTATTATCGCGTTTATCTTAGCCTAGTTTAATTAAATTAACCCACTTTTGCACACACACTCAAAATATCAAGAACTGCTTTAACATGGCTCAAAGTAGCCTTTTCTAGTGTGTTGAGTGTACCTTCAGGTTATGGAAGCAAGTTGGGAAGCTTTGGGAAGTGTACAAGAGAGATAGAAGCCAAAAGAGAAGAAAAAAAGTCTCCCGAAGTGTCCTCTGATCAATCAGAGGAGCCTCTGATTGATCAGAGGCCACCTTTTAATGCAAAACATGCCCTCTGATCGATCAGAGGGTGCTCTGATCGATCAGAGGGTGCTCTGATCGATCAGAGCCCACCTTACAAGCCAAAATCTCCCCTCTGATCGATCAGAGGAGCCTCTGATCGATCAGAGACCTCCCAGAATGCACAGCACAGCCCCCAAAAGCAGCTTTTCTCCCCTTTTGATGCATTGAAACTCACCAAAAAAGGCTGGACTTTCTATTTTTGTTCCAGGCTCAGGTGTTTACCTAGGGGTCCCTTAGAAAGTGTGATAGAATAGCCATTTTTGGCATTGTTTTGCCTTTTTATTTAACTATTTTCTTTGTCCTCATTGGGGGATATGTAATTTCTAGATCTAGATTCAAGTAGCATAAGTATTATTTTCCTGCACTTTGTTTATCATCCATCACTTGTAAGAAATCTAGAGAGAGAAACTCTTGAGAGAAATGGAAATCCCTTTAATGGTTTTTGTTCATACAACTATCATGGAGTAGTTTCATTGCTAAGGCTAGAAGATGAAGTTTGCATTGCATTAATTATGTAAGTTTGTTTCTCATTACATTGTTAGTGTTGTTAAATACTTCTTGAATCCTTCATCTTCTCCATTCAATCAACCATTCATAAGCTAGTAAGATAATCCTCATAAGGTGATTTGACTTTGTATGCCTTGTATACATAGATCTCAAGCATTAATGAGAAGATGATGCACTTGTGTATTTCTTATTAGCCTATGTCCATTCCTTCTATGATTGAGATACTTTACATTGCCAAGCATGTTTAGTCTTTGAGTATTCATAGAAATACCATAAATTTGAGATTCCAATCCTTGAATGCTTTAATGATATGTTGAGTGCTTTCTACACTTTATGTGATTTTGAGACTCAATATTTTCTTAGTTAGAGTGTTGCCAAGGAGGATCTCTTAAGTTTATGCCATAATCAACTACACTAATCACCATAAGGATTCAATTTGTATTTATCAAATGTGTCTAAATCGGATGATTTAATCTCCACCTAGACCTCCCAATCTTAGACAAATGAAATGTTATGATTTATTGTGCTAAACTTTTTAGTTGGCCATTTTCATAATCAAGTCAATTGCCTAGGGGAAACTAACAATGAATTCTCAATGCCTAGTTTAATTTTATGCCTTTTCTTTTGGTGTATCTCAAGTTTGCATCTTGGTTGGACATTATATGGGAATGGGTTGCTCTTACTTCACACCCTTTTGCTTAGAAAAGTGTAAGGTACTCAACACTTAGGAATTGCATTGAGAATTTTGAATGAGATTAATTTTACATAACATTGCAAAGCAAATGAATTCTATAACGCCTTAGCCTTTTCTTATCAATTGATACACCACTTTAATTTTTATTGCAAGACTTTAAAATCAACAACTAAAATCAACCAAACAAATTCTCTTGAACAAAGCCTTGGACTCGTAATCACCACATCGTCTTTCCGACTATCCTTGTGGTTCGACACTTGGACTTACCAAGTATTATAACTTGACGACCTACACTTGGGTTCCTAAGCGCGGAAGTATTTTCGGGCGCGTCAAGTGTTCATGACTCTATAATAGATTCGGTATGTAAGATTTAAGGGTTCAGATCCGAGTTTCATATCATAACCATGTATCTGAAGATTTACCGTGAGCACATCTAATATATTTCTATCTGTAAATGATACAGAAAAATTTGGATGAGCATCAAAGTATACATGTCCATTACATAGACTTGACCTGACCATACCTATAAGAGAATCATCAAATTTATTGTGACGACAGTCACGCAAAGCGATTAAAAATGAAGTGTTTAATCCTCCTAATGTGAGGGGCTTTAAGGCAACTTGTACCAATCCAATATGTAAATATTTATAACGATCTTTATATCGATCAATCTCTTGTTGTGTTAAGAGTTGTATAGTATCCAGTCCACTTCCAACTGGAATTGTTTGTTCTATAGTTTTTATGGACATAGAAGAAAATATGTTAAACATACCTGTTTGATAAATTTTATCAGGGCTTACTCTAGGGATGTTCCAGTTTGAAAGCATTTTTTCTATATCTTTAAACTCTATATCTTCTTGATTTTTTATAAGTGGTTTTGATTTAAATCGATTATTCATGGCTAGAGACTTTGAGCGGTTTAACATCTTTAAATAAGAAGTATAGATCTCAAATTTAATAACAGAGAAACACAATTCAACTCAACTGTCAACGGATTACAGGAAAAGAAAACGCCTTACAACGCCATACCTTGGCTGAAACGGCGATGATAATCCCAACGCGACTTGAGTGTTGATCAATTGAAAAAAAAAAAAACCTTAAGTTATTCATGTTTTATAAAAAGTGGCGTCATAAATACCACTTGTGTACTAAACCTCCTTGTTATCTTGGATGTACCTATGTAAATGGGGACATGGAGGTCAAGCGTTGGTACCAGCAACAGCAGCCACTATACAACAACAAAACATATCGATTGTGTCAGTATGGCGCTTGTTTTTGCACACCCGGCCCCAAAAAGAGCTCCATTTATATGTACGACCATCTCCTATAAGTATGAATTGAGAAGAAATGATATGCCGCATAAGACGTGAGTGTAAAAAATTATCTCTAATACAATTGTAAGGACTAAATGTGAATCTGACGCGCGTGGTAAATAAAATATAAGTATGAATTGAGAAGATATGATATGCCGTGTAAGAATCATAAGGCGTGAGCATAAAAAATTATCTCTAATACAATTGTGAAGATTAAATGTGAATCTGATGCGCGTGTTAAATATATAAAAAGGAAGATATTTGAAGGAGACCATCTACATGAAGAAAATCTCTTAGACAATGTCAAGTTTACCACAGTAGGTTTTTCATTATTCCAAATTTCTTTATTAAATTCAAAAATATTCTATCTTTAATTTAAAAAAATTATCAATTATAAAAATTATGTTATGGAAAAGTATTCGGTGACAGCTATCAAATAATAATTAGTTTTCAATTCTCTTTATATCTTTTTGAAGGAATAAATACCTTTAGCAGTGAAAAATAAGAACCAAGTTCACTTTGAAGATGTTCGCAATCGATACAAGTCGGGATTTGAATAGAGCATGTCCCACGCTCTTCCCATTCATGCAGCCATAAACATATCTTGATTTAGGCTATGTTGGGGTATATCAAGATTTTGTCTAATCAGATCTACATATATATATATATATGCATTCTAAAAACTTCGTTTCGGCTTACATTGTCCAAGTCATTGAGAAATTTTAATTTTGTCACACTTATCTTGATTGAAATAGTAATATGATGTTGGTCATTCTCGAACAAGAATAAAATAGTGCATCGTAAAGGGGAGGGCGGCGGAGGAGTAAGTGGAAAGGGTAGCACTTTCACTCGCATTGCGCAAACTGGCCCCCTTGAGAAAGGTAGTAACGAGAAGAAACGCAATTACTAGTAAACACTTCATTCTCCCACAAAGTTTTTATGACAATTGAAGTTGTTTTCTCTTCTTTATTAATTTGTATGTGAACGACAGAACAAATGTCTTGAGGATACATATAAAAATATATATATATATATATATATATTTCTGAAATAGTTCTTGCTATTCTTACCATGTAGAAATTGTGCTGAAACAAGTTCCCACAACTTTTGATAATTAAGAACTGAATTTTGTTACAACAATTAAAATATATTTAAAATAAAGGTTGGTAGAACTAGAGCTGAAGTTGGTACATAAGTAGAAGATAAAAGAGTGAACGAACATTAAGATACAAGTTAAGGGTATGTATAGAAGTGAAACAAGTTTGTACGTTGTAACAAAATTCATTTCTTAATTATCATTCATAAATTGTATTGAAACTAAAATTTGGTTTAATTTTGTTTCAACACAATTTCTACATGCTAATTACTGACCTATTTTCGGAAATACATACTTGCATATTCTAAAGATCTTTGTTTTGTCATTCATGCAATTATGCAAAGAAATTTTAAAGAAGTGAAAAGCAATTAACTAAGTTCAATTTTCTCATAAGACATTGTAAGGGAATGAAGTTCCTAGTAGTAATTGCATTTCTCCTTATTAAAACCCTAGCTTCCACAAGGGCATGCAGTACAATCCAGAGGGCGGGGGCGAAAAGCACTGCCATCCCCACCTACATACACCTCCGCACCCTCCCATCCACAATCCACCCTGGCCGCAACGTTCATAGGCTGACAAGTTTATTGTTGCTCCAAAATGGCCTATTTTGCTACTTTAATCAAAATAAGTGTGACCAAAAAAAGTAAAAATTAATCAATGACTTCACAACACACTGGCTATGGCTCGAAGAAAAATGGAAGATTAATCCGGCAATGTAAGCCAAAACCAAGTTTTCAGAATGCATTTGTAGATCGATCGAATTAGATAAGATCTCGATATAAATTGGCTTAACGTGGCCAAAATCAAGATTTATTCCATTGGTGCATGAATGGGAAAAACATGGGAGATGTGCCACCGTTCAAATCCTGGCTTATATGGATTATAATATTTTCAAGGTGCACTGCAACTAAAGCGGCAACTTGATATTTACAACTGTTATCAATTAGTTAGTAATAAATCGTACTCTACCAATTTTTTTTTTAGTTAAAATTCTATTCTATTTGTTGTTTTGGTTAGGACTATCTATTTGAGTTAAAATTCTATTCTATTTCAAGCTCTACCACCACCATTCTTAAAGGGCATTTTTGAGTTACACCCATTTTTAATGGGTGTTCTTAAATCCACCCGCATAATCCGTCTTTTCACCCCACCGAAAGTCAAAGTTACGTTAATCTTATGCTAAAAAATAGCGTAAACCCCTTTCTTCTCACCCCGCTTTCTATACTTTGAAAAAATTGCCACTAATTTGTCTTCTCACCAACTTAAAATTTTAAAAATTAATTAAAAACTTCATTTTTTTTCCAACAAACAATCAGCTACTATTTTCAATTAATTACATATATCTCATAAATGTAAGTTTATAATAAATATTTTTATACTTTTATATTAAGTACTAGATTTTTATTTTTATTTGCTCTGGCATGATAACGTTTTCAATGATATTTTTCTTAATTTATTCAATCTTTTTATTTGTGCATGCAAGTAGAGCTCAATAAAATTCACGTTAAGCTATACAATGTAAAAGTTAAAAAATGTTTGTCTTAACATGTGCCCAATATTTCATAAATAATATATATATATATATATGTATTGCATGTTGTGCTTTTATTGTTTCAATATTTAAATTCTTAAAATTACTTGTAAAAAAATATTGAAAAATGAAATAGTTTGGTGAGAAAATCTCTATCCTTTTAATATTTTGCAAGGAAATCGTTTTCTTAATTCTCCAAAAAAATAAATATCTTAGAAATCGAAAGTAACAAAATATTTTAATAAATGATTTATTTTTATAAAAACTATTTTATTTTTCCAATTCATTTTTTCCCCTTTTCACGAAAGATAACATTTTTTAAAAAGAAATAAGATTTTTTTAAGTCATTAAAAAATAATTTAAGAACACTCGGGGTGAGCAGATGGACTTTGTAGATGCATTTAAGAACACTTGGAAAAATTCATCACTATTCACTTTTTTTCCTGCGAGTTTTTTTTTCCTCTGTCATCTTTCTTCTAGTATTTTTGATAAAAAAAAATTGATCTTCCAATATCTTTGATGCAGTGAATTAAGACATATTTATATAGTATATGACTTAATTATTACTTTTGTTAATTAATTAGTTAACTTCAACGGCTCCTCTGAGCCTTTGCAATCTAACCTAACTTATTATTCCATATCGCTAACATATATGTTTTAGAGAGAGAGAGAGAGAGATAGTTTATGTAAGTATGTATAAAAAAAGTTAATAAAGAAAAAATAGCTTAAGGGCTTTTCTGGGCTTTTCTTTAATTATAATCAATGTTTAAATTTGCATATATATTATAAAAGAATTAATTTAATTTTTGCTTTATTTATAAATGTGTTGAAAATAATTAATAATTTTTTCAAAATGCTTATAAAATAAAGGATGATCTAAATTTAATTGAAAACGAAGTAAATATTTTAAATTTCTTTTGTATATCAAACATACTACTATATATATATGGATCAACTTCTGATCTTTTAATATTTTTGATGTAGTGAATTAAAACTTATATTTACTTATTTGATAACAATAAAATTTCTAGACAAATTTAAAATATGAATAATAACTATTTAAGAGCATTGAATAATAAAAAATTATATAAAATATCATATAATTGTTAAAACTGTATTTATCATAATTAATATTTTGTATCCTCAGATGTACACTTTAGAAGAAAGTTTTAATGAAATTTATGAACAATGTAATTTTTGTTTATTATGTCTTATATTAATGAAAAAATTAATACTTTTACTTTTAGCGACAAAACTTTATCGTCTTTACATTATTTTAGTAAACTCACCCACTACTGGGGTGAAGTGCAAGATTTTTTAAAGATTTGATAGGGTGAGAAGAAAGTATTCTCACATTGGGGGTGAGAAGACTGATTATGTGGGTGCATTTAAGAACACCCTTTTTAATTCATAATTAGACTTAACCATTATTTTATTAATCTTTTGACTTAAGTCCGTCTCAGCAAAAGAAAAATGTGGAAGAGAGGGGTTAAAACATCATTTGTAAAGATGAAAATGAAAGTGTTTATATAATTGTGGTCGAACATGGGAAGTAAAAAAATATATATAATAAAATAAAATAAAATTATATATATAAGTTATTTTTTACGCTAAGTGACAGAAAATAAGAGAGATTAGGACATAAAAAAGTGAAGGAAGCTAGAATTTGAAATATGAAATTAATATGGGCATCGTAAAGGCCCTTAAAATATAATTTTGAAAGAGCTCCTAAAACTGTAAGTTCATCCTTATAAAAAATAAGTTGGTGGAAGACGTGAAAAAATTCAAGCCTCCTGTTAAAAAATAAATAAATAAATAAAAATTAGGGCAAGACTTAAGTCAACATAGCTTGCATATTCTTATGGATTAATCAACCTGTCTTGAGAGAACATATTAGAATCTTAAACACTATTTATTGAAGATTACTCGAGGTGCTTCAACATTATAACTATATATATCAAAGAGCTTAATTAATTTGGCAAATATTTAAAATAAGAAACTAATAATCTCAAAGAAATAAAAATAGGGTGATACTTTGTCCACCCCCAATAATGCTTGTTTAACTCCCGCCCTTCATTTGGTCCTTGAATACCGAGTAATGATGGCCTGTTATTTGGTTTTTGAGGGCCGAGTATAAGTCTGACAATGTCTATTTAGCCTCTAAGCACCAAGTAATAAATTTATACTCGGTTCTCAAGAACGGAAAAATGTGTCCTAATTACTCGGTGCTCAAGTACCAAATGAGGGGTGGGAGTGAAACCAAACATTATTGTGGTTGATAATAAAATCACCAATAAAAATATGAAGGCTTAATTTTTTCCATTAAAAGGAAGATTGTTAGCTTAACTTGGACATATACATTATGGTGCTGTTTGGTTTAATATTATAACCCCGTTTTGTAATGTATTTTTAAAATTATCATGTTTGGTATCAATTTTAAAAAGTGATATTATAAAACATATTTCCCATCAACAGTGCAACTTTAATAAAAATTTTTAATAACCAATTCAAAAAAATTAATTTAAACAACGCGCACAGGTAAAATCAAACAAAATAAAAACCAGAAAGATGAAACAGTATTAAAACATAAATACTACTTTATTTGTTGACAAGGACTAATACAACATGCACGAGTAGAAACAAGTAAACTGAAAATTACAATGACAAAAAAATAAAACAACAACAACAACAACGTCGTACTGCTTTCCTGGGCAAATATGACACACATATATACCCTTTCTAGCCAGGACACTCTAACGATGAAGCTAATACATGGAAACTGAAAACATTACATGCATAATTAAGGAGAAAATATTAGTGGTCTTGGCTCGTAGCCTTACCTTTATTTAACAAACTAAAAGAAAAGAAAGCTATTGCAACGAAACAGATAAATAAAATTCCGCCTTCAAGATGTTAAAGTTATTAGTTATTTATTTATTATTTTGTGTTTGTTTCCTTTTATTTTGTGTTCGTTTCCTTATTGGATTAGTTTTCCTTTTCCTTATTAGACTAGGTTTTTCTTTTATCTTATTCAGCTCTATAAATAGAGCCTCTTTCTTATGTAATGGTTTATTCATTAATATAGTATATTTTCTCTCTTCTCTAAATCTAACATGGTATCAGAGGAAGGTTGAATCACCACCACCAGCCACCAGCCGCAGCCATCACTAATCAGATCCGCACCGTCTTATCGATAAATATATCAAAACTCCATAAACAACACACCAAAACCTTCGCCTTTCAAAGACGATTCTGCCGCCGCAAAAACCGTCCCGAAAAACGCTGCCACGCGCTCTCACGCGCCGAGAGTGTAAAACCACGTCCGTCCCGCAAAACCCACGCGCCATCACCGTCGCCGTCAGCCGTTACCGTTAACTTTAACGGCGTCAAGTATTTTCCGTTAAAGTTAACGGCGTCAGTGATTTTCCGTTAAAGTTAACGGCGTCAGAGTTCGGTTAACGCCGTTAATCTTCCGTCAACGCCGTCAGAGTCGCCGTTAACGCCGTCAATCCGTCAGTCAAGTCAGACCGGTTCAGCCAACAGTTTTTTGCCCGGTTTTGTTATTTTTTGATCGGTTTTCAGCCAACTCAGACCGGTTCCCTAGGTTTTCGACCGTTCCAGACGCAACTGCAGTCTCCGTTTCTCCAGATTCAGTCTTCAAGTTACAAAACCAGATCCAGTGCACTCTTTTTACCACTGTTTGCTTATTTTTCTGACCGGTTCTCTGACAACCACGACTGGTTCCCGAGGTTTTCAAGCATTCTGAACACAACCGCAGTCTCCGTCTCTCCAAATTCAATCTCTAAGATACCAAATCAGGTCAAGTGCACTAATTCTTACACTGTTTGCTTAATTCTTGTTCAGTTTTATGTTATGAAAACCTCAGAAATTCCTATCACCATCAAATTGGATGGAAACAATTATAATCACTGGTCTATCTTGTTCCGAAATTTCTTGAAAGGAAAGGGCCTCTGGAATTATGTTACTGGCAAAGCAACTTGTCCTGCTGAAACCGATGAAAAGTATGCTGATTGGGATATTAATAACAACAAAATTTTAACATGGATTGCCAACACTGTCATTCCATCAATTAGTCTTCAGCTTGGAAAGTGTGATACCGCAAAGAAAGCTTGGGATTTCTTAGCACACAGATATGTTCAAACCAATTTTGCTAAGAAATATAAACTTGAACAAGATATACGTGGGCTACTACAACAACCAGGTCAATCCGTGTCTGATTTTCACTCTAGCATGTGCGTTATCTGGGATCAATTGGAACTCATGGAACCTCCATGGACAACAGACTTTGGTTTATGGGAAACTTTTCGTGAAGAAACGCGACTTGTACAATTTCTCATGGTATTACGGGATGAATTTGAACCGATCAGGGCATCTATTCTTCATCGCAAGCCCCTCCCCTCTGTTGAATCAGCATTAACAGAATTAATTACTGAAGAAACTCGCAAGGGTATCACTCCGAATATTTCATCAATTTTTGTTGCACCACCGGCCTCGAATACCTCGTATGCTGCATCTCCTCGCCCGCAGAATCAGAATTACCGACCACCTCACCATACTTTTTCACCACGCCCTCATCAGACATCATATCGCCCTCCTCATAATACCCAAACGGCACCACCCCGAGATTATTCCCAGGTTCAATGTAACTACTGCAAGGGTTTTGTGCATGTCGTCAAGAATTGTCCCTCTCCTACATCTCGGTACATGCGGGGCCTACAAAATTCAACTGGATCGTCTGCTGCCGTACTTGCTCCACCATCTCCCTAAACCGGTAATAATCATACCATTGCCTCTGCTTTTTCAGTCTCATCAGGTACATCTTCTTCTCCTTGGTTCCTTGATTCCGGAGCATCAAACCATATGACTTTTGATCCTACACACTTTGACTCATTCAGTCTCATGCATTCATCTCCCAAAATTCACACAGCTGATGGTTCTGTTATTACTGCTAGTCACATTGGTTCCATTAAAAACACTCCTAACTTGTCTATTCCTGATGTCTTCTTTGTCCCTCAACTTTCAATGCAACTGTTATCTGTCGGGCAATTATGTGATCTTGGGCTAATCATTATATTTCATTCATTGGGTTTTACTGTGCAGGACCGCTCGACGGGCAAGCAAGTTGGGACAGGCCATAGAGTTGGCCGCTTATATGTTACAGACACACTTCACATTTCCCCTACAACCAATACATCCTTAACAGCATCTACCTCACACCCATCATCATTTTGGCACTCTCGATTAGGACATGTTTCTTTTTCTCGTCTTAAATATATGATCAATCAAGGGTTGTTAGGACCAGTTACATTAGATAAAGATTTTCCTTGTGTTGCTTGTAAACTGGCCAAACAACCAGCTCTACATTTTAATAATAGTACTACAGTTTCATCTTCTCCTTTTGATCTTGTGCATTCTGATGTGTGGGGTAAAGCTCCTATTGCTTCTATGGGGGGTGCCTTATATTATGTGATTTTTGTTGATGATTACTCTCGCTATAGTTGGACTTATTTGCTTCACTCTCGTTCCGATTTTCTTAAAATTTATATTGTCTTGCCCTGACTCTGCATGTCCCGACAGCGATCCTCCACTTCGACCAATTTGAGATCGTCGGCCGCCAGCTAAGTTATCAGATTATCACTGTTTTCTTTCCGCCCTGCTGTCCCTACATGAGCCATCCTCTTATCGCGAAGCATCCACCGATCCTCTTTGGCAACAAGCTATGGCCGATGAACTTGCTGCCTTAAAGCAAACCAATACATGGGACCTTGTTCCCTTACCTGCTGGAAAATCCGTTGTTGGGAGCAAATGGGTATACAAGATTAAAACCAACGCCGATGGTTCTGTTGATCGTTACAAAGCTCGTCTCGTTGCAAAAGGTTTTACCCAGGAATATGGTATTGATTATGAAGAAACTTTCGCTCCCGTAGCTCGTATGACCACAGTTCGCACACTTATTTCAGTTGCTTCTATCCGTAAGTGGGCGATTCACCAGATGGATGTCAAAAATGCTTTCCTTCACGGCGACCTATCCGAAGAAGTATATATGCAGCCTCCTAATGGGCTACCTCACTCTCCTGGGCAAGTCTGTAAACTTCGTCGTGCTCTCTATGGTCTTAAGGAAGCACCCAGAGCCTGGTTTGAAAAGTTCTCCACAGCTGTTATTCACCATGGTTTTTCACAAAGTGCTCATGATTCAGCAATGTTTACATGTTCCTCTCCACAAGGCATTGTTGTTCTTCTCATTTATGTCGATGATATGATTATCACTGGGGATGATTTCGATGGAATATGCAAGCTCAAGACCTATATGTGCTCTTGTTTTTAAATGAAAGATCTGGGAATTCTTCGCTACTTCCTTGGTATTGAGGTTGATCGTTTGTCTACTGGTTACTTTCTTTCTCAGGTGAAATACGCTTCCGACATTGTTCAGCGAGCTAGTTTAACTGACAACAAGATTGCCGATACTCCTCTTGAATTGAATGTCAAACTCTGTGCTTCTGACGGGACTTTGCTACCTAATCCTACTTTATATCGCCAACTTGTTGGCAGTCTCAACTATCTCACCATCACACGGCCTGATATTAGTTACGCTGTTCATATTGTAAGCCAATTTATGTCTGCTCCACGCTCTGTTCATTTTGCTGCTGTTCTCCGCATCATTCGGTACCTTAAAGGGACACTATTCCAGGGATTACATTTTTCATCCACTTCCAGTCTTGAGTTACAAGGATATTCCGACTCTGATTGGGCGGGTGATATAACTGATCGCCAGTCTACAACAGGATTCTGTGTTTTTCTAGGTGACTCTCTCATCGCGTGGAAAAGTAAGAAACAAACTGTGATTGCCCGTTCTAGTGCTGAAGCTGAGTATCGCGCCCTTGCCCATGCAACTTCTAAAATTGTTTGGCTTCGCTGGTTACTTAAAGATATGGGAATTGACGTTCCTACTCCTACGCCGTTATTTTGTGACAGTCAAAGTGCCATTCAGATAGCCCATAATGATGTTTTTCATGAACGTACCAAGCATATTGAGGTTGACTGCCACTTTGTTCGACATCACTACACTAATGGCACTATTCGCTTGCCTTTCGTCTCGTCTGAGTATCAACTTGCTGATTTGTTTACCAAGACTCATGTGACCGCCCGTTTTCACTTTCTCGTTTCCAAACTCCGAATGCTTTCTAAGCCTTCTTGAGTTTGAGGGGGGGGGTGTTAAAGTTATTAGTTATTTATTTATTATTTTGTGTTTGTTTCCTTTTATTTTGTGTTCGTTTCCTTATTGGATTAGTTTTCCTTTTCCTTATTAGACTAGGTTTTTCTTTTATCTTATTCAGCTCTATAAATAGAGCCTCTTTCTTATGTAATGGATTATTCATTAATATAGTATATTTTCTCTCTTCTCTAAATCTAACACAAGAAACCGGAGGGATAAGGCTCATTATTCCCACAAATGATGTGGTAGTACCGGTGGCAATAGTCGTAGTCGATGTGCATCCAGTCCATTCGTCGTTGGATGTATCGTTACCATTCTCCACTTTATCCTGTATATCTCCCAAAGTGTCCTTGTAGTGTCCACCTTCACGAATCTCAGTATACACCTACACATACGCAAAGTTGCACAAATATAATTAATATATATATATAAACATGAGAAAGAATTTTATAATGATTAAGAAAATATCCATAATTAATTAAGTGATTTCATATATATGAATGTGAAACCCTAAGAACTAGTTTGCACTTACTGTGTTTGACCCAGACCAAGGGTCCGACCAAGACAACATCCAATCGCATTTGACTTCATCGTTGTTCACGCCACTATACACAACTGCGGCAGATGATCCCGTTGCTGATGCGGTAGTGTGCACGTGTAGATACCCACCCCACTGCCCATTTTTAATTACAAGTGGGTATGGTTTATTGTAAATATGTCCATGAAAATCTTTAGATTGACTGTATGTTAAATCACCTCCCGTGGCATTGTAAATGGTGCAAAGCACTTTGACCCCATTGCCGTATTCATCCCTAAGATTTTCCACATACTTCACGCAATTAGTGTCCTTCCCCCCTGCATTCATAAGATCGCGAGCCACCTTTGCCATGTCAGCACGTCGGATTGTCTTGCCCTTATACTCTGGCATTCCCTTCAATGTTTCGGCATCGATTGGGGTGCCAAAAACTCCATCAGCCATCTATATATATCACGATAACAAAAAAGTACAATTAGTACATTACTTATATATATGTAGAATGCATGTAAATGTGTGTTTGTGTGTCCATGCAGACATAGTGTTTGAGAAAAGAATATAAATTTTTCGTAATATATATATATACAACATCTGAATTGTGAAAGGTATTTATCTATATATGTAAATATAGTAAAGAAGAAATCAAGTGTTAATTTACTAAACTCACTCTTTTATATCAGCTAGACTTGCACTTGAAAATAATCTTCCTTAATACTTTGAAATTAATCTTAGTTTGGGTTGAGAGATAAAAGAAGATGGCGATAATGTCCTCTATTTATACTAAAACTTAAAGATCAGTGATTTACACGCAAGCATAGTTGATTGTGATGGGCAATATTATTAATTAAACTTATGGAAGGAAAGTAGCGTGCACAATGTGAGTTAATTTAATTATATTTGTATATTCAATTAAGCGTTATTGGCATGTGTGAACAAACTTTAAAAAAATTTATTTTGTAGAAGAAGATCAGACTATGTTGAATACCAATTTCAAAAAGATTAGAGATAAGCTAATCACATGTATCTTATTCCTTTGTATGTACTTAATTATTTGTATATTCTGCAAATTAATCACGTTTGTTATTTAAAATTAGAAAATATAGGTGTTATCTCGGAGAGCCTTGATCATCGTAATTTTGGTGATAAGAAAGATATAAGGATAGGGTTCTTCTTGTTTGTTTTTTAAACCTGAATTTTTTTAAGGATAGCTCTAGGCCTTAGAACTAGCTTAGTGTGAAATATCATAAAAAGAAATTTGGGTTTGAAAATTCCAACCTTGGTGGCTAACATAATAAGTCAATGGATAAAGGAAAAATAAACAATTTGAAAACTAAGGTGGACAAGCTTAATTCCTAAGCAAAAACAATTAAGTAAATATAAACTAAAGGCAATCTAAAAGCGCTTTCTAGCAGCTCGCAAATGATAATTGTTCGCCGGCTCTGAAACTGGGTCCAACTTCGTAGCAATCTGAGCTGTCTTACAGCCAGAATAGTAATTTGAATCATTTCTAAACCTACATTATTTATCTACTATTATATACAATATATGTGTCCTATTTTCATTTTTTCAATTGTGCACCCTTGTGGATTTTTATAGCATAAATAATGAGATTTGAAACCCTTCTGCTAGCAAGAGCAATTGGGTCGAAAACTCAATTGTTTAAGGCATACTGTGTCAAAAGTCTTTGAGACTATGTTGCGGCAAGCTGCTGGTTCCGAAATATTCCGCCTCAGTACCTTTGTCAGTGGATTGGATTTTGATTTGATCAAGGTAAATTAAAATTCATATACTTCAAAGTTATCAGATTGGATTATATAATGGATCATCAAAATACTCACTCTTACCTAGATTTATTAGGATTATATGTGATCCCTTGACAGCATACACCTCATGTGGTCTTTCTCTTTATGCACCCCATTTAACCCTAGAACCTTAGATAACTAGACCCGACAGGATCCTAGTGGCGCAAGTTTGAAGCGGTCATTTGAGAACTAGGATGGCCGGGTAAAATGAACTCGATTAACCCCACCCAGTTCGCATTGTTGTTTTCTTCTTTACAATATTATTATTATTAGAACAAAACTGGCCGGGCCCCTTCTTTTTGTAATTTTTATTTTTATTTTTAGTGATTTTTTTCCCTGCACGTTCTTTTTGTAATTTTAGGCTCACTACACCAACAAGGCTCTTGGGCGACGTAGTCAATAGAATACGTCGCCTAAGAGTATCCTAGGTGACGTAATAATGACACGTCGCCTAAGATAATCCTAGGCGACGTAGGTATAATGTACGTCGCCCCATAAACTCCTAGGCGACGTATATATACAGTACGTCGCTTTAGATTATCTAGGGCGACGTACTCAAATTCACACGTCGCCCAAAAGCTGTTCACCACCGACACTTTTAAGTGGCGGTCAACAGGGGTTTTGACTGACCTTTAGGCGACGTAGAAACTATACCTACGTCGCCCTAGATATATCTAGGGCGACGTAGGTATAGTTTCTACGTCACCTAAGATCCTGTCATCTTTATATCAGATCCACTCTTCCATTTTTCGGGGTTGATGTGTTTTAGAGCTACTTTTGGCGATTTTGGCAATTTTAAAGGTAAAAATCAACATCATTTCTCTCATTAAAGGCTTGTTTGACCTTTAGGTAATCTATCCCTTATTAATATTAATTATTTATTAATTTTTGTGTTTATATAGATATTGTGTTTAGTGTAGAAAATTTATAATTGGTGTTGAAGATATAGTATTGTTGTTAGTTTTTACCTCTATTTGATCTCTAGGTTAGTACTACGTCGCCTAAGAACTTGCCATTTTCGGTTTTAGTGTTAATTTGGGCGATTTTAGCAATTTTGAAGGTAAAAATCAACATCATTTCTCTCATTAAAGGCTTATTTGATATTTAGGTACTCTATCTCTTATTAATTTTAATTATTTACTAATTTTTGTGTTTATATATATATATATAAACACAAAAATTAGTAAATAATTAAGATTAATATATATACTGTGTTTAGTGTAGAAAATGTGTATTTGGTGTTGAATATATAGTATTATTGTTAATTGTTGCCCCTATTTGATCTCTACGTTCGTTCTACGTCGCCTAAGAAAATGCCATTTTCGGGGTTGATGTATTTTAGAGTTAATTTTGGCGATTTTGAAGGTGAAAATTAATATCATTTCCCTCATTAAAAGCTTGTTTGATTTTTAGGTACTTTATCTATTACTAATATTAATTTTTTTACTTTATATAGATATCGTGTTTAGTGTATAAAATGTGTATTTGGTGTTGAAGATATAGTATTGTTGTTAGTTGTTGCCCTTTTTTATATATACGTTAGTATTATTCTTAGTTGTTAGTAATTTTTGAGTTTGTAATTATTTGTCATATGACAGTGATCGAAAATGAATAAGAACTGGATGAAATGCTCAAGAGGTTCAACGGAATTCATTGTGGGGCTAATGGAGTTCTTGGAGTATGTTCGAGAAAATGGCAACAGTTCGACTGGATTGTATCCATGTCCCTGCAAAAAATGTTTCAACATGGGCCAACGGGTGACATTAGATGAAATATACATCCACTTGACCAATGCAGGTATAATGGAGTCATATACAGTATGGAACCTACACGGGGAAATTCCAGAGACAACTTCGCAATGGCAAGCAGAACAGAACAGGGCGTCTTCGAGTAACCCGACCATGGACTTCGTACAAGATGCTTTTCCTTTTCGTGAATCGTATGATCACCCTGGTGTTGACAATGCATTTCATGCTGACCCTGTCTCCAAAGAAAATTCGATAGCATATCAACGTCTCTTAGACGAAGCAGTGACTCCACTGTACGAGGGTAGTCAAGTTACGGCGCTAGCTTCAATACTTAGATCGCTGCAACTAAAACAGAGTTGCAATATGGCAGACACATCCTTCAACAAGTGGGCTGCTGAAATTAATTACCTGTTGCCCGAAGGGAACAAGTACCCTGACTCATACAAAGCTGTAAAAAAGGCCTTAAAGAAGATTGGCATGGGTTACGAGGTCATCCACGGGTGTTACTACGGCTGTTACTTGTTTTACAAGGAGGGTAAAGACCTAGATCAATGTCCTATTTGCGGTGAGTCAAGATGGGAAGAAGAAAATACAGGCGGTGGCAAACGGATTGCCCGGAAGACGGTTCGATACTTCCCATTGGCACCGAGGTTGCAGCGTCTATATAGTTGTAAACATATTGCAAAGGAAATGCGGTGGCATGGGGAAAGAAGAGAAGATACTGAATATCTTAGACATCCAGCGGATGGAGAAGCATGGAAGGATTTCGACAGGTGACGTATATATTCACAGTTCATACACATACAATTTAATAAATTGTTAGTCTAATTATTTTTATATTAAGGAATTTGTCTCGTCATTTTGCAGGTCCCAACCGCAATTTGCCGCAGACATTAGAAACGTACGTCTTGCTCTAGCGTCAGACGGGTTCAGTCTGTACCTTACTACGGCGGTTCCCTACAGTTGCTGGCCTGTTATTGCGATGCCTTATAATTTGCCGCCTTCGTTGTGTATGAAGAAGGAGTTTAACATTCTAGTCTTACTAATATCCGGCCCTAAGAGTCCGGGAAAGACTCTAAATGTGTTTATGAGACCACTGATTGATGAACTTAAGATGCTTTGGGAGATGGGGGTTTCAACTTGGGATCGATACGGTGAAGTGGAATTTAACATGAGGGCAGCCGTTATGTGGACCATTAGCGACTTTCCATGATTAGGAATGTTGGGAGGTATTCAGACAAAAGGGTACAAGGCATGTCCCATATGTTTGGATGATATTATTGCGGTTCACAATAATGGAAGGATGTCATACCAGGGAGCGCGTAGATGGCTTTCTGAAGATCACCCTTATCGGAGGATACCAGAAAGGTTTAATGGGGAGCCAGAGCTTAGACCCGCCCCACAAAGAAAGTTTGCACGTCAGGTTCTTGAAGCTACCAACAGTTTTTCTTACCCTCAAAATTCTTTGCATCCGCATCCTGACTTCAAACAGGTACGTCTCAAACTAACAGTAGTTGTGATATTGTAATAAGTTAATTTGTAATATTGTAAATTGATAAGTTGTGTTGTACTTAATGTTAGGCAGCTAAAAAGAGATTGTGTTGGACTCACGTCAGTATATTTTGGGAGCTGCCTTACTGGACATCATCGAGTGTGAGACATGCATTAGATGTGATGCACATCGAAAAAAATGTATGCGACAACATCTTGGGCACCGTTTTAGGTCTCGATGGAAAGACTAAGGACGATATGAAATCTCGATTAACTCTAAAGAATATGGGCATACGCAGCAATCTTTGGCCGAGGATAGGGCCATCAGGAAAAGTGACGCTACCTCAGGCGAATTTCACAGTTCGTCCTAGGGATCTCAGAGACGTATTGGATCGGGTTGCAGCTGTTAAATATCCAAGAGGTTATGCTGGAAGCCTAAAGAGTAAGATCAGACCGTCTGATAAAAAGTTTTTTGGATTGAAGACTCACGATTGCCATGTCATGCTTCAACGTGTTCTTCCTGTGGTTATCCGACCATATTTGGGAAGGGACGTCGCCGACGCATTAGTAGAGTATTGCAGATTCTTTCAGACAATTTGCGCTCGAGAGTTGAAGAAATCAGATGTCCATCAACTGCAAACCGATATTTTCATGATCCTATGCAAGTTGGAGATGATATTTCCGCCAGCTTTCTTTACCATCATGGTCCATCTATGCATCCACCTGCCGGAACAGGTCCTGCTCACTGGTCCCGTGCATTATACCTGGATGTTTTCCACTGAAAGGTATTATTTCAGATCTTAGGATATTATATATAATTGTCTTTAATTGTATACATTTGTACTATATAATTGAGCAATCTTTCAGGCAGCTCGGAGAATACAAGAAAGATGTTGGAAACAAGCGTTACCCAGAGGGGTGTATTGCCGAGAGGAACATCATGCACGAGTGTGTGACTTTCATCAATAACTATCTACATGATCCTAACGCGAGTGATGAAGTCATACCGGATTCACCTCAGTGGAACATTTCCGTTGTCTCCCACCTCGTCAAGCCCAAAGGTTGTGTCAGAAACATCCGTCTTAGTAAGCAACAAATTACGACGGCTCACTGGTGTGTTATGATAAACTGTACAGAAACAGAATGGTATATTGAAACTCACCGCCAACAATTTGCGAAAATAGCTCCACACGGCACTGATGCTGATCGTGTGGCGTCATTTCTTGACCACCTCCCCAGATGGGTAAACTTTCATCCTTAACTTACTTTCACTTGTCGCATGCATATTTACATTTCATTGATGTTCCATATATATCTATATTATTATTATTATGCAGATGCTCCATCTGCTACAAATACATGATCCTAAATACAATCGGGAGATACATATCCTTGCATCTCAGCCTATGATGTGCACCATTTTCTCTCAGTGCGAGGTGAACGGTGTCAAATTTGTTACTGAGCATCGAGATCGGATTTGGAAGACTCAGAATAGTGGAGTGACATGCGTGGCCGGTGATCTGACATACTACGGGATTCTGCAATCAGTTGTCCAACTGACTTATGCGGAACGCATGCCAGTTGTGTTATTCAAGTGTAAATGGTACAACACCGACCCTACTGTTCCCGAAAGTGTACAGTATAATCGTGGTCTTACTTCCGTGAACACGAATAGTAGTTGGTACGACGACTTTCCATTTATTCTGGCCACGACGGCAACCCAAGTGTTCTATATAGATGATCCGTTGGCTGGTGAGGGTTGGAAAGTTGTCAACCATATGGCACACAGAGGTACGTTCAGTGAGGCCACACTTGCAAGGGACGATATGACCACTCCACTGTATGAAGTAGATGAACCTTATCAAGAGCCAGATGTGATATGTCTTCCTATATCGGAGTTATTTATCAACCTAGGTCCAGTACCGTTTGTAAATATTCCTGTATATGAAAATGAAGATGAAGACGAGGATGATGATTATGACGAGGATGAAGACTCCGATGATGCTGAAGGGTTTAACAATGATCTATATAGCAGCGATGAGGATGAAGACGATGAGGATGATGATGATGATGATGATGATGATGACTCCGATTGAGATTATTATGTGCGTTTAAAGCTAGTTGTGGCATAATTTGTGGCGGGCATTTTAACAAGCTTTATGTGATTCTGCAGCTGCAACTCCACCAACTCCATTTATTGCACCCCTATCTGGTTATAATAATAATTATTATGATTATTAAAATAATTATTACTAAAATATAAATGTGCAAGTTATAATTAGAATATAGATTATCTTAATAAAATTATTGAAATTAAATTACTATTAAAATAAAAAAATATTAAAAACTCTTAGGCGACGTAGTTTTAATTTATACGTCGCCTAAGATTATATTAGGCGACGTAGTATTTATTATTACGTCGCCTAAGATAATCTAAGGCGACGTATAAATTAAAACTACGTCGCCTAAGACAATCTTAGGCGACGTATAAATAAATACGTCGCCCAAAAGGTTTTCCCCCTTAAATTTTCACGAAAATTTAAATTATTTTGAAATTGTGAAATTTTGAAATTCACTTGGGCGACGTAGGTAATTAAATTACGTCGCTTAGGGTATGTCATAGGCGACGTAGATATATACCTACGTCGCCCAAGTGAATAGCATATATTAAACCTTTCACCCCAATTTTTTTTTTCCGCGAAACAATCCCCTTCTCCCTCTATCTCTCAGTTCTCCCTCTTCCCTCATCTCCGACCACCACCGCCTTAAAACCCTAGCCCCCATTCCGACCACCACCGCCTCAAAACCCTAGCCCCCTTTTCGACCTCCACTACCTTGAAACCCTAGCCCCCATTCCGACCACCACTACCTCAATACCCTAGCCCCCATATCCGTTCACCACCACCACTGCCCTTGCTCACCGCCGACGCCGCCGTCGCTTACTGCGTCCACCGCTCACCGCCACCACCACCATTGTCCACGTAAGATTTATTCCCATTCGCCCCTCTTAAATCTCAATCCCATTGCCATTTTTTAGTTGATTGCTAGTTAATTAATATTGCTAGTTAGTTAATTATTGCTAGCATAATCTTCTTTGATTGCTAATTGAACTGTGTCTATTTATTTTAGAGGAAATAAATGCCTATTCTATTTATTTTAAATCTGGACGTTCTCTATGTAAATTTTCTTGTGTACAGCTTGTGCAAAAGGCTAACATCCCCCTATAATTTCTTTATAATTTTGACAGAAGTTAATCTTGTTCTTTCCCCATCTCTAGCATTACTAGTACTTAAAAATGTCAAAATTTTCTTACTAAAGCACAACCAAAGTTTCAGAGTAGTTTTTGGCATTGAAATGTAGATGATTACAAAATAAAAGAAAAAGTAAAATATCAGGAAATATTTTTCTGAGTAAGATTCTTCATGTTGTATGATCAAGAGTATACAACAAAAATCTGGGTATTTTGGATTTCATGGTTAACACGTGTACGGTTGAACACATGTTTTACACATAATAATTGTCATATATTCTGCCAAGGGTGGCTCAAATAGGTAACGTAAGGGGCACCAAATTAAAGTTTAGGTAACGTAATGGGCACCAAATTCAGTAGTTTTGTAGGCATGAGCAATTTGCTAGCAAATATATACAACACGCACAAATAGATGAAACCCAATCAGTTATACCCTCCCCTGTTAACTGTCACTTATAGGTATTTGAAATTGCCCCATATGGGGTATTGAACCTTCCCCAAATGGAACTCAATCAGTTATAAACACCAAATGAAGGAACAAATCGATGCTCATTTGCAGACATAAAATCAATATGCTCAGAGAAACTAACGTTTAGCCAACTCACATATTGCTGTTTGTCTGCAAATCCGTCTGAGAAACCGCATCAAATCCATTTTCAGCAATTGTGCTTTGGCATTTCTGTGCAACCTGTAGCAACTGATTCACCTACAAATGAAGTATATCTCACAAGTTCAAGTAACAAGTTTCAAAATATTTTACGTAACCTAAATAAAGTGTTTTCCCTCCTTCTTCTGTTTGGGTGAATCTGGGATTCAGAAATTATTAGTTCTTTCAACAACTCTTTGGTATCTTCTAGAAATACTGCAAAAAAATCAATTAAAGTTGGAACAAGAGAACAATTAAGGAATAAAGTTGTTATAGATGGTATAATTGTGTGCAAATGTCAAATTTGCAAGTGTTCACGCCCTTGAAAAACTGTGGAATATGTGAAAATAAAGAGCTCCAAGTTGAAAACTTATGTACCGTGGAATTTATTGACCAAGTTCAACCAAGAACATACTTTATATTGATGCACACACATTGAACTATACCTACTGTTCCCAAACCAAGTTCAAGCAAAGAGGATAAAAATACATAACATGTACCTGCGGTAAAACCATCTTCCGATGAAGAAGCTCTTCATGGCGCCGAGCACAAAACTCCCAAGATAATATCTGAAAAGAGTTATAAGCTCAGAAGTGCTAACAGGATACATAAAGCTACAAATACCACCTATAGAAGAGTAGTTTTCTTCAACCTTTAAATCAGGGGTAAATATGACACGAAGCTGACCCTCGCGGACCACCCGAAGGTGCTCGTATACAGTCTCTTGAACAGCTTCTCCATACTCCAACATCATTATCCCAGAATTAAATCTACGTTCAAGGGGCAAGTCCAGAAACAAAAGCTCATCGATGACCCCACTTCCAAATTTGATTTCATCAAGTCTAGGGAGCACTTCAAAAGTAGCCTCTGTTGAAACCCCACACAAGAAATTATAGAATGAATTAGAAAAGAAATTCTGATTTGGACTAATGCACACTATGATAATTAGGTGCAGAATATTCAGTTACTTCTAGGGTCAAAGATAATCCAAAGGAGAGCCCCCTAAGCATCTACCTTAAACCAAGAACAACACGCTTCTGTTGTACTTGAGAGTTAAGCAGAAAACAGTATTTTTCCTACCCTTTTATTGAGTATGCATAGGTGATAGGCCCGCTTTCTATTCAAGGAAGCACTATACATGGAAAATTTTCTAATGAAGAATCCAATTCAACAACATGATTACATTAATAAGCATGTCAATTCACAACTTCCTCGCTGGGAATTTGTATCAAAGAGTACAAGTATGGGATTAGGAGCATAAACCTGTACTCTAACCATACTTAGAAACTATTACTATAAAAATTCAAAAATAAAATATATGAATCATAAGTTCATGACTGATACCTAGGTGCATAAATTATTATATAAACACGCACATGGCTATCAACAAGATTTCCTTCATAAGCTTACCAGCTTTTGGCACATCTGAATAGCATTGAATATGAATAGCTTAAGGGTTCAATTCTCTATGAAATTAAATCTTACAACAATATAGAACAGAATGCAATGCATGGATGCAACTTGAGAGCTTTCAAGATTAACCTGTAAATAATCTATCATCCATCTTTTTGGTGTTTGATATCCCAAACATTCAATGGAAAACAAAGGGTTGGTAAATACTTAAAGGACTTTTTTGAGTTATACCTTTTTCTATATCTATGTATTTCTAAATCACCATTGCCCAATGTAATTTATTCTTTTCTTCTTGTGATGTGATTTCTATAATAATTTACGTCCTCCTTTATATATGTTTTTTTTTGTAATGTGTAAAGTGAAGTTATATATATATATATATATATTGATCTTGAAGTTTACTGTTGTTATGTTTCTTTCGATTTCGATTTCGATTCAATTCAATTTCAATTTTAGTTCAATTCAATTTCAATTTCAATTTAAGTCAATTATAGTATTCTTATGTTTCCTTTTTAATATATGTCAGGATGCCTGCCAAAGATTCTTCCGTAAGGAAGAAATCTCGTGTAGATATGCGCGAGGAGTTCCATCTTGCCCTCTTGTAGCAGCAGCAGCCCTCGCAGGCGGCCCAGAGCTCGCAGGCACCCCAGCCATCGCAGGAGGCGCCGCAGGCACCGCAGGCGACGCAGGAGGCGGCCCAGACCTCGCAGCAGGCGCCGTAGCAGGCGGCCCAGGCCGACGGATCACCGGACTCAGCGCAGGAGTCGCCGGTCCTGCCGCTTGTTCTGCCCCTCCCTTCCGCACATTCGACGACCGGCAGCACGGGGCCCGCACCACCCACACGCAGCATTCGCTGCAGTTTTACTACTACTCACGTGCCGACCGACTCAGGTAAAATTCTTAATTAGATTTTTTAGTTATACGCTGGCAATTATATTAACTTTATATAATTTACTGAATAAATTTTCTTGTAATATACAGATACTGCCGCTGGTGCCTCCTCGAGTAATAAGAGGAGAGGAGTCGTACTCGGGAAGAAAACGGCGGCGATCACGAAAGAGAAGGGCAGAACCTCGGTGACCTACGAGGATTCGATTAGGGGGCCTCCATTCTCAGTTCGCTCCCGGTTCGTGACGGACCTCTCGGCGTATATAAAAGACCGATGTCCGATGCTCCATCCGACGTGGCACGACCTTCCGGTGACAGAGCGGACGAGGTTGCTGGATTTTTTATCGGTAAGTTTTTTATTTTTCTTTATTTTTTTATTGTTGGTTATTGTTTGTTATTATTTCAAATTACTAATGTTTCTTTCTTCTTTTTTGCTTTGTAGGTGAACTACGATATCGATCACCAGCGTAGGGAGCTCACTGGCTGGATAGACGAGAAGGCCGCCAACCGGTTCAGGCAGTGGAAGTCTTCCTGTCACGCAAACTGGCAGGAATTGGGAGATTCTCCCCTTCCTATCGAGTTCACACATCGGCCTGCGGAGTGGCAGTGGTTGTGCAACCACTTCAGGGATCCCGAATTTCAGGTAAAATTAATTAATTTGTCTAACTTAATTTAAATACAATTGAATATTCTAACAGTTTGTATCTTATATATCTTGCAGAGGCGGAGCGAGCAAATGAAAGTGGTCCGGTCCTCGATAAACAAGAGGCCCCACAGCGGAGGGGCCAGGCCTTTTGCAGCTCGGGCTGAGGAGTACACGAAGAAAGGCGAGCAAGCTCCTCACGCAAAGACGTACATAGACATGTACAAGAAATTCGATCCCGAGGGCACGGTAAGTTTATTATTTATTAATTCATTACATTTATTGCTAGTTATTTATAATAACAAATTCGATCTTTATGCTTAATTATTTGTAATAAGAAATTCATTAATTATATTTATTGCTATTTTCAGTTGCGGGTTCAGCATGCGAGCGACGAGGCGATTGCCTCGTTGATGGAGAGTATGCCTCCGATCGAGGATACATCGGATGGCACATCGCCGGCCTCAGTCACAGCTCCGCCGAGACTCTCTGTTGATATAGAGATCGGGCTTATGGAGAGGGTGGTCGGTCCTTCGAGAGGGACCAGGGTTCCCGGCTTAGGCAGCGGCGTCGCCAAGCAGCCGAGGACGAGAGGACCATCTCGGCCGGAGCCCCGAAACGCCGCGATTGAGGAGGAGTTCGCCAGACTTAGGGCAAATCAAAAGGAACTCGAGGAGAGTCTTCAACAGGAAAGACGAGATCGGCAGGAGCGTGAGAGGCAGCTCGAGAGGGAGCGACAGGATCGAGATAGGGAGCGGCTAGAGTTCGAAGCGAGGATACAGGCCCAGCTTGCAGAAATGGCGAGGCAGATGAATATGAGGGCTCCACCATCCGATGGCTCCAACGCATGATAGTTTTAGGTTTAGTTTCTTATTGATCAATTTTATATGATTGTAAAGTTTTTAAAACAGTTTTGTAGGACATTGCTGTAATTTATAAACGTTTTGAACATTTAATTGAATGCTTGGATATTTGATTGACTGAATGCTTAGATATTTGAATAATTGAATGCTCAGATATTTGAATAATTGAATGTTTTGATATTTGAATGAATGAAAAATATGAACGATTGGGTAGGATGTTTGAATGAATGAAATTGGTTTGTAATGCAGGTTATTTGTATAGAAGTGCACGCGTGGGGTGCACACAGAAACAGGCAATTTCTGTAATTATTTTAATTCACTTAGGCGACGTAATTATTTTACTTACGTCGCCCAAAGTCCAGTCAAAGTCAACTCTTCTCTGATATTTGGCGACGTACTTATTTAACTACGTCGCCTAAGTAAACACCTAGGCGACGTACCTATTTACCTACGTCGCCTAAGATCAGAGAAGAGTTGACTTTGACTGCACTTTAGGCGACATAGTTAAATAAGTACGTCGCCTAAGTAAGAAACCTAGGCGACGTAGGAAATTGATTACGTCGCCTAAAGTTCAGTCAAAGTCAACTCCAATCTGACCACACAGGCGACGTATGTATTTTTACGTCGCCTTAGAGTTTTCTTAGGCGACGTACTTATTTGTTTACGTCGCCTATTACCTAGGGCGACATAGCTTAGGAGACGTACCTTAGGCGACGTATCCTACGTCGCCTAAGATTGTGGCGACGTATATCTACACTTGGGCGACGTACAATCTACGTCGCCTAAGTGTACTTTTGAGGTAGTGGCTCCGTTTGATTGCAAAGATGGAAAAGGAAAATAAATTTAGTTAGTTTGTGTGAAAAGATAGAAAATAAGGTGATAGATGTTACTCATTTTATGAGTATATATCCTCCATCTTTCAATATTTTAGGTGAAAAAATTTTACTCACTATCAAGTAAAGAAAATTTCTTTATGGAAAAACTTAAAAATCAAGAGGCTATCACCTCTATTACTCAACTTATTTTCCATCTTTTCATCAAAATTAACTTAATTTATTTTCCTTTTCTACTTTACAATCAAACGGAACCTTAATTTTTCCAAAATCGCTCCTAGAATTGAATTCCTGCATATTCCGCTTGCTATATATGGGCATAATACAGGATTTTGTTAAATTTTTAAAGATAAGAAAAACACTAAATTGATGTCGGATTGAATCTATAAACTTCCATTTTTTTTGTATGACTCAAATTGATTTGGGTTACATTTGTTAAAGCTTTTTTTGAACTGAAAAGCATCTTTACATGACAACCCTTATTGGTGAATACATTGGCATGTGTGAACAAACTTTAATTTTTAGTTGGTTATTAAACAGAAGAAAAAAGGGTGGTGGTAATCTCGGAGAGCCTCGATAATCATGGGTTATATACTATTCATATTAATATTTTTTTAATTTTTTTATACACATGCTAATTTTTTATTTTTTTATACACATGTTATTTTGTTTGATCGATAAAAATTTTAAAGATAAGGATGGGTTCTTCTTATTCGTTTTCTAAACATACTTTTTTCTTTAAATAATAGCTATAGACCTTTGAAGCGGCTTAGAGAAAAATATTATAAAAAGAAAATTTGGGTGTGAAAAAGGAAAAATAAACCATTGATGAAATTTGGTGGAGATGATTAAGTTTCATGAAAAAATTCATCCGTTTACCTCTCGAGATGGACAGTCCTTAAGTTAATTAGATTAAGGATAATCTTTAAGAGAAGGGGACTGCGTATATATATATATAATATTTTGAGTTTGTCGTTGATTTACTACTTTAAAATATTTCAAAACTTCTAAAGATTGCTCCCTGACTGAAATTCCTACGTGCGCCGCTTGTTAGAAACATAAAACATAATTTTGTTAATTTTTAAAAGATAACAAAATCACTAAAATTTGGTGCGATAATCGAATCTATACAGTTCCAATTTATATTTGTATGACTCAAATTGATTTGGGTTATATTTCTTAAAACTTTTTTTCAATTGAATCTCATTTCTACAGGACAACCCTTATTGGTGAATACATTGGCATGTGTGAACAAACTTAAATCTTTTATTTGTAGAGAAGATCAATATTTAATTAACACATTTTTCAAAGATTAGAGATAAGCCAATCACATGCATGCTATTCCTTTTGGCGTACTTAGTTAATCAAAGATTAGAAAATCATTTATACATATTTCATATTAAACACGTTTGCCATTTAAAATAAAAAAGAGGTATCATCTTGGAGAGCCTCGATCATCGTTATTTTAGATATAAGAAAGTGTTAATTTTTATTTTTATAAACACCATGTTTTGTTTGATCAATATATTTAGGATTTTAGAGATATGGATAGGGTTCTTTTTGTTTGTTTTCTAAACCTACATTTTTTATCTTCTATTATATGAAGTATTAGTGTCATATTTTTATTTTTTCAATTTTTCACATGCGGATTTTTATAGAATAAATAATGGGATTTCAGCTCTTGTTGCTAGCAAGGTTCCCGGTTAGGGAATATTCGGCCTCAGTATTTGTCGCTGGATCAAATTTTGATTTGATCAAGGTAAATCCAAATTCATTTGTTTAAAAAGTTACCATATCATATCAGGTTTTGATCGATCATATAACAAATCATCAAAACACTAATCTATACTTAGATTTGTTAGGCTTATATCCAATCTCTTGACCGCCTACGCCTCACATGGAATAATAGCAGAAAAAAATTAAAAATAACAAATTCATTAGTCTTTCTCTTTATTCACCCCATCTAACTCCAAATCTAGCTAATAAGATTTCAAACAATAACAAAGAGAACTAGATTATATGAAAGAAGGTTGGAAACCTAGCGGGGGACCATAAATAAGCCAAACCTGACGGGATCTTAATGGCGCAAGTTTGGCGCGGTCTTTTTGGAACCAGGCTGAGTAAGGGTTTCTAAAATATAACTTGAGTCAGGTTTTAGTTCACCTAAAATGAATCTTTTTGAACTGGCCCAGTTCACATTAACATTTTGTTCTTTACAATATTGTTACAATTACAAAAAAGTTCAGCGGATTCGGTTTATTTTTACCGAAATAAACCTTTCTTGAGTTGGGTTTAAATAAATATAATTTTTTCCATTTGAAATTCTAAAAAGTAAGAGTTAATCTCACCGCATCTCTCAACTTATTTTTCAAGTTCTTAAAAAATGTGTTGTTTTTCTTACTATTTTATGTGTTATTATCAAAAGAAGTCTTAAAAATATGACATTGATTCTTTATATAACGGTAGATAAATATTTTTTTTAAATACAAAACAATAAGTATACAATACAACTCTTTCAGAATAATACAATTCTTTCTGTACAACTTTGAATCCATACATCCACAACCAGCATAATAAGGGTGGACATATAACCACTACAATAAGGGAGGACCAATGGGGTTCGACAACCACATCCATGTGGGTTGAACCTAGGACCTTCTTAATTGTTACGAGTATAGGGAGGATGCCAATAGATTACATGGTCGCTAACAATAATGTAAATTTAGAATATAGACAAAAAGTATCCAATCATTATCTCTAAAATCTTAATCAATCAAACCAAATAACTATTTTTATAAACAAAAATTTAAATAAACCCCCTTTCTTATCTCCAAATAACGATGATTGAGGCACTTCGAGATAACAACTTTTTTTTGGTGTTCTTAAATGCACCTACAAAATCTATCTTCTCACCCATGTGTGAGAATACTTTCTTTACACCTGAGTGGTGGGTGAGTTTATTGAAATAATGCAGGGACGATAAATTTTCGTCACTAAAAGTAAAAATATTAAATAATATTAACTTTTGCATTAAAATAATACATAATAATAAAGAATATTTCCATCATTCTTGATAAATTTCATTAAAAATTACATATAAGTCACAGTATGCATGAAAAAATTTAAAATATTAATTGTGAAAAATACATCTTTAGTGATTATATTTCATATAATCTATTACTATTCAAACTTTATTTTTCACAATCTTATAGAAAAAACAAAACTTTATCTTTTACAAACAATTATAGTGTAGAAATTTAAATAAAAATTAAAAATTATATGATCACTGTTGTTGCTCCTTTTTGTGATTGTGTTTCGTTGTTGTTTGAAATCTTATTAACTTTAGAGTTAGATGGGGTTTACACAGAGAAAGACTGTCGAATTTTTTATTTTCTTTTATCATTATTCCACGTGAGGCTTAGGTTGTCTAAAGTTTGGATATAATTATAACAAATCAAGGCATATATGGATTGTTTCGATGATCTGTTATATAGTCTAATATGGTAATTTTTCAATAAAAGAATTTGGATCGATTTACCTTGGTCAAATCAAAATTTGATCCACTGACAGACCTACTGAGACGGAATATTCCTTAACCAGTCACCTTGCCACAAGGGGATATCAAAGGCTTTTAACATACTAATATATGCGTCAAACAATTGAGTGGGATGGTTGTCCAGTTTCCCTTGCTAGTAACAAGGGTTGCATTATATATCATTATTTTTGTTATATTAAGAGAGGGAAAGCAACCCACAATCTCTCAAATAAGAGGTAAGAGATAATGACATTGAGCTAAAGGTCTTGAACGAGGGATCACTAAAATGTGGCTAAGTTCACTTCTTTAATTAACTTATGATATATCATCTGAATCACTCTTTTTTTATTCTTAAAATTAAGTATTCTAGAATTTCCCTTTTTTATACAAATACACTCAAGATTGAGATGCAAATAGATTTCCTAAAATTTAACGTTGGTGCGAAATTGAAAATAACGATGATCGATCGAGGCACTCCGAGATTAACACCACCGTTTTTTGGAAAAAGGGTGATAAGAGTTTGTGTCTCATTCACTAACCAAACTTATGACACGTGCTTGAGTCATTCTTTTAGTCCTAAAATTTAACACAGGTACGAAATTGAAAATAACGATGATTGAGGCACTTGGAGATTACCACCACCTTTGTTTTTTGGCTTGTTTACTAACCAACGTGATTAATTTGAATCATATATAAATGATTTTCGATGAACTAATATGAATGTGATTGCCTTATCTCTAATCTTTGAAAATGGTACTTTTCATTATTTATCTTCTACAAACTAAAAAATTATGTTTAAAGGTTTGTTCACAAATGCCAATAACTCTCTCTTTCCTCTCAATTGAATACTGCTCCAGCCTGAATAATTTTAATTGTGTTAATAAACCACTTGTAATCAAAAATGGGCAATGTGGTGGGTGTCTACACGTGGAAACTAGCGAAGCAGCAAGGAATCATCTCTTGCAGTTGTGTACACCGGCCTAAATGACAATGAACTCAAATGCGATTGGATGTTGGCTTTGTCCAACCCATGGTCTGGGTCAAGCACCGTAAGTGCAAACTAGTTCTTGGGGTTTCTCAAAGTAAAATTTTAGGTGGGTAAAGAAAATTAAATAGAATTCAACAAGAAAAATAGAGACGGCCGGGCAAGAGTACAACTCTCAATAGTTTGTTGTTGGTTGATCCTCTTGTGAAGAAACATTAATTTCAACAACGCGCAAGAGTAAAACCAAGTAAATTAGAAACGAGAAAGATGGAATGGTACAAAAATAATATCACTTTATTTAGTGATAGGGAGTAGTACAACGCAGATGAGTACAAACAAGGAAAATGGAAATCACAATGTTAGAAATAATACAACAACACGCTGGTCTCTTGGGCATTTCTGAGACACATATATACCCTTTCCAGCTACCAAACTCTAAATACGAAACTAATACAAGGAAACTGAAAGCATTACATACATGCATGCATGCATAATTAAGGAGAAAATATTAGTGGTCATGGCACGTAGCCTTACCTTTATTTAACAAACTAAAAGGAAAGAAAGCCATTGAAACGAAGCAGAAAAATAAAATTGCGCCTTTAAGAAACTGGAGGGGTAAGGCTCATTATTCCCACAAATGATGTGGTAGTACCTGATAAACGCCTAATATTGTCATGCATAAGCTCTCTCTCAGAGTCGCTTGACGCGTTTATTGCATTAATTCTGCCTAATTATCCGCTTATCTTGAGATTAGTGTCTTAGCGAGTTTTGTATCTAATATTGTCCCGCTAGGTGTGCTTTTGTTGTGTTTCTTTGTGTTTATAGGCATAGGATGCAATGGCCTTCGAGGAATTGATCAACTACTAGCCAAAAGCTACAAAAGTGCTGATTTAGAGAATTTCCAGAAGCATGATCGATCATGGAATCCCATGATCGATCATGGTGCAAATAATCTTCAGGCAGAAGACCCCATGATCGATCATGGGTTGGCCATGATCGATCATGGCCCTGGCAACTTGGCCATTTCACACCCAAAATGGGCTATTTTAGTGGTTCAAGCTATTTTAGATATTTAGTTAGATATTTTTCTACCTTTTAATATATATTATTTCTTTTACCTTAAAGTAGAGATATTATCTAGTTTTTTTTACACACTTAGAGTTCTAGAGAGAGGGGAGAGCTCACTTGTTGATTGTTCTTCATTTCTCCATTGTAAGTGCTTAATTTGTAAGAATGATTTCTTCTTCTATGATATTTGTTCTTGCATCTATTATGGAGTAGTCTATTTCTAAGGTTACGGAGGTTGATTGTGATATGATTTTTGGTGATTAATGGCTCAATCCATATCTAAAGTTTGATAAATATTTGTGAATCTTCTTCTTCTTCATCATATCTTCCATTATTTCAAGCTTTCTAGGTATTTTCATATTAAGTTAAGACTTTATATGCCTTGTATATTTAGTTCTTGGTTGTTAATGAGCATACAACATATTTCTATGGTTCTAGAAAGCTTGTAGTCCCTTTCCCCCATCCATGGAGTTTTTTCCCTCTTCATAGAAATTATGAATAGTTCTTAAAACTCCATAGATGGATTTTAAATTTGTTTAGCTTATCTTTGATTCATTTATTGATATATTGAGTGCTTCTTACACTTTATGTGATACTTAGACTCTTTATGTTCTACCATATGTGATAAACGATGAGTTGACTAATTTATCCCATAAACTTTATTCCGTTTCATTGTTAGGATTCACTTTATAATTTTCATTCTTTAAATCATGAGATTACTACACTTGCTTTATGTTAAATCGTTTAATGATGAGTTTGTCATATCTATCTCGGATTAGCCTCATCGGGAATGGGTTGCCTTGCTTCACACCCGTAGCTAAGAGGTAGGAATGATAACCCCGACTTTGGTAGAATGTCGTTTGTCTCTTTCTCGATATAGCTTCAACTCGGGAATGAGTCGCCTAGCGTCGCACCCTTTGCTATTGAGAGATACACCAACATTCCCCATATTTTGAGAAATCTTGTGTTATAATCTTTGTATGAGCTAGTGATCACCGTCTCTTTAATCATAACTAACCTCCAACTACCTTAGTGCTTTCTTATTAATTTTCACAACCATTTTACATTTACGTTGTTCGATAACCATTTCATCTTACAAGAATCAGAAAATACTTTAATCCGTAATCCATTCCATTCCTTTTCACTTATCCCTGTGGTTCGACACTCGGACTTCCGAGACTATATTACTACTTGACGAGCCTGCACTTGGGCTTTAACACAACATACTATTTCGGTTGCGTCAGTACCGGTGGCAATAGTCGTAGTTGATGTGCATCCTGTCCATTCGTCGTTGGATGTATCGTTACCATTCTCCACTTTATCTTGTATATCTCCCAAAGTGTCCTTGTAGTGTCCACCTTCACGAATCTCAGTATACACCTACACGTACGCAAAGTTGCACAAATATAATTAATATATATTTATATATATACATGAGAAAGAATTTTATAATGATTAAGAAAATATCCATAATTAATTAAGTGATTTCATATATATGGATCTGAAACCCTAAGAACTAGTTTGCACTTACTGTGTTCGACCCAGACCAGGGGTCCGACCAGGACAACATCCAATCGCATTTGACTTCATCGTTGTTCAGGCCACTATACACAACTGCGGCAGATGATCCCGTTGCTGATGCAGTAGTGTGCACGTGTAGATACCCACCCCGTTGCCCATTTTTAATTACAAGTGGGTATGGTTTATTGTAAATATGTCCATGAAAATCTTTAGATTGATTGTATGTTAAATCGCCTCTCGTGGCATTGTAAATGGTGCAAAGCACTTTGACCCCATTGCCGTATTCATTCTTAAGATTTTCCACATACTTCAAGCAATTAGTGTCCTTCCCCCTGCATTCATAAGATCGCGAGCCACCTTTGCCATGTCAGCACGTCGGATTGTCTTGCCCCTATACTCTGGCATTCCCTTCAATGTTTCGGTATCGATTACAGTGCCATAAACTCCATCGGCCATCTGTATATATCACAATAACAAAACTCTACAATGAGTACTTTAGCTATATATAGACGTATATATATGCATAATGTATATATATTTTGAGTTGTGAAAGCGTAAATATATATGTATACATAGTAAAGAATAAATCAAGTGTTAGATTCTTAAACTCACTCTTCTTTAATTATCAGCTAGATCTGCACTTGAAAAATTCTTCCTTAATATGTTGAAATTAATCTTAGTTTGAGTTGAGAGATAAAAGAAGATGGAGAGAGTGTCCTCTATTTATACCAAAACTGAAGGCTGCAATATTATTATTGTTTAAACTTATGGAAGGAAAGCAGCGTGCAAAATGTGAGACTTAATTTAATTATATATTCAATTAAGAGTTTATTGGCATGTGTGAACAAATTTTAAACATAATTTTTTAGTTTGTAGAAGATCAATATTGAATAGCAGCATTTTCAAAAAGGATTAGAGATAAGGCACTCACATGTACGCACGTTATTGCTTTGGATGTACTTAATTAATCATGATATATATAATTCATATTAATCACGTTGACTATATATTAAACAAAAAAAAAGGTGTAGAGCCTCGATGATCGATATTTTGAAGATTAAAAAAAAGGGTTCATTTTAATGTGTAATTACTGTTATTTGGTTTGATCGATTAAGATTTTTTGTAGAGAAGGACTGGGTTCTTTTTACCTTCTTTTTTTCCGCTTTCTAGATGAACAATATCTATTTACTATTATTTAAGGCATCACTGTCACATTTCTATTACTTCATTTGCGAACTTGTGGATTTTATAACATAAACAACAAAAATTTGAACCTTTGTTGCTAGAAAGGGCAACTGGACAACCAACTCATTCAATTGTTAATGGATATATTACTGTGTTAAAAGCCTTCGACATCCTGTTGTGCATGGCAAAGTGCCCAGTTAGGGAATATTCTGCCTCAATAGATCTGTTTGTGGATCGAATTTTGGTCTTATCAAGGTTAATCCAAATTAACTTATTAAAAAACTATCAAATTGGATCCAAGTTGGATCATCAAAACACTAATCCATACCTTATTTTTAGGATTATATTTGTTCCTTTGACAGCCTACGCTTCACATGGAACAATGGCGGAAAAAAAAATAACACATTCATCGGTTTTTCTTTTTGTGCACCCCATCTAACACTAAAGCTGATACGATATCAAACAAGGAAAATGACTAGATTATATGGAAGAGGGATGGAAATCAAGCAGGGAAACTTAAAGGTGAGGCCTAACGGGATCCTAATGGTGCATGTTTGGGGAATGGAACCAGGTTGGGTACAAGTTTCTAAAATATAACTCGAGTCAGGTTTTGAATTCATGTATAATGAACCTGTTTGACCTAATCCGGTCCAGATTAACGTTTTCTTTTTTATAATGTTGTTATTATATATTACATTAAAGTTGGGGGATTTGGTTTTTTCAAAGTAAATTAAACTTGCCTTGAGTTGGGTTTAGGTATAATTGATTATTTGTTGCTAAACTCGGTTTAATTAAACTGATTGAAGGTAGCGTGCAAAATGTGAGAGAGAATTTAATTACATTTATATATTAAATTGAGAGAAAAGAGATCGAGTAATTGGCATTTGTGAACTAACCTTAAAAATTTTAGTTTCACCATTTTCAAAGATTAGAGATAAGGCAATCACATGCATATTATTTCATCGAAAACCATTTATTTATAATTCATATTAATCACGTTGGTTATTAAAAAATTAAAAATTAAAAATTAAAAATTAAAAATTAAGTTGGTGGTAATCTCGGAGTGCCTCAATCATCGTTATTTTGGAGATAAGAATGAGGGTTGATTTTTATTTTTTTGTTTATAAACATCATTGTTTGTTTTGATTAGGATTAAGAGTTCCTTTTTTCTGTTTCAAACCTACATTTTTATTATATATATATATTATATATAAAGTATCAAAGTCATATTTTTGTTTTCAATTTCACAACAGTATTAAATTTTAGGACTACAGATGATTATCTTGGAAAAAAAAACAAGAAAAAAAAACAACGAAGTGAACTTAACCACATTTTAGAGATCACTCGTTCAAGACCTTTAGCTCAATGTCATTATAACATAAACAATGATATTTCAAACCTTGATACTAGAAAGGGAAACTGGACAACCAACACACTCAATTGTTTAACGCATATATTACTAACTTAAAAGCCTTTGGGATCCCATTGTGGCAAGGTGCTTTGTAACGCCCCGAATCCCACACCTCGGGGTAGCGGGGACGCTACGGTATCCACCTATATGGCGGATATAAATTTAGATAATGGACGCACAAGACCAACTAAAATTCCTTAAATATAAATCTGAAAATTATGACGCACTTATATGATACAAATTGTAGACCAAATCACAAACCATTATCAAACTCATTAAATATAAATAAAAGTCATATATACATAAAACCATAAGTTCTCATCTGAGGGGCTCTCCGTCCCAACTTACAAACCAACCACAAATACAAGCACAAATACAATATCCATACAATACACAATTTACATTAAATGTGTCTTTAAACCAAGTTTAAGTACCAACACTAAAGGAAATTATACCAATAATTTTTAAAGTAAACTTATTCAATTATACCAATAATTTATGGGCAAGGTATACTATGACGAATTCACTGTTCATCATCAAAACTTGACTTTAAAACCCATATAACAATCAAACTTGCAAATTCATATATCAAATACCATCATCACAACTTCATAGTTCAATTAATAGCAATTTAAAAAATCATCTCTTCTCTAAAATAGCAAATCTAAGATTCATATGGGTGGAACTCAAAATTAACAATCTAGAGTATAAAACATGTAAATTAGAGTAGATAAGAGAAGTTTACTCATGTTCCCACCTCAAATAAAAGATTGATGAAGAATTAAAGTAGTTGAGTATGAAGAGCTTGAAGGATCCTTGGATGAATTGAATGATTCAAAGGAGGAGGATGATGAAATCTTGTTGATGATGTTGCTAGCTTGTGATTTCTAGTAGTAGAATGGATTTAGTGGCTTAATTTGTGATGAATCAAGATTTTAGGATGAGGGAAATAGAGAGAAGTGCTCTGTTTTCGTGGGTTTGGAGAAGGAGAAAATGAGAAGTGTGTAGAAGAGAAGAGTATAAGTGGAATAAAAAGAAAATCACCAAAATGCCCCTGTTTTCGCGTCACTGTGCGTTACCAGTAGCTTCGGAGCTAATTTTCGGCTAGTAAATGTCCGAACTGGAAAATTTTCAGTAGGAAGAAGTTTTATCTCTTCGAGTCTTCTTTCTAATGATATAAAGAACGCCAAAATCGGAGTTCTGAGTGAAAAGATATGATCGAAATGGTAACACTGCACAATTGTCTAAAATATTTTTATTTCTCCATAATTTGTAGGCTAAACATGTAGGTATCTAGAATAGGTTAAATGTGTCCGAACAAGGAGTAAGATGAATAAAATAAAGAGAATTACAATAAAGAGTGTAAAAAAAAATGGGAACACGGTAATCAAACCCGAACATAATTATCAATAAATATAATCTCAAATCATATCCAACTAATGAAATTTGTATGACAAATATCAAAATTAAAAAAATATGAAACTCATATAAAAGTATTAAACAAGGATGCTCATGCTCAAATGCAAATGCAAATGCTACGGGTATTACATGCTTGGTTAAGGAATATTCTGCCTCGGTAGGTCTATTAGTGGATCAAATTTTGATTTGATCAAGGTAAATCCAAATTCATTTACTGAAAATTTATTAGATTGGATTATATAATGGATCATAAAAACAATCCATATCTCAATTTGTTAGAATTATATCCAAACTCTAGACTGCATAAGCCACACGTAGAACAATGATAAAAGAAATAAAATAACAAATTCACCGGTCTTTCTCTGTGGGCACCCCATCTAACTCTAAAGCTAATAAGATCTCAAACAAGAACGAAACACAATCATAAAAAGGCGGAGCAACAATAGATTTTATTAATAAAACTGTATGGCAATCATTCATAGCTAGTTCAACTGTCAGGCAAATAAGGAGGCTAACTAGGGCCTCATATGGATGGGAGGGCCCCATTTTTCTTTCCTCCATGTACCATGTGTAATTATAAAGTTGCACTCAACGGCCTTATACACCGTCAGCATTCTCTCATTCCTCGTAACAGGCAGGTTATGTGTTCGATCTTCATGGATTTGGTTGTCAAACCCTTTGTTGTTCCACCCCTGTTATAGTAGTTGTTGTGAATTTATAGTTTGTATGAAAAGATGTTCCATTATATTAAAAAAAGTTGTGAATGAATTTATCACTTTATTACAAAAGAAAAGAAAAGAAAAGAAAGGTTGCAAAGATTAGCCAACTTGCTGAAGAAGTAAGAATTCGGACAATAATTTTCTAAAATTTTAATATTTGATTAAAATCTGTAAATGTCTCTTTTACTATTCTCTTCTTTATATATATATATGTGTGTGTGTATATGTATATAATTTCTGGCCCTAATTATTAAGTGTCAATTTGGGTCATAAAAAAATTTATTGGTGAATACCATTTAGAGATAAGGCATTCACATGCATCTTATTCAATCGATAATCATTTGCATATAATTCATGTTCATCACGTTTGTCATTTTTAAAAGAAAAAAAAGGTGTAATCTTGGAGAGCCTCGATCATCGTGATTTGGAGATAAGAAAGGGGGTTCATTTAAATTTTGTTTATAAAAATAGTTCTTTGGTTTGATTGATTAGGATTTTAGAGATAAGGATATGATACTTTTTGCCTGTCTTCTAAACCTACATTATTTTCGGTAATTATGTAATTTGTTGACATCTTTCTTATACTGGTAACAAAAAAGTCCTGAGTTCAAGTCACATAGATGTAGTTATCAAATTCAATTGGCCGCCCTTATTGTATTGGTTATATGTCCACGCTTATTATAATAGTTGTGGATATGTGGATTCAAAGTTGTGTAAAAAGAATTGTATTGTGTTGAAAAAGTTGTGCTATAAAATTATTGTTTTCTATTTAAAAAAAATTTATTTATCGACTATTATATAAAGAATCAATGTCATATTTTTAAGATTCTGTTTGATAACAATATGACAAATAGTAAGAAACACAATATATTTTTTGAGAAGTTGAAAAATAAGTTGAGGAATGTGGTGAAATTAACTTTTACTTTTTGGAATCTTCCATGGAAAAAATTTCTTTGAGCTAGTGAAGATTTTTTTTTTCCACAAAACGAAAAGGATGTTGGATGACATGTACTCACAAAAATGAGCATGAAATGAAGAGCATGTCACCACATCCCTAAACTTATTTTCCATATCTTCTCACCAAAATTAGCTGTTTTTGTTATCATTTTTCATGTTGTAATCAAGTGGAGCCTTATTTTTTGTAATTTGCACTTGTGGATTTTTTATTTTTGTTTATGAACCCTTGTTGCAAGTAAGGTAACTAGACAACCAACTCACTTAATTGTTTAACACATATATTACTATGGTAAAAATCCTTTGAGATCACCTTGTGGCAAGGTGCCCAATTAGGGAATATTCCGCTTTAGTAGGTCTATCGATGGGTCGAATTTTGATTTGATCAATGTAAATTAAAATTCATTTACTCAATAATTATCAAATCAAATCATATACTGGACTATCAAAATACTAACCTATATCTATAGATTCGTTAGGCTTATATATGATCCCTTGAGAGCATACGGCTCATGTGGAACAATATATGGTAGAAAAAAAATTAATATGAGTCTTTATTTGTGTGCAGCTTAGCTAACTCTAAATTAAAACCAATAAAATTTCAAACAATGATGAAAAGAACTAGACCATATGGAATAGCTAGGGTTGGAAATCAAGCAAGGAACTTTAAATAGCCAGACCAGACCTAACTAGTCGCGGAGCCATGACTTTAAAGAAGGCAAAAATTTATTTTGATGCGAACCAATATATTTTCTGTTTAAACAAATATGGTAAAAAATATATCCTCTAGATATACATTAATTTAAGGGCCTTTTTAGTTAACCCCCCCCCCCCCCCGACGTTTAACGGGGTTAGCTTTCCGTTAATTTTTTTGAACAAAATGACTAATTTTCCCTTGGGGATAGCTCAAATTATGCCTATTATCCAAGGGGTAACTCAAATTATAACATTAACCTCAAAGAAATAGTTTTTCAACTTTTTTTATTGTAATCCAAACCCTAACCCTAATTTCATTTACTTTCTCTAAACACAAAATTCAACATTCTTTTTTCTATATTCAAAATACTCAATTGTTTAATCTCCACTCAAAATAAAATTATCTTTCTCTGCATTGTTCTTTATTTCCCCCTCTTTCCCCATTAGCAAAACTGAATCAGAATATTCCTCCCAATTAAGAGTACTCTATTTAACGGCAGATTCGCTCGAAACAATCTTTCTCGGTGATTTCTCTTCGTTCTTTCTCTATTTTTGTTTTGTTTCAAATCTAGGGCTTCGAATTTGGGTTTAATTTGCTTTATATTTGGCTTTTAACTTGAATTGTGCTTCGTTATATTACTACCGTTTCCTAGTGACAAGAACCTGGCCATTTATCAAACTTTGTTTTTATCTTGAACCTTAATTAGGGGAATTTGAAATACATAGCAGTAAATGTAAAAAATGGGTTTGATTATTCTAATAGCCAGATGAAGTGGGTTTTTCTGAAAAAATGGAATAAAAAATGTGGGTTTGGCTTATTATGGATTTTTAGCTGAGAGTGAGAGAGATATGTGACACATTCTTGTGGGTTTTATGTGAGAGTAACTATGCTAATTTGATGGTGTGCAAAAGGGTAATTTTGTAGCTTTTCTTTTAATTTAGGGTACTATTTTTAGGGTAGAGATAATCGAGCCTTCTAAATCTTTGATATGAAATTGATAGATTCATATCTTAAATTTACAATTTTTGATTGCTAGTTCAATTTTGTTGAGGAAGATAGAGAGGGGAATAGAAAGAATGAGGCAAAGAGAGAGACATGTTGAGGATGCTTTGTTGATGATGAAGGGAACTTGGTGATGCTTCTTTGAGAAAGAAACAGAGGGGGAATGATGATGGAGCTCTGTGTTGTTGAGCGAGCGAGAGAGAAGTGAGAAATTCATATATAGAAGCTAAGAGCATGTTTTGGAGGATCAGGTTTTTTTTAAGCAGTTGGCTTGTTTAGACGAGAAATTCATATATAGAAGCTAAGAGCATGTTTCGAAGGATCTGGTTTTTTTTAAGCAATTGGCTTGTTTAGACGGGTATATATAAAAAGAGAAAATTAAGTTTGTATATATGTATGTATATAAAATCTAGGTATGTGTATTTAGAGAGAGCAAACAATGAAAAATATGTATATCTATAAATCTTTAAATTTGGGTATGCTTATATATAAAGAGAAAATATAAACGTTGTTGACGTTATACACCATTGCCTAATGGTTTTAATTATCTAGACAATTTATTATATACATGATTGAGTATTTTGTGTTTCTTACTTTATCCCACCCTAATTTATATTTGGTTTGTGAGATATTTTTGAATTTGTGAATGGAGACAAAACAATTGTGTATTTTGTGTTTAGAGCGAAACAATTATTGAATTTTGTATTTAAAGATAAGAAATAAAAAATTAAGGTTAAAAGTCAGAGTTATAATAAAAAAGTTAAGAAACTTTTTCATTAAGGTTAGGATTATAATTTGAGTTACCCCCTGGATAATAGGCATAATTTGAGTTACCCCTAAGGGTAAGTTAATCATTTTGCACAAAAAATTTAACGAAATGCTAACCCAGTTAAACATTAGGGGTAATTCAAAGAATTATCAAACTAGGGTAGCTCTAATTATGGTCATTATCCAGGGGGTGACTCAAAAAGGCCCTTAATTTAAAATTCTAAAATACTCGTATAGTTTGCACTTTTAACCATAAATTATGATAGTTTAATTTTAGGTGGGCAAAGTATAAATTTTTTTCTAAACATAAGGCTGGCAAACTCTAAATTATTACCTATATATTAAATTAAACATTTTATAAAAAAAAAATACTACTTAAATTAAACATATTTTAAAAATTAAGGTGGGTATTAACCATATGGTGGCTAGCTAGTCTCCTCTCTCGGTTATTCTATTATTTTTTTCTTTTTGATTTGATGGTTCTACTATTATTAGGAAGAAAATAAAGAATATTATATCCATACATTTATAAATATAGACTTAAGACTAGAATTTGAATTCCATTTCAAAGATCAACGATTATATTTTTACACTATTTCTACTCCAAAGAAAAAAGGGATTTTGTTATTAATGAAATTGGTTATTGAATATATGTTTTTAATAGTAAAGCAACCAAATGAGGGGAAGTAAAACACAACAGCAATCACGCAACGAACTATTGGAGTGTAGAATATCAATTAAAATAGTTTTGTGATTTCCTAAGCCCCATATAGAAAGAAATAAAACCTTTTATGGGTTTTTATAAGTAATAACTTGGCTAAGGGCTTGAACCCTTTCGGCATTAGACATTTGTGCTACTGGGTGAAAACTTGGATGGTGTGATTCACCACATGCGCGCTCGGACTCGGGCTTGCTTTGAGTAAAATATTGTTTTTTTAGACAAAATTCTTTTGAAAATTTTTATTTATTAAAAATAAAATTATTTTCTTTTTGAATTTCAAAAATTTGAAAGACTTTGACTCAATATATGCACCGTTGTTTTGGATAGCTACCATTATGCGATTCTTGCATTTTTCTCTCCCTCAATAATGCAACAAAAAAATTATTTTTTTCTTTAAAATTTTTCGTTTCTCCTCCGAAAAAGATACGCATAGAAAACAACTTCCTCCATTGTTGCTCAGCTCCTCTGACTTAAAAAAAAATAAAAAAAACCATCCAATATTTTTTTGCTTTCACCAGGAATAGTTTACCGATTCTGGCCAAGTTAAATAGGGAGTTTAATTTCCAATTTTTCACCGTGCAAGAGAAATCGAGACAGAGGGAAATTTAGGTTGTTGTATTCTGGGGACTGCGTGACCATTCAGAACTGCTAGCACAAAGACCGAGTAAAGCCACAAAATGTCTTAAACAGAGCGACATATTCTGCGACTCAACCCAGTGTTCCCAATTGCTATTTTTTGGTAATATTGTTCTATTCGTATTTTTGCAGTTCTTTTTCCAATAGAATTAAGTGTATAATTAATCTATTTTAATAAAATCTAGAATTTGAATCTTAGTCGAGATTTTACCACCTTTCTCCCGACCTCTGCCCCAGTTAACACACACTCAAAAAGAAAAAAAAAGAAAAAAAAGGCAATTAATTTACTGGGATAGATTAAATTCATTCATTCCAAATAATACACATGCATATATATTTAAATGAGACACAAATATCTGGAACTGGGATATATTGCGTCTTTTATTTTGAACATGAGGCAGTCATGGATTTTTTAAAGGTGCGGGATGCACATATTGCGCGCGCCTTACACACAACATAGTTGAACGGAAAATTAACAATCGTCGCGAAGGAGAGGGCCGCCCGGAGGGGAGATGTTATGCTTTGCTCCAAGAGGCCGGGCTGAAGCTTGGATATTCTTGTCATGGAAAATTTGATTTGCAATCTCTGCGCCATCAGGCAAAGGTGCAACATAGCACTTAATATTGTCAGTGCTCAAAACTTTTTTACCCCCAGAGCCAAAAATCATATCAAGGAACAACCCAGCAATTTCCGCAATGATGAAAGTCGCTCCAATGCCACTAAGAAGCGCTACCCCCGTCAGAAAAATTTCCGAGGCCAAAATGGTATCAGCCACTATAGTTGCAGCTACCTCCGCAACAACATTTCCTATCAACCCACCACCAATGTTCGCCATAGTTTGTACAGTGTCACGGGCAAACGTTTCAACGTGGGCGGAGGTAAATATATCCCACACCATTATCCCGGCAGTGAGAAGGAACACTGCTACGCCCCCAACTTCAGTTATTTCCATTTCCATCTGAAATATATCTTCTTGCCCTGATTCCTTAATGATTTTCTTGTAAACCTGCAGAGTAAAGTGCGCATGCAGCTAAATCAATGGCCATTAATGAATAATTTTTCCATCGTGTATATATTTATATATGCACGTGTTCTTAATTAATTGAAAACCATGAATTACCTCTAGCTTTAGTGTGTCTTCCAAATCGCTGAACTCTCCCTCGTAACCAAGCTCTAACTGGAACCTGCAACATAATTACATAAGCCATATATATATCAGCTCGGAGAAATATAAATACCGATACATGGAGATTTTCATTTCTTTTTCCCACTCTTTCATACTTTTTTGCATAGAGGTAAGATAAATAGTTGTATAAAGGTGTATATATATACATACTTTTCCACTAGTTCCGCGAAAGTGAGTCCTTGGGACTTGACCCAATTGGAAAAGGCGGTTGATAAGCCATTTTTATAATTTTGGAGGTACCTAACCATGGCGTCCCTGTATTTAATAGCGTCATTGGCAAGACGACGGGCATTGATGACATTCTGGGGATCAAGCTCCTCAAGAGCACTCAAAAGGGCGTTGGCATGATCACTAAGTTTCTGGACATAGGAGAGTCTCACACTATAGTTCCTCAGTGTCTGGAATGCGACGTTGATCCCCAACTCGACATAAGTTAACGTGTTGTTAGCAATATCACCCTTAGTTGGGTCGATTGGGAAGAACTTTTGAACCGCATCTAAAGCAGATTTCAGGTTGTCCAGTGCAGTGTCGTGAGCCGACCCACACAACTCCAGGTATTTATTTTGTTCGATGGGGGAATCGAACGGTTGGCTTTTTATTCGCTCTGCTTCTTGTATGTAAACATCTTCTATAAGCTGCTGGAGGTCATCACCATGTAGAATAGACAAAGTGTATTGACTATCATCGCCCATTTCTCTCTCTCTCTCTCTCTCTCTCTCTCTCTCTCTCTCTTAAATGTTATGTAATATATGTGATGCTTTTGGATGGCTCAAACACGTACCTTATGTCTCTATTTATACAAGTGAAAGTGGGTGCGAGCTGAGACGTGAGTCTGTGAACGTATAGGGTTGAAATCTCATTGTTTATGTTATAAAAACCCGCAAGTGCAAAATAGAAAAAATAAAAATATAACACTACTACTTCATAAACAAAAATCCTAATTGATCAAATAACGTGTTTATAAACAAAAATTAAAATGAACACTCTTTTTTATCTCTAAAATAACGATGATCGAGGCTCTCCGAGATTATAACAATTTTTTTTATTTTAAATGACAAACGTGATTAATATGAATTGTATATAAATGAATTTCGATGGAACGATATGATGCAGTAAGTCTGATTAATTAAGTACGTCCAAAGGTGTAGCATGCATGTGATCTTCTACAAACTAAAAATTTAAGTTTGTTCACACGTGCTAATAAGTTGAAAAAACGTTTTAACAAATGCAACACAATAAATTCTAGTCATACAAATATAAATTGGATCTGTATATTATGGCACTAATTTTCATTGATATTTGTTTTTTTGAAATTCAAGTCAAGAAGGGTCTTTAGAAATTTTGAAACATTTTAAAGTAGTAAAAAACTCAAAAACTCAAAATATTATATATATATGTATATATATTCATTCCGCTTCTCTTACGCACCGTTCTTAAATTAATTAACTTAAAGACCGTCAATTTCGAGAGTTAAACGGCTGAATTTAAACTCTACCCTTTTTCAAACCCAAATTTTCTTTTATGATACTTTTCTCCGGGCCGCTTGAAAGGTGTAGAGCTTATCATTTTAAAAAAAAAAGAAGTAGGTTTAAGAAACAAACAAGAATAACCCTATCCTTATCTTTAAAATTTTAATCGATCAAAAACAATAACACGTGTTTAAAAAAAAATTATAATGAACCAACGTGATTAATATGAATTATATATAAATCGTGATGATCGAGGCTCTCCGAGATTACCACCACCTTATTTTTCGTTTTTAATAACCCACGCGATTAGTATGAATTATATATGCATGTGATTGCTTTTTCTCTAATCTTTGAAAATTATTGATTTTCTATAAACTAAAAATATAAGTTTGTTCACACATGCCAATGTGTTCACCAATGGGGGTTGTCGTTTAAAAATGCCATTCAGTTGAAAAACGTTTTAACAAATATAGCCCAAATCAACTTTAGAACATTTACTTCATAATTTCAAAGAATTTGAGAGAAGAATCAAATAGAGAAAAGGAGAGAGGAAGTTACAAAGCATAAGAGAAATAAAGACAATTCATATTCTAATTCGTAACGAAACATCCTCAATTTAAATTATTTAAATAATATATACATGCTTAAACAGTTGAAATCAAATTGCAAAATAAAACCGATTCATAAATCATAAAAAAATTATTGCAGGGAGAGAAAATAAGAATGAATTTAATAAAAGTATAATTGGGTCTTTACGATTTTTATTGAAAAAATGAAAGTCATAAGTAGAGAAGGGGAGAAATAAACTTTTTACATTTAAATGGTAATATGTAAACATACATATGTATCGATTAGCAATGGAGCAAAATTAATTAGATTGCATGGGAAAAGATGATAAGAATAAAAAAGAGATGTGATACAAAGAGAAGGGGAGAGATTAACTTTGAATAGAGGAGATTAATAAAAAAAAATGGAGGTGCTTTTCTATTTTTCAAAATGTGATGAGCCTTTTTTGTTTTCAAATTGTAGAGAGAGAAGGGAGTATTTTTAAATTGTAGCGAGAGTGGACACTTGGCGAAAAGAGAAAAGGGACAAATGGCGTAATACGGTGAGATTATTCCATTATATATAATAGTTATGTAATACCCGTGTCTCATTTTTTGTGTAAATCCTTCCTTGGCATTCGGTTAAACTTAAATAGCCACTTGGGATAGTGAATTCTCTATTTGAATTCTATTTGGATGACGTAAAACCTCTAGCATGTCAAAGTAGGCATACGAAGTTTGAGAGATCGATCGTTTCATTATTCGGAAGGCCCGAATCGAAATCGAGGTATAAATCGCAAGTTTTGATATTACGCGATTTTTAAATTTTTGATCAACTTTGTAAGGCCATAACTTCTTTGTTAGATGTCCAAATGAGTCCCCATTGGTTCCCAAAGTTCCGTATCGTTCCCCTCTACAACTTCCGTGTTTGGCCCGAAACGAGATTCTAGCATCTCGGTCGTCCGGGAGGCCAAAAATCAGTTGAATTTAGTGCAGTGGTTCCAAGAACGATCTTGGCCTTCCCAAGATCAATCTTGGGCTATCCTGGGAGGGGAAGTTTTTGGCTGAGAGCTCCCAAGATCGATCTTGGACCCCCCCCCCCCCCAAGATCGATCTTGGTGCCCTAGAGTCGAATTTTGACGAGTTTTGACCCGATTTTTCTCCCATTTAACCTCATTTTTTCTACCACTTCGACTCATATGCCTCCATACATGCCTAAGGGTTCTAGAGAGAGAGAAATAAGATATCTTAGAGTGTTCTTGTGGAATTTACATCATTATTCAAGATTCAAACCTTAAATGAACACTTTTTCCACTATTCATCATCTTCTACCTTCATTCCTCTCATTTGTGCATCAAGGGAGCTAGGGTTTGTGGTGGTCTTACAGTGTAGCTTCAAAATTTCAATTCAAGCTTCCAATCTTGTGCTTCTAACATCTTAGAGGTGGGAACACTACTACTAAACCTATTTTCTTAAAGATTTATTGTTGTATTAGCATTCTCCCCCAAATTTATATAAACCCTAGGTGGGGCTATGCTTATACTTGAGTTTGGGGTTACAAACTTTGATTACCTTGCTATTAATGCTTGATATCACTTGATTTTACTATACTTCAAGCATGTATGTATCAAATTATTATGTTTTGCCCAAAAACCCACCAAGATGGAGATAAAGCTTACGAATCTTGACATGAACCATGGGTATACTTAACTTGGTGGAATGATTGATGATTTTATCACACTTTTACTTGGACATGAAGGAAATAAATTTATAAGTTGCTTTGGAACTCAATGATTGTGTTGGCTACTT